>OY751534.1:5090920-5533450 GCA_963570955.1 Caenorhabditis afra | reverse complement strand
CTCTATTTGTCCTTACAATTCAGTGCCCTCGCTTCCCTTCGTCCCATTCGAATACTTGTCTCTCTTACTTCTTCTATTCCCTCAAATTATGAGAATCAGGTCCCTCTCCGTTCGTTTTCTACATTCATCCCTCTTTTTAAGGCTTAGAATTGTATATGATCGTTCCGGAATGCCTAGAATTGTGCACAGGAGACGCGGTAGGAAAAAGGTATTCACAAAAAAATATCAAATAAAATTAAGTGGTTTACTTCTTTCGGGAGCATTTTAGTGTCACAGGAAGTGTTTTCTGAGTCGAATCGATTTATTTCAGACCCCGGACGATGAAGATGCTAATGAGACGCCTCTGATTGACGGCCTGAACGACACACCGTTCCCACCGCTTCAATGTGAGTCGTCTGTCTGAAGAATCCGTGATCAAGACAGCTTCAGGGCGGCCGTCGCCGAAGTCGTACAAAGAACAAAAGTTGGAGGAGGAGCGAGAACGCGCTCGGCTGGTGAAAGAGCACGAGAAGCGGTACTTGGAGAACTCGAAAAGCAGCGGCAAGTACGCGACAGACGACGACTTCCTGATGAGAGAGTTCAACGAAAGTTCTGTCGAAAGTCCGGATGAAGAAGAGGAGGAGATCGTGAGGCCAGTCAACGTCTTCAAGGAGGATTTGGAGTCGTACAAGGAAGTTCCGAAATATCCCGTGCCTTCAGTCTCTGAGTTAGACGACCAGGACCGTCTTACGGCCTACGAGATCCTGAACCAACCACGTGCGAAAGTGAAGTGGTCGAAAAAAGTTATGAAAGGCTTCAATGACTTTGGTGATGTACTCGAGATGGTAATGGCCCAGAAAGGGATAAAACGGGCGGCGAACGCAACGAAACGGATAGCCAAAGCGGAAAGTATGAATGTGAAGATGACAAGGTACACATGCGAGCAGGTTCAGCAGCGAGTGGCGGAAGGCGTCGAAGACCTTTTCGGTTTGCAACGTCTTGTTCCGCATTCGTTGAACAAATCCGACGAGGACGCCACAGAGTAAGTGACATGTGAATCTGATAAGAACAGTTCCATCTCTTTCGGTAGTTCCAGAAGAAAAAAGAAGCTGCTGACTCGGTTCCAGGAGCAAATGTGCGACTTCGACTATCCGAACAGACCGTACGCTCGAGAGCGAGCCGAAGGGTACGCTGAATATCAGAAGAAAATCGCCGAGTACGAGCAGCTTGAGAAAGACATCAAGAAATATGAAGCAAGAAAGAAGGTCCTCTTGGAAGAGATCGCTGCCCAAAGAGCTCAAGAAGCAAAGAGAGTGTACGAGGAGAGATCGGATAACGAGTCGAGCCAATGCGCGGAAGAGCCGCCAGTGACGAAGACGAAGAATCTGGAAGGAGAACCGATAGAAGCAGCTCGCCAGAGTTCCAGCTGTCCCGGAGTGGATCAGCGGGATAATAGGCAAAAAATAGAAATGGAGCTGGAAGAGAAAAGAAAGAGCGAGGCTTTGAAGAAAAGAAGAGAAGCGACCCTCGCTCGAGAAAAGGAGCGAGAGGATGCGGCAAAGAAGGCGGCGGAAGAGATGAAAAAGAAGAAGGAAGCCGAATTGGAAGAACAAAATCGGCTGAAAGAAGAACGGCGGCGACAAGAAGAGGAGGATCGGAAGCTGGAAGAATTACGGGCGGCCGCATTGAAAGATTTGATTGAGAAACAACGTCGTCAGCAGGAAGCAGAGAAAGCCCTCGACGCCGAGATAAGGGAGCAGGCGGTGAAGAAACGAGAGGCCGAGGAGCTGGAGCGCCTTCAGAGTGCCATCGAAGGTTTGAGAAGGAATGTCGACGAGCAGCAGCAACCTGTGATCACTCTGAGTCCCGACGGTTCTTCCGATGGAGGCCTGACGGAGGTCAGTGGTCCGACAGTGTGAGTGACGGTGGAGCGTGTTTTAACAACGAATGTCTGATTCTCTTTTCAGCTCTCCTATCAATCTCCAGGATTCGTGGAATTTTCTCAAAATCAAAAATCTGGAAAGCTGGAAGGCACAACAAGCTGGTATACTTTATGCAACAGAACAACTGCACCACCACCTCGATTTCAGAGAAATTCCGTGCGCATTTCAATTTACCCGAATTTTCCACTTTTGAACTTGAAAAGGATGAGCTGAAGGGTGAATGTTTGGAAAACGGGGCTGTCGTCATTCCACACGAGAACAACGCAAGAACGACCGTCTTCCAACTTCACGGCCCTCCGATGAAAGAGAAGACACCTGTGCTTCCGCCCCCGGCACCAGTAACGCCTACAATCGAACGGGCCAATGAGGAAGCGACGGAGCTGGTGGTGGCCAAGGTGAGAGAAATGGTGACTCCACTCCGGGCGACTCCCGTGCTGATCGATCTGTACAAAGAGGAGACAGACTACCAGCAGACGAGTCTGACTCACCTCAAACCTCGCTACCTGTATCCATTTCGCCCATCCGACGGCCTCTACTGGCCAGTCTTCTTCGCCTGTGAAGCGCATGGCGATAACGAAGTCTCTTGTTTCGACCATGTGGAAGCGCTCGCTGTTTGCAACACGTTCTCCGGGAAGTACGCGTCATATCATCTGCTGACGACGCCGCTCAGCGAAGATGTGTCTCCAGAGAAGAAGTTCGATGAAGCCTACGCTGATTCGGACGGCGATTTTGCAACCTATTCGAAGAAACCGGGCCGCTTTTCGAACCGCTTCGGATTCAAAGCGCATCGGAGCAAGTGTCAGGGCACTTTGGAAGAGCAACGACAGAGAGCTCGTGACAGGATGAGAATGCAGTATAATCAGGAGAGCGAGAGGGATCAACGTTTCGAGACGGCCAGATGCGAGTACAACGAAGGCACGCGGGATGAGAGTAACTACAGTAAGCCCCCCGCACTGAAACCCTCATAGTGCCCGATTTCCAGACGATTCTGTCAAAATTCATCTCCGCCATCTTGTCGAAGACGCCCGCCTCGACACTTACTCGACGAAGGAAGAAATTCTAGGCCATCCAGGAACTCGTCGTTCGCCTCTCGAAGTGTGGTGGCACACGCACGGCTACTATATTTGGCCATGTATCCGCGCGGAAAGTTTCGCCAAGTTCATGCAGCACGCCTGTTCCGAGTACGAGAAGATGTGTCCCAGGCCATGCATGGAGAATCTGGCGGAGTTCGAAGAGTGGTGCTTCGCCCCGATGCTCGCTTCGCTCTACTACCAGATTACGCACGACACATTCCAAGTGTTTCCGAAGGAAAAGGCAAAGTTTCTGGAAGAGAGGCGCCGCAAGTACAATGCTCTTCTGATGAAAGAAACACGCTTCTCGCTGAAAGAAGTGAAGGACGTCTGCCGGCTGGACGAGTGTGACAAAGAGCAGTGGACTTTCCTTCACGACCAGCTCGTCACCCATTTCAAACAACTCCGTGAGTAGATGCGTCTCCTCAATAACCGAGGAAAAAGCATTTATCCGATTGTTCCACATCTTACTTTTCTTACAGCCTCGGTATCTACGATGATGTACGATCAAAGTTGCGACTTGCTTGACTGCGTCCACCAATCCGTCGAAGCAGTGATGAAAGGAGTGAAGAAGGACAGTTCCAATCAATGGGGACAAGCCGCCTAGCTTTTCCTCAGTTCTGAATCGGTTCGATCCTTCTCATTCCCCTTGTTTTTAGTTTGATCCTCCCCATAATACTGGTATGATTGCTGCCCAAATGTGCCTTTTCACCACCCTACGCGCAAATTGTTTACGGTTTTACTTGCAAAAATGTATTAAAAATAAGAACAATGAAAAAGTTGGTATCCCGTCAGTAGGCGAACTCTCTAGTCACACATAAAAAAATATTAAAATGAAATGAGGGAGGAAAACAGAATAAGAATAAGAAGAAGAGGGGGGAGGAGGTTGAAAGGCAATATCCAGGCGATGTGGAACAGAAAGAGAAATTGGGAGGAACTTATTAAGCGGGTGGGGCGCGATTTTATTGGAATGGGGGGTGAGAGGGGGGAGAAATGGCTCTGTTTTATAATCTGACGCATTCGATCAGAGTGGATTCGGACGTGGACTTCTGAAGAATCGAAAGAAAAGATTACGGGGCGGAAGATGAGCATTCGAGTTGAGTGAGGAAAAGAAAAGAGAGCAGATTGTTATTAGAGAGAGAGCACTCGGTGGAAGTAGATTGATTAATAGTGCCCTGCGTACGTGTACCGCTGAAATCACACACACTGCATTTGAAAACGGGATGAAGAGAGGCGAGAGAGCGGGGGGACTAGGAAACACCAAGTCCCCCGCACTCGGATGGAGGCTAGTAACACACCGTCTGATTAGTATACCCGTTGTTAACGAAACTCGGCGGCGATGGTTGTCGTTCTTGTGTGGAGAGGCGAGCCGGCGAGTGATTGGAGAGCGGCAGATTCCAGTAGCTGCCGTACAGTGACACTTTTCCCGCCTACAACACACACCGCACACATTAGAAAGTGACACAGAACGAGGAAGATGGAGAGAGAGAGACAGCGTTAGCAGTAGAGAGACACAGACGAGAGGCGGGGCTTACCTGTTGTCCGGAGAGCGCCGGTTGACCGCCGAGACGAGCCGCGCGATCGAGGTGATCCTCGTAGGTGGACTCCTTCCTCTTCGACTCGTATCCCGTCGGACGGACTCCGTACGCGGCGCCGTACATCGCGCGCAACTGCGACGCTTCCCGCGACTGTTTGCGTCGGCAGCACACGACGACGGCGATGCAGAGGAGGATGACGAGCCACGCGAGAATGATCATCACTGGCAACAGGATGGCGAGCTCTGCAAGAGGGGAAGTGCGCTCTACTGCACTGGGGGAAAGGGGGCACTCACTTGGCGACTGCTCCTCGGCGTGTCCCGCATTCACCGTCTGCTCGTTGTCCTGCTTCGGCGGCGGTTGGGCAAACTTGTTCGGCCACTGCTGCTGCTGGATGATCTTCCGAGCTGTCGTCGTCGTTGGTGCGGGTGGGCGTGGTCTGGTTGTAGTCGTGAAGACGAAGATGGACGGCGGCGTCTCCGTAGAAGTCGTCGTTGTAGACGTCGTCGTTGTCGACTCTGTTGTTGGAGCAGAAGACATCGCCGTTGTCGTCGTCGTCTCTTCTTCTCCTTCTTCCTCCGTCGTTCCTTCGGTCTCTTCTGAAGTCTCAACGACGTGAGCGTCTCCAACAGCGTCTTCTGGAGATGTCGTCGTCGTCTCCGCCTTCTTCTTCGTCGTCTGGAACGCACGGTCGATGGCGTCGAGCTCATCTGTGAACTTGACGGTGTCTCCATCGAAGGATCCTCCGGCTGCTGTCTCGAACGGAGACTCCTCGTTCTCCGACATTTCCGCGTCGATCGGACGGACGGTGGTTCGAGAAGAGCTCGGTCTGACTGTGGTCGGCTCTTCGGTAGAAGTGCTCGTCGTAACAATCTCTTCTTTGAGTGGCGTCTTGATCGAAAAGTCCGGCAGCGGTCTCTGAGTCGCCTTCGGCTGTCCCGACGTCACCTTGCTGATCTTCTGCTGATTCGGACGGAACAGCTCCGGCTGCACAGTGACGAACGGCGGGAAAGTGATCTCGAAGGCGTCGGGACCCAGCTCGAAGTCTTCGTCGGACAGCGAGACGATCGGACGATGCGGCGTACTCGAGAAGTTCGGACGGGGACGAGTCGTTCTCGTCGTCGGCCGTTGCGGCGAGGCGATCGGAGAGCTCGTCACCGAGAGCACGGGGCGGCCTCTCGTCACGGTTCCGCCGCCTCGCACGAGTGTCGGAACGATCGTCTCGGCCGGCTGATCGATGAGGAACGCGCCGGGCGACGGAAGTGTCAGATCTTCCTTCTTCTCTTCTGGAATCTTCGACGGAAGACGTGGAGAAGTGCTGAGAAGACGGTCGCAGTAGGGAGGAACTTGGATAGGCTGGGCGCACGGAGTCACTTGCGGTTTGTCGATTCGATAGAGCCACGTGCCCGGCTGCTTGATGTTGCTGTTTTTGGCCAGTTGGGAGATGGCTTCTGTCCCGGAGGCTGGAAGCAGAATCGACGAGGAGGCGTCGGAGGAGAGAATTCCCGCTTCTGCGCCGCTCGCCCACGGAAGATCACGGTACATGAGCTCGACGAACGTCATCTTCTCGTTTCTCGCGCCGGTTCCGTCGATCAGAAGCGCCTGGAATGTGTTTCCCTTCGACTGCCTTCCGTCGGTGACGTTCGAGAAAGTGACGACGAGCGCGCTCTTCGCCTCGAAGCTCGGATCGTTGTAGTTCTCGGCAATGGTCCTCGTGACTCTGCGCAGGATCTCGACGTCGTCCACCTCTTCCACACTGACGGCTCCACTGCGAGACAGATCGATGGGTCCGAAGAAGGGCGCGATTCCGACGAGCTGCATGTCCTCGAGCCGCCCGGCGTCCTTGTTCAGTTCGTTGACGGCGATGAGTCCGGTGGAGGTGACCGTCAGTTTGTCGGTGCTCTCTCCGAAGATCTTGAGCGGCTTCTTGAGACTCCACTCCATCTTCGAGTTCTTCTTGCGTGGCAGCTGTTTGTGCGTGTCGTACTGGAAGAGGAACGACTGCGAGCACTCGTGCTGTCCGTCGCCCGAGAATCCCTCCTTGCACAGACAGAAGAAACGGCCCGGCGTGTTCGTGCACACCGCGTTCCGATGGCAAATCGTCGCGTTCGTCGCGCACTCATCGACGTCCTCGCAGTTCGTGTAGCCGTCGCCCTTGTAGCCGTTCAGACACTGACACCGTTGGATTGGCTCTCCGCACCGATCGTAGTCGTTGAAGGAGAGCGCGTTGGAAGCGCACTGCGTCTTCGTCGCGCACTTCTCCTGCCTCGTCTGACACGCGACGCCGTCCCAACAAGTGGCACATCCACGTGGACAGTCTCCACTTATCGGGTGGCAAGTGCCCTCCGAACAATGGCAGCAGTACGCGCAATCAGGTCCCCACTCTCCGTTCGAGCACTCTGCAAGAAGCGATTCCAGTGTATTCCAGTCAGTTCGTCTCTACCTTGGTCACAGGTGTCTCCCTTGATTCCCGACTTGCAACTGATGACCCGCAGCTCGGAGAGCTCGAACATCCACTCGCCGGGGATGCCGGTGTTACCGTACTCCTCGAGATACATGATGTTCGGCGTGCCGGAAGTGGGCAGTTTGAAGTGATTCGTCGCGTCGCCCGCATTGAATCCCGCCTACAAACATCCCACATTCCCATCCATAAATCATCATTATTTTCTGTGTGGAACGAGAGACGAGAAAAGGCCCCTTCAGTGTCTCGATTCAGGTTGTTCGGAGATGAAAATCGGTTGAAAAGGCTAGATTCGATCTGTCTAATCTCGATTTATCCGCACCACCCGTCCGTTCTCCTTCATAATTCTACAAACTTATCCCGACTGCAGATCTCTCAATTATAACTGTTTCCCCACCCCGGACAACTAGTCGTTAGCGAGTACCTCGGCGCCTTGTGTCCAGCCGATGTTGCTGTAGATGAAGTTGGCGAATGTTCCGTTCGCCGTGATGAAGATGGCCGCTTGGAACGTGTTCGTGTTCTGAAACAAACGAATGGGAGGGGGCAGGAAACGCGCTCCAATGCGAACCTCTTCTGGCAGCGCCGCCGTGTTCAGTGGCTGCATTTTGTCCCAAGTGATGATCAGCGCCGACTTCACTTTCACGTTCTTGTCGTACTGGTACCGGATTTCGGACTGACCTCGTTCCAGAACTCGTCCCTCTGCAATTTCAGACTCTTCCCTGCTCCGTGAGACGATTTCAGAAGATTTCAACGTACTCGTCACTTCTCGATAGTACACCTTTCCACCGCTTCTCAGATCGTTTCGATTCCAGAAGGGCGCGAGAAGTCTCGTCGATCCGGGAAGCACTCCCGATTTGTAGGAGCGCGACGCCGCTTCGAAACCGACGGCTCCGTTCGAGAGAACCTGCAACAGGCGGAAGAGTTTTCTCGTTTTGTGTTTCCTAGTCCCTCCTCACATAAATGGTTCGGTAGTCGGAGCCGAAGAACGAGATCGGATTGACGAGATCGAGCTTCTTGCCGACGTCGAGCGCCTGCGGCAGCTCCTGGTCGCCCGCGGAGACGCCGTAATCGAACAGTCGGCTCGAGAACAGCGGAGCTGTCACCTGGAACATTCGAATCGTCACGCAGGTGTCACAGCACGACGGGTAATTGATCAAAAGCGACGGAGACATCTGTGCAAACACGGACTGCCCAAACGAGCTGTCTGTCGGTCAAACAAGAGAGATGTCCTTCCCCGAACGCCCACCTGAATACTGATCTCTTTCGGCTGAATCTGCCGTCCTTTTCGCGATTTGACCGACTGGAACGCCTCCAGCTGATCCCACTTTTCGTCGATTCGCAGCCGAGCGGCTATCCTTTCCGGGTCGAACTTCATGCATTCCGAAATGAGCACGAGACCAACGAGGAATGTGCCTCCGAAGAGGACATGCCTGCGTCGCATCGGGACCTTCTGAAAGAGAGCACTAGTAGGCGTTGGTGGAAGGGGGAAGTGAAGGAAGAAGACGTTGAAAAGTGGAAGGGAAATGCGGAGGAGTGGGAGAGCGACCGAGAAGGGAAGGGGGCGAGAAAACGAAAGGAGATCGTTCGATAACTCTCGGACCGATCCGAAACGACTGATATACAGCCTTCTGGAGAGAGAGACAAAAGTGACTGCTTCTGACGAAACCAGCGTCAAAGTAGTAGATAAACAAACGGTTTTTGGGAGGGGAGGAGGCGACGAAACGAAGAAAACGACGACAAAAGGGAAAGCGCTTCTTCTAAACAAGGCAAAGGGTCGGAAGTTTCCGGAGAAAGCTGGAACCGGATTCTGAAGGAAGACGACGACGACGACAATTGAAGACGAGAGGGAACAAAAACGAAGGAGTCGTGCGGATATGAGAAGAACAAGGGCTCAGGATTTCACGAAATGACCCGGAATGCGAAAACAGGAAGAAGCTCAACGAGAACTGTTGGGACACTTTCTCTCTTTCCCGTTGCGCACGGCGGAAGAATGCATAATCGTATCCCATTGTGCATCACAATGCGCCGTCCGTCCGGATGGGGCAAGAGGCGACACACAAAGAGCCGTGACCGGTGGAATGAAGGTCAATCCTTCTCGTGCGCATGCGTCGACGGACGTCCGCAATTATCGATTGCATGAGCCCCCGCCCGCCGCATGGTTCGGAGAGGAAAAGGAAAAGGAGAAAGAGGTGGGGGGACCCCGCCTGTTTGTACCTGTGTTTGCACTCAAATTGGCAACGAGAAGGGACGAAGCGACCTTCTTCAAGTCTTTGTTTCTTCCGAAAGAAGGTGCTAAACGGAGAGACGGCAGAGAGCGTCTAGTATGTGTACTCCCGACCACCGAGAAAGAGGATACCGTAACGAGAAGAAGAAGAAGAGGAAGATGAGGAAGAAGGGGGGTACTCTAAGTGCCTGGGAGAGACGACTAGGCTTGCAATCACGAACATGCAAAAAGGCGGGCGGATAATGAAGTAGGCGAGGAAGAAGAAGAAGAAGAAGAAGAATAACAAGAATATGATTGCCGTTCGGACGTCGTCTGCCAGTCTTCTTCTTCTCAGCCTTTCTCTCTCTCCACAAACACCTCATTGTACAGACACAAGATTACCATTTAGGGGGGACCTGATTACGACGGAGACGTGGGAAACGACGCCTACTTATGGCACGGGAGGAGGGGGCGGGACTTGTGATCCACTGTTTTCGAGTGAAAGTGATCGGAGGGGTACGGTGTGATAAAAGATAACACCTCGCATCCCAAGGGTATTCGGCAAGTGAGGTGAGACGGGTAAAAAAGGAAAGGGAAGGAGGGGTTGAGACGAAAGTGACGAGGCAATTAGGAGAGAAAGCCGCTGGAGAAGCGAAAAAATGAAACAACTGTTTCATTTCGTTTTGTGTCGTTTTCGTTCTGGAAACAACGTATTACGGTAGTTGCGGGACGAGGAGAGAACGGAAAAGTGTTGGGGGGGGGGGGGGATATAATGAATAAACTAACAAAACAACACTTGAGACACAGCCGGATTCCTGCGACGACAACGAGAGAAAGAGCTCTCGGATTACAAGGGCCGCTCTCCTCCGGAAGGACGGAAGCCGAGAGAGTGAGGAACGAATGGATCGAGGAGAGTACGGTTCGAGGGACGGCTGGCAGAAGAAAGCTGAATGGAAAGAAGAATGGAAATATGAATGGAAGAAGAATGTTATGACGACGGGCGGGTGGGGGAAGAGATCTCAGGGCTTGATAGCCAAATCGGTGTCGAGCTTCCGAAGGGATATCCATCTGACGCGCCCGCCCTTCCGATTCTCCTCTTCGGGAGACAGGGAGGGGAACTGGAATATTTGGAATTCGACTCTCATTGCAACATTGTTTTTCCCCCTTGTCTTCTCGCCTCAGAATGAATTATGAGGTGGAGGCGGGGCTCAACTAGGAGGGACTAGGTTTGTTTTGGAAGGGGGCGGAGAAAGTTAGGCCACCGGGCGACGAGAAACTGATCATACGGTTGGGATTAAGCGAAAGCTAGCGCGGTGTCTGGAGGGGACCAGATTTCCCCTGGAGAAAGTCACAACTTGTACTTTCATAACTAGCACCTGAGGAAGAGGAGAAGCTAGGCCACGAGAAGCCGAACAGCGTGATAGAGATTTCCGTTGGTGGCATATGAATCCGAGTATGAATCAGTCCTTAAGGGGGGCCGATTCTTGACGGATGGGCGGTGGGGATTGGAATTGAATTGGAATGTGTTTTCTGGCGAAGAGGAAACGAAAACAATGATGAAGAGGGGGGGAGGACATGAAACCGAGAACAACCATAATGAGGCAAAACCGCCGCCGCCGTCGATCAGTGTTTCCCGAGAAAACGGGCGATTCTGAATGATGATGAGGACTCTTCTCAATGACGAATCCACTCAAAAATCGATGGTGTTCGTGTCGAAACTTGTGCGTCGTCGTCCTCGACGTCTTCTTCTTCTTCTCGTTCGTTCTCCGATTCCACCTCGACGATCGCCGCCCCCCGACCCCCCGACAGGAGGCCCAATTATAATTCGGAGCGAGCGAGCGAGTGAAGAAGCATTTCGAGAAGGTCATGATGCCACCACATGTGTACATACTTATACCATTATTTATGGAAACGATCCGCCACCACTTATTACTTTACATTTTGCGACAACTGACCGTCAAATCGCACGGAAACCGAGAGACGACGGTTTTTTGGCGATGAAACAGGGGGCACAGAGGAACTCAAACACCGTCAAGAACTGCGAATTCACTTTCAGATGTGAAAAGGGGCACACGACGCCGTCCGGGGGGAATAAGGAAAGTGTGACGTTGTCGTCGGTGGGTGGGCGTTTCCCGCCGCACGTTCGCGAAGCTGTAACGCGGAAAGTAAACGTGCCGTATGTGTATAATGATAGGTTACTGTACTGCTTCTGCTTCTTCTTCTTCTTCTTGAATTCGTTGGCTTCTTCCCAGCCGTTGCGCTTTGGCAAGCAATTCTTTCACACAGAATGCGCTTTCACGCGGAAGCGCCGAACGAAAAACGAACGAACGAAACCGTCGGATTCCAGAAGGCGTCAGGGGGGATTCAGAAGACGTCCTCCGATTTCAGAAGCTTCTTCTTCAGCCTTTCAGAAGCCACAAACTTGTACGAACAAAAACACACACTTGCAAAGACATGTGTTGTGTGGGAGGACACTGACGGTTTTGTAGCGCAAAACCGAACGAACGACAGACTAATCGACTCGAAAAGGCGAGAGAGTGCGCGGGAACGAGAGACGCAGACAGGCGACCAGTTGTCAAAAGAAGAAGAAGAAAGAAGCAGAAGCACTTCTGGGAGAAGCCGCTAGGGAAGGCAGAAGACGTCGGCTGAGGGGGAGGGCGCGAATTAGAATAATGACTCAATCGATGACCGAACTAATTGCGAAACCGTCCGTGTCGCGGCGGCGACGGTGTGATGTTGCAATATTTTTCGGTAATTCCCAATTACGAATGTCTGGGAACCTAGCGTGATTTGTCCGAGCGTGACGTGACACATCGATAGGTGTGACAGTTCAATGGAGCGCAAGTGCATCAGCGAAGGAATGCGAAATGGAGAGGAGGAGGGAGGGGAAGCAGCGAGAATTATGAGTCCTTGATGTGAGGCCGCAAAATAGGTTGAGTGGAGGAGGTTATAAGCAAAACGAGCGGAGGGATCGGAGAGTGAGTAGAAGAAGGAGTAAAAACAAGAGAGGGGGGAAGGTCAGATCCTTCGAAGAGGCCTCCCACTTATTCGTGTCGAGGACGATGATCCTTCTTCCCGAAAGTACACACATATCCAATTGCTGCAAAAACCGTTTTTCACTGTGGGAAGCAGCAGCAGCGTCTGCCTCGTCTACAGAAGAAGAACAAAAAGAAGAAGAGGTGGGAGAGGAAGACGTCGGTTTTGTTGAAGAAGGGCGTGTCGACTCGACGGGACGCCGATTCTGGAGGGATTGGCAGTAGCCGAATCGCATTCGAATCGTCGCTTCTTCTTCGTGGTGGAGGGGACGCGTGACAGGTGTTGGAAGAGGTGAGTCGTTTCGAGGAGAGAGAGGACATGCGACCTTTTCGAAATGGGTTCCCAGGTGCCACTTTTGAGAGAGAGACAGAAACAATGCGCCAAGTGCCACGTCATTAAGTTCGACTAGGCAGAGGTCACGCCTCTAATGCCATGGTATGAAGTGGTAGTCGTCATATTGAGGGTTTCGCATCGAATGGCAGTGCCACGTCACAATTGTATAGATGCTGCCATTCCACCTCCTCTTCATATAGTCGAATTCGTTGACAACTAACGCAACCTTCGAATGGGTAGTGTGTCCGAAACCGAAAGATCATCGTCTGAAATGGGAGAAGACGTCAAAATCTGAATACTTTCTGATTTCCGATGCCCCGAGAAAACGTTTCACAGTGTTTTTCTATTTTCGTCGGCTGAAATCTGCGTCAAAACGCCTGGGAAACTCCGTATTTGCCGGTCGAGAATGCGTCAGTCCGTTTCTCGTTTCATTCGATTATTCGCCGAGGAGACGCGTCGCCCGTATATAATTCCAGCTGCCCTCTTCGCGGCTCGTTTCTCTCCGCGGCTCGAGCAGTTTTTGGGCTCTCTTTTCTCGGCTCTCGTGTGTTGTCACGGGAGATGTGCTGCTCTTTCTCTCGGTGCTCTCTCGCTTCTTTCCTCTCGCCACGTCTTCTCCCGCACGCCGTCTATCGATTGTTGCTTATTCTTCAGCACAGATGAGGTGGTCCAGATGACGTCGGAAGCGGAAGAAGGAGCGGATCATCCGTTGCTCCGATCGCTCGAGCTCTTCAAACTCGGCGATCCGGCTTTCGCGAGGACCGAATGCGAGCTGCTCGCCCGATTCTTGTAAGCCGTGAGCCCCCGAGCTCTCCATTCTGAGCCGTTCATTTCCAGAGAAGAGCAGCAGGAGAGCTCACTGGACAGTCTGGAATTGCACGAATTGTGCACGAACGTCGTCCGGAACCGCATCTGCAGCCGCGAGTTCATCGCGAGCCGACCCGCCAAAAAGTGGCTCTTTCTCATATTTCGGGTGGCTCGGGCTCTTTTCCGTGACAAATCTCGCGTCGCCACGTTCCATTCGGCCGATTTGCACACGAATTTCGTTCAGGCAAGACGCGGTCTTCCTCTGAAATCTTCAAATTCACGTCTTCTTCAGGTTTTCGACTTCATCGCTCTCCGATTTCTGGGAAACGAGCACGACTGGAATGTGGCTGTTGTGAACTGTTTAAGTACGTCTTCAGAAACGTCATTGGAAGGGCTGAAAATGAAGAATTCGTGTTCCAGACGTGACGCAGAAACTGATCGATAGCGGCGAGAATGCGGAGAGATTCGTGGATTCCAAACTGGAAGTTCCCGTTTTGAGGCTCCTCGGAACGAGACAAATGACCGTTTTGCAGCACTCTTTGGAGGTTTTCCTCTCAGCATTTCAGACCGTTTTCAGGCTGAAACTCTCGAATTTCAGATTCTGGGAAGGCTGTCCGACTGGTCTCCGAAGTGCCGTCAGAATCTGTGCGAGACGAACACCATCGACGTCTGTCTGCAGCTGATTCCGGACGGCGACATCCTCACTCAGAAGTTCGCGTCTTTCCAGAATCCCCGACGTCTTCTGTTTTTCAGACTGTGCGTCAGCCTTCTGCGGATCCTCTCGGCCGAAGAGCAAGCGCGCGAGCAAATCCGCATCTACGACGGCGTGCCCACTCTGCTCGGTCTCCTCTCCATCAAAAACTCACGTCTTCAGTGGCACGTCGCCTGGACGCTCGCACGGCTCGCCGAGCAAATCGAGGTGTCGCTCGAGATCGCACAACTCGGCGGCGTCAGTCTCATCATCGCCGCCATCGCGAATCCGAAGCCGCCCGGCAAGGCGATCGGAGACTGGGTGGCGATGCTCACAGGGCTCACGGCTCTTCTGGCTCAGCTGGCACAGGCGAGCAGCAACCAGCAGATGATGTCGAATGCGAACGGCGTCTACGTTCTGGGCAAGCTGCTAGCGATCCGAAAGCAAGTGAGCACCGAAGAGCCGATCGATTCGTGGCACTTGCTGCAATGCTCCATCTTTCGGGTGCTCCGACTGATGTTCACTTTCGACAGAGCCCGACAGCATCTGAAGAAAGTGCTGCCGACGGAGATATTCGAGAAGTTTGTCGACGTCGGAAACTATAACAACCTTCTGACGGACTACGAGGAGATCTCCAGAATGTACGACGGTCTGATTGTGAGTTGGTAGTGCGCTCCACTGCACCCATAGATCGGGGTTTCAGGAAGCGAACGTGGAGATCATGAAGGACTGGGAGAGCGTCAACGAACGACGACAGGCGGTTGGCGAGGTGGGCGAGTTCGAACTGCTCGATCAGTTGGGAGCGGGCGCCTTCGGATGCGTGTACACGGTGCGGAAGAAGACGCAGAGCCACACGGAGAGCCCGGCGAAGCTGCTCGCGTTGAAGGAGATCTTCATGACGAATCTGAACAACGACCGCGATTCGGAGAAGAGCTTCGGCGACATGATCAGCGAAGTGAAGATCATCAAACAGCAGTTGAGGCACCCGAACATCGTCAGATATCGGAGGATCTTCGTCGAGAATCACCGACTCTACATCGTGATGGATCTGATTCAGGGCTCTTCTTTGCGGGAGCACATCGTCACGATGAAGGAGAAGAAGGCGAACTTCGAGGAGACGAAGGTCTGGGCGATGGTCGTCCAGATGATGTTGGCCCTTCGGTACCTGCACAAGGAGAAGCAGATCGTGCATCGCGATCTGAAACCGAACAACATCATGATAACCACAGACGAGCGAGTCGTCATCACGGACTTTGGACTCGCGAAACAGAAGGGTCCCGAGTACATGAAGTCGGCGGCCGGCACCATCCTCTACAGCTGTCCGGAGATCGTGCAGAACCTTCCGTACGGCGAGAAGGCCGACATCTGGTCGTTCGGCTGCTGCGTCTACGAGATGTGCCAGCTGAAGGCGGCGTTCCACTCGACCAACATGCTCACTCTCGCCATGCAGATCGTCGAGGCCAAGTACGAGCCGCTCGACGAATCGTGGAGTGAGGACCTGAAGACGCTCGTCGTCTCGAGTCTCTCGCCCGATTCCTCCGAACGACCGGACATTCTGAAGATCTCCGGAATGTGTGGCGCACGTCTTCTCGAGTATTTGGATGACGTGGCACGCCAGCAGGCAAGCACGACGTCTTCTGACATGTCGAACTCGTTCTCGAACTACAACAATAAGTTGGAAGAATCGCCGAACTCTCTGAATTCGTCGTCGAGTTCGTATCGACGGCCCAGCAAACCAAAGGCCACTTTCTTGCCTCCGATCAATCCAGCGCCTCGTAAGACCGAATAAACACCCAAATATCAGTCCCAATCTTTCCGATTCCAGGTCGAAACCACTCGATGTCGGCAGGAGAGACTCCACGAGCGTACTCCGTCAGTGGCACGAGTCTCCCGCGAATCACCGACAAGTTCGGTTGCTCGTTCCCTCCGATCCCTTCGGCTCTCGCGAGTCGTCGGAGAGTGCAAACGTGCTCCACCGAACACCCGACGAGAAGCTCCTCCTCGACTGATCTGAAGGTGCCCAAGTCTTCCGACGGACTCGGTCTCTCTGTCAGCAGCAACGCTCTTCGACAGATTCAAGATCCGGTGCTGATGATTCTGAATCAGATCCACCGGATTCTGCTCGTCACCGACAAAGAGACCATCTCCACGTCGATGAACCATCAGAGACGGCTCGTCGACATGTTCCGCAAGAATCTTCTCGGCAGGGACAGCGACACTGTCCAGATGAAGACGCATCTGCGGAAACTGGCGGCCGAGTCGCCGGAGGAGATCAACATGAATCTCGGATTCTCGGATTTCCGGCCAGTGCTCGTGCAGTCCCACCTGAACGGATACCAGAAAGGTGAGAGAGGGAGGGACTAGAAAACGCAAGTGGCCGTGACATTTCAGACCAGAAAGTGACGAAGATCACGTACGAGCAACTGTCCAGCTGCATCCAGTGTCTCACTTCGGAGGGCGCCCCGGTGAACAAGTAACAGATTCTCCCTCTCTTTCCGTATTTTGTGCTTCCGAATGAATGAACTTTCTCGCGAAATCGGCCTTCTCTCTCCTGATTTCACTCGATTTCAACACAGACAACTCATGGAAAATGAGCGGCGGAATCGGGGGCCGCAGGTGACCAAACACGGGCGCCCCGGAGCTCGCAAAAAGTGAAATGCTCGGCGCACTGTTGGCACAAACCGCTTCTCTTTTCCGAGGCGCCTCCGATCATGATTCTTCTTTTCCTTCTCATCGGATTCGGTAGGTCATTTCCAGAGAGGAGAGATGGAGCTCGTCGGTTTCAGTGTACTCGCAATGTCCTCCCGGACTCACTCCTCTCTACTCGAACAACAATTTCAACACTCCGATGGTTCGTTCGACACGTCTTCCGATCCGCTTCCACTCACTTTCAGCCATTTTCAGACGTGCACTCCGCAGGACTCTTGCAGCTGCTACTCGGGGTCTTCTCGTTCCGGCGCCCTGTGTCAGTACGCCAGTCAGTACTCGAACTACATCTGCTGCTACTCCACTAACACCCGTAAGATGCAGACCATCTTCTTCTAGATCTCACACGGGTTTTCAGAATGCGGCTCCAACTCTTCCCCTCAAGTCTCGGGCTCCGGACAAGTCGTCTCTTGCTCCACGAGCACACAGTGCGCTTCCGGCTACTCGTGCAACTACGGAGTCTGCTGTCCCTCGACCAGTGAGTCCATCCTTTTCCCCGGAAGCTCCTTGCTCTTTTCCAGCCTCCTGCAGCTCTTCGGGAAACAACGGCCAGTGTCTGACGGGACAGGTGCTCGTCAATGGCCAGTGCTACAACTCGGTGCCCATCGGCTCCGCGTGCCAGAGCTCCCAGCAGTGCACGGGCGGATCCACGTGTCTCTCCTCGATGTGCCAGTGCCAGAGCGGCTACGTGAATGTGAACAACCAGTGCGTGATCAGCAACGGACTCAACTGCCAGCTCGGCACCGTCTCGTTCAACTCGCAGTGCATCTCGCTCGCCTCCCCCGGCCAGTCGTGTCAGACGTCCTCGCAGTGCATCGACAACTCCGTGTGCAACAATGCGGTGTGCACCTGCAACAGCAACTAGTGAGTCTGTCAACAGAGCACGTTTGCAACCTCCCCCCGGCAATTCCAGTCAAATGGTCTACGGCTACTGTGTGCCGTACACGTCCGGCAACTGCAAGAACACGCAGACGCTCGTCAACGGCCAGTGCGTCCTGTTCTCGATCGTCGGCGAGTCGTGCATCGCGAGCCAGCAGTGTGTGGGCGGAGCCTCGTGCAACTCGGGCACGTGTCAGTGTCTCTCGGGAAGCACCGCCATGTACGGCTACTGCATCTCGTCCACCGCGGGCTCCTCGTGCTCCTCGAACCAGGTCTCCATCAACGGACTCTGCTACAACACCGTCCAAATCGGCGGCTCGTGCTCCTTCTCGCAGCAGTGTCTCAACCAGGCCGTCTGTACAAACAGCGTCTGTGTCTCCTCGTTCTGCTCGGTGCAGTGCTCCTCGAATCAGGTGTGCATCTCGAATCAGTGCTACAACTACGTGTCCGTCGGCTCGCAATGCGTCGGCTCCCAGCAGTGTCTCTCGAGTTCACAGTGCATCGGCAGCGTCTGTCAGTGTCCCCAGGGCTACCAGTTGTCGAACGGCGTCTGCACTTCCTCCAACAACAATGGAAACTGCAATTCCAACCAAGTCTACTATAACGGACAGTGCTGGAACACCGTCTCGATCGGCTCCCAGTGCTCCATCACTCAGCAATGTCTCGGCAATTCGCAATGCTTGAACGCCTTCTGCCAGTGTGCTTCCGGGAGCACGAATGTGAATGGATACTGCCAAGGGGGCTCGAACGGAAACTGCAATTCCAACCAAATCTCCTACAATGGACAGTGCTGGAACACAGTGTCCATCGGCTCCCAATGCACAATCACTCAGCAGTGTTTGGGCAACTCTCAGTGCCTCAATTCCTTCTGTCAATGCTCTTCCGGCTCGACAAATGTGAATGGCTACTGCCAGGGAGGATCCACTGGAAACTGCAATTCCAACCAAGTCTTCTACAACGGGCAGTGCTGGAACACGGTGTCCATCGGCTCCCAATGCTCCATCACACAGCAATGCCTCGGCAACTCTCAGTGCTTGAATTCGTTCTGCCAGTGTGCTTCCGGGAGCACGAATGTGAATGGATACTGCCAAGGGGGCTCGAACGGAAACTGCAATTCCAACCAAATCTCCTACAATGGACAGTGCTGGAACACAGTGTCCATCGGCTCCCAATGCACAATCACTCAGCAGTGTTTGGGCAACTCTCAGTGCCTCAATTCCTTCTGTCAATGCTCTTCCGGCTCGACAAATGTGAATGGCTACTGCCAGGGAGGATCCACTGGAAACTGCAATTCCAACCAAGTCTTCTACAACGGGCAGTGCTGGAACACGGTGTCCATCGGCTCCCAATGCTCCATCACACAGCAATGCCTCGGCAACTCTCAGTGCTTGAATTCGTTCTGCCAGTGTACCTCGGGAAGCTCCAACGTGAACGGATACTGCCAAGGAGGATCCAACGGACAGTGCAACTCGAATCAGGTACTCAAATTTCCCCCCACGATTCCAATAGTGTCTTCTCAGGTGCTCTACAACGGACAGTGCTGGAATACCGTCTCGATTGGCTCTCAGTGCTCCATCACTCAGCAATGCCTCGGCAACTCTCAGTGCCTCAACTCGTTCTGCCAGTGCGCTTCCGGATCGACGAATGTGAATGGTTACTGTCAAGGTGGCTCCAGTGGCAGCTGCAACTCGAACCAGGTCAGACCCAACGAGAATCGGAGTGCACAGCTGGAATACGTGTAACCTGCAGATTCTGTACAGTGGACAGTGCTACAACACCGTCTCGATTGGCTCCCAATGCACAATTACACAGCAGTGTCTCGGAAACTCTCAGTGCTTGAATTCATTCTGCCAGTGTCCCTCGGGAAGTTCCAATGTGAACGGATACTGTCAGGGAGGGTCCAATGGACAGTGCAACTCGAATCAGGTGAGTCAGATGACGTTCCCCCATCCCACTTCCCTCCGTTTCTCGCAGATTCTGTACAACGGACAGTGCTACAACACAGTCTCCATCGGCTCCCAATGCACAATCACTCAGCAGTGTTTGGGAAGTTCTCAGTGTCTGAACTCGTTCTGCCAGTGTCCCACCGGCTCTTCCAACGTCAACGGCGTCTGCTCGACGTCTTCAACCTCGAATCTGTGCTCCTCCGGTCAGACCGTCCAGCTCGACTCCTCGAACAATCCGATCAACTGTCTCGTTTCGGCGTGTCCCACCAACTCGTTCTGTCAGTACTCGCAGTCCGGACAGCGATATGTGTGCTGTCGAAGTTCCACTTCCGGCAAAAAGAAGTGAGGAGCACCGGTGGAAGAAGTAGAAGAAGAAGAGGAAACCGAGAGAGAAGAATCGGATAATAAAAACAATTTTTAATCAATCTTCATTGATCATCCACATTTGGAAATGAGGTGCTCTGATTAGACAATAGAGAGGGCATTCGACAGATTTCGAAGGGTGTATATATATAGAATTTGAATTAGTAATTAAAGGAAGGTGCTTTGGAAGTGGGGGAGGGGAACGGCTAGACGACAGTTTCTACCTTGTTGAACAGAATGGACAGAGATGAAAATGATAGTTATCATCGGGGGGAATATCTGTCGCGGACCGGCCGCTCTGAAAAAAAGGTGTGAGGTGGGAGGAAGTGGGAAATTGGTGGGAAGTGAAAAGGAAAGGGGAAGGGGGAAGAAGTTACATGCGACCTCATCGGCTGCTCTTGATCTTTGCATGTGCGAGGACGAGAAGACCAGCTGAAGAGGGAGCACGTAGTGGATTGATGAAGACGTCGGATGGAAGAAGTAACAATGTCTCTCTTTTCTGTGATGGTCGTAACTAAGAAAAGATGAACGTTTATAGGTGTGGTTAACACGGAGTAGGTTGAAGTGCCCGAGGGGCCGGCGAGGTGATGATATGCTCGGGGGCAGAAGAAGAGGGGGCCGGGGAAAGTGGCGATTGGTGGTGGTTGTTGATGTTGAATAGGTTCTGGAACGATTCCGAGTCGGTGTCGCTGTCCTGTCCGTCGAGATCGGCGAGCAGGTGGAACGTCGAAGGCATCGGTAGCATGTGACGCGACCAAAGACTGGAGATCTTCAGGCGGCATCGAGTGACCTCGCTCATCGGGATCTGGAAAAGAAACGAATGATGTCAATCTCAGATTTCAGCTGCCGGTCCCCTCTCGTTTCATGCTACACACGATCTCCGATGCACGTGAAGGGCAACGTCTTCTACGTAACAAGAGAAACCAATCTTTTCCGAATCCCGTCTAATCCCTCTTGAATCATACCTTGCAAAGCCGCGCCAGCGCGTTGATCGGATACTGCCAGTGCTTGTTGGTGGCCTCGACGAGCAGCGAGACAGTCGAAAGAGCGAGCACGCTCCAACGGAAGTTCGCCGTCAGGTTCGAGTCGCCCAGCAAAAACTCCATGTGCTTTCTGTAATTTATCAAGAGTTCATTATGGACCGGAGTTTCGTCATCAGCTTACGTGATCGACGGCAACAGGAACGTGGCATCGAGCTCCGACAGGAGGCACTCGACGAAACGATTGAGGTTGGGCAGATGGGCGTCCCAACGGAGAACCTCGAGGATCTTGAGTTCCATGCGTTTCAGTTCTTGCGCGCTGTACTCAAGACGAAGGCGTCCGAGAAAGACGGGCGCGTCCTCCTCGTGGTCGTCGCAGATCTTTTTGGCGATGCTCAAGCTTCCGACAGCGACACAGTTGACGTACTTGAACGGAATCTTCACACTCGTCACGACGCGGTCGAAGATGGCGACGGCAAGCGAGGCGACGTCCTGTCCGAGATAGATGCGTCTGCACGCGTTGGTCAGCCATCTGCACTGCTCGTTCCGATCCCTCCAGCCAATCACACCATCCCCCTGGGCCAGACTTAGCGGGTAGTTCTGATAAAGAAGTTTCTCTCTATGCAGGAGCATCTGAAGCAACTGCGTCGAAGAGATTCCATCTTGCATCAGCTTTCCCGCCGCAGCCGAAGAGCCGCTAGTCAACCCTGCAGAATAAGAAAATTGAGAAAAGTGCTGAAGAAGGCGCATGAAAGCGGCGAAGAAAAAAGAGGAAAGGAAAAGGGGACTGGAATGAACTCACTGAATTTGCGTCTCATGGCTGGGTGCACACACAGGAAAGAAGAGGAGAGAAATGGAGAATACACTGGCGCGCGCGCCGGCCGGCCTCTTTTTTATTCGCAAGCGTTTCGAAAAAAATCGCGTTATGTTCTCGTAGCCCTATCATCTGCCAGCGGCACGAAACGTTATATTTCGAAACTACTCTTCTCGCTTTTTTGTGTCGCATATCTGTTTCTCTTGGAAAAGGGCGGCGGAAAGAGACGCAGGAGCGTTGAGAGAAAGGAGAAGACATTATCAGATCGTGTGTCACGAGGCGGAAGAATTAGACGATATCATCGGAATTTCTGGATTCGGAAGTCTTCCGAAAGCCCGGATTTCACTAGAAACCAGTTGTCCACAATCGATATTCGAAGTGGTGCGTGGAGGGAACCTAAGTTGTTACGCAAACAAAACATTTTCTCAAGAGCTCTCGTCCTCTTCAAAAAGTAGAACAAAAGACCGGGATAGCGAGACAGGGAATGGGTTTGGTCTGACCCGAAACGTCTATTGAAATGAATGCGGGCCGCTCTCTCGCACACACACACAAACCGAAGGAAAGACCTCGACCGACTGGACTTGTCGTTTCTTTCCGTCTCTTCCGCTTCGCCGTCTTGTCAGCCCCGCCGGCCTCGCTTCTCGTCGTCTCGCTTCGTTTCTTTGACGACTCTGTCTCTCTTTCCCTCTTCTCCGCTTCTATCTCTAGCTCAAGCGCGCCGATTTCAAGCGTTTTTCAACGACATCTCAGAAAGAAACAGAGTGTTTGTGCATAATGTGTTTGAAACAAAGGCGTTGGCCCATTGTCTTCACAAGAAGACGACGAGATAGCGAGACGGGCGGCACACTACAATAACAGCTGAATCAGCTTTCAACGTGGCATGTCTATCTCGGAAAGAAACGAGCCCCTTATCGCGAAATGAATGTGTCAGTCTGACTCCGCAATCCGTGGAAGAAGCTTCTTATCAGCGAGTCAGGCGGTCATGTGCGGTCACATGTTGTGTGCGATAATCGGGCGGCCAACAGACCAAACGACGATGAAGACACACTCAACTACGCAATCGATGAAAGGGCAGAAACTGGAACGTGTGCCGCCCGTACCGGGTACGCTTATTTATATATTCGAGGGAGAAGAAGGAGGAGAAAACGGCCGATTTCGTCAGTTGACGACAAGGCAGGTGGCGAGGAAGCCCGGGCAGAAGGCGACAGTTTTGAGCGAGAGAGGGGAAGCAGGCACGGCATGCGACTCAACGGCTAATGGACCGATGATTCAGAACGAAGCATAAACGATTCATGAGCGGCGTTTCGGGTGGAACCGCACGCAATTCCGATGAGTTCAGCAGTGCAACTGGCACATTTTGGGAAACGTTTGGTTGGTTTTCAGCGAAAACTTTTCGGGGAAATTACGTGCGAATTCCAGAATTTCCATGTTTTTCAATACCCGCCGCATGGAATTTCGTGATTTCTCAGCGGGATTCTCGCATTCGCAGAATTTCCCTATTTCTCGGAAAGATTCCATTCGGAAGATCTTAACGAGACATTGAATATTGCGAAAACACGTTTGAAAGGGAAAAGGAAGAGAAAGTTCTGATTTTTTAGTCAAGGTCGGCCGATCGGAAAGCGAAAAGAACGACACCGACGGCGGACGAGTGTCGAAGAAAACGGGGGAAAAAGAGGATGGATCAAGCGCAGCAAGTGTGCTCTACTGAGAACTTTTGTCAGCGTCTCTCGGTTCAACACACTCTCTCGGGCGATCTAATTGCACAGGAGCATCGAAGGAAGTGAATGATTCACGCCTCGCACGCTCGAAGACACCAAAGATAAGTGTTTTTGGTATGCGGGAAGTGCGATACTGGTGGGAAAACAGAAGAAAGAAGGAGAGAAAGGTCCATTTCGCACTCACCGTCCACCTCCTCCTCCACGCGGTATTCTTCGTAGGCGCTCATCAGTATCTCGTTGGTGTTGCTCGTCCTGTCGGTAATAAGCATCAGAAGCTCATGCCGCGTCGTTCTGTAACATCCTCTTCTTGTCTCGCTGGTACTGTTTACTCGAACAATCACATGGCCGGTCACATGGCAGGCGCATGAGAAAACGAGAGTGGAAACGGGAAATTGGAAGAAAAAACACACACGAAATGGAGCTTCTTCTTCATCATGATATGTGGTGACGGATTATGGGAGGAGCGAAACGGAGAGAGGGAGAAAAGAGGACTGCTCATTAGACTTGCGTGCACACGAGACACGGCCGGCTCGCCGAGCAGCTAAAAAGAGCTCGTTAATTCGAGAACCGAGTCATCGAAACGAGCGCATCGAAATCAATTCTGGGCAAGCTCCGCCCCTCTCCTCAGAGAGGAACAGCAGATGGATGGACATAAGAGGGACAGATGCTGCTGCTGCTGCGAGAAAGGGAAAGTGGAAGCAGAGAGTGCGGGTGCTCTTCTTCTTCTTACGAGAAGCAAGAGAAACGCACTTTCAGATGAGGTTCCCGCTCTGAAAACGGGGGCGGAAAAGGCTTAGTCAACTGTAGTCTGGAAACGGCGAAGAGCGCCAAATCCCCTCTTTCCTGCTTTCGGAAATGAGCTCCGGCGACATTTCCAGCAGGAAACGGGGCGAATCAAGAAGAAGAGGAGAGGGAATAATTGGCTTCTGAGAATGTATTCAGAATACTACATTCCGTATAGCGAGCGGAAAGAAAGAAGACACAACAGTTGTTATGCCAACTCACCGCAGTCACGAGGGACCACCACCACCACTCTCGCGAGAATAAACACCCTCCCCGCACCGAAGAAGAATCAATGCGCGTTCCGGGTCATGTGACCTACCGCGCGGAAGAAGAAACAATTGGCAACGTGCGGAACGGACGCGGAAAGGCGGCGGGCGAGCCGACCCACACACACACACACTGAGAAGGCGAGGAGGGAGAAGGGGAAAGTGGGTGCGAATTGCATCAGCCGACGAAATTATGAAATGGTTGTGGAGAAGTGGGGAGATGTCTTCTAGATGATTTCCGTGTTTTTGTGGCCGGCTAGGAGCTTTTTCTCTTCTCTTTTTTCCCTCTTCCCTCTCTCGAGGGGACCTGCACAAATAGGGAGGGGGGAAACGAGAGAAAGAAGACGCAAAGGTCCGCTTCCGTCCTTCTCTCCTTTTTCTTCTTTCTCTCGAGCTTCACCGAGAGAGAACGTGATTATCTTGTTTTGTCGAAAAGGGAAAGAGCTGATAACAAAAAAACAATGGAAACCTAAACGTCTAGATGCACAGTGGAAAGAGAAAGATTTAAAGTTCCACGGAAGCTCTTCGCGACGCCTTCTTCTCGCTGGCTCGTCGCTTCTCCTGAAGACGATGCTGTGTGGCAACGGCGGCTCTCTGAAATCCGTCCTTTCAGGCAATCTTTTCGAATTAGCCTCAAACCTCTCTCAGAATCTTCTCGTCTTCCTCAGTTGTTTCCCGTTTCGTCTGCTCTCGCTCAATCGCATAGATAGCCGACCGCAGCTTGTCGAAACAATCGGCGACGTTCAGATGACGTTCACGAGTTCTGTCGCTGTCGATTATGAGCTGAAATTTTGAGATATTTTCGCCACATCGGTAAGATATCAAAAACCTCTCCAGCAGCGTTGATTCGGTGTGACATCTTCTCGCCAATCGACTCTTTCAGTGAATCGGAAAGCCATTCGGCCTCCTCGAGCTTGAAGCGGATCTCGACCTTCGTAGCATTCTTTTGCACATTCTGACCTCCGGGACCACTGCTCAAAGTGTATCTCTTCTCGATCTTCTCCGTTGGAATGAAGCCGTTGAAGGATGAAGAAGAGGCAGCTGATGTCTGAAACATTAAAATGGAAAGAAAGCTCTGATATTTTCTGAGAAATTACCTGAATTTGAACTTTTCGAGTCGATTTGAAGACAAAAGATGGAAGATTTCGGATCATTTTACCCGGAAAAATGAGAAAATTCGGCTGCGAAATTCCTCTTTGTTAAACTGTGAACAACGCGTTATTTTGGAGTGTCGTAATGCAAACTTTTGGCGGAATTTCAAAAAAGAAACGAGTTCAAAGGGAAACCGAATTTGCATAATCGATCACAATACATTATAAATGCGTCCATGAATATTTTAAAGAACCGCTAAGAACATCAAAATAACGCGCTGAAACTGATCGAATCGTTTAGTTTTCGGGACACGCCTAGTAGCCAAAGTATTGGCGCAGAGGACCGATCATCAATCACAATTCTGATCAACAAAAAGATGTCATCAGTGTGAGAAGAAGATTAAACAACTTTCAAAGAGAAACTATTTCTCGCTCCCTTCCCTCCCAAAATGGTGCATCCCTTCGAAATGGACTCGAAACAGGCGGTACGTTCTCAGAGTTCGCAAAATCTGAAAGTTCTCGAATTCAGAGCGATCACGAGAAGGGAATGGGGTGGCCGATGGCTTCTGTCTTCCTGATCGGACACTCTGCCGGCGCCGGAATGCTCGCGATGCCGAACGCGTTCGCTGCGATGGGTAAGTGCGCTCCAATGCAAATCTTCAGTTTCCCCGTCCTGAAGGCATCGAAATCGGAACCACTCTGGCCATTATTTGTGCGGGTTTCTCTCTGAATACCGGTCTTCAACTGGGATGGATGTGGCAGATGTTGCAGAAGATGTGGCCGGAATACCGGAAGACGTGAGAGACACCGAGAAGACGTTCGAGTCAGAAGGCGTTCCACTTCAGATGTCAGAATCCGTACGGTGAGATGGCGTTCCGAGCGTACGGCCGCGCGGCTCGAATCGCGACAGAGACGATGGTCTGCTTCGCACAACTCGGCTACGCAGTCGTCCTTCTGCTTCTGGCGGCCCGCAACGCCTCCGTCCTCACCCACTTCTTCCTGTCCGTCGACATCAATCAGTGCTATCTCATCCTGATCGTCGCGCTCATCGTGTGGCCGACGACGATGCTCCGAAGTCCCGTCGACTTCTGGCAGATCGCGTGGGTCTCGACCGCATCCAGCTGGATCGCCGTCGTGCTGATCGTCGTCGGAGTGCTGCAGGACGCGCCCACGTGCAGTCAGGACGTCCCGCGCGACTCGATCGATCTGTTCAAGTCGTTCATGTCGTACGGATCGATGGTGTTCGCCTACGCAGCCCATCCGTCGTTTCCGACGTGCCAGCACGACATGAAGGATCCGTCCAAGTTCTCGTACTCGCTCCTTCTGACGTGGGCGATCTGCACGTGCTACTACCTGATCGTCTCGTATCTCGGCTACTTTGTCTATGGGAATGCCGTCGGCGACTCGATCATCTCCTCGATTCAGAACGTCACCATTCAACAGCTCATCAATCTGATGTTCGCAATCCACGTGGCATCCACCATCATCATCGCCGCTTCTCCCGCCTTCCAGCAGTTCGAGAGACTATTCAAAGTTCCCCACCGTAAGTCCGATTTCCCCTCCCTTCATGTTGCCATTCCGATGATTGCAGCCTTCAATGCGAAACGATTCGTCGTCCGATCGGTCATCTTCCTCGCCGTCACCTTCACCGCCCTCACTTTTCCGCACTTCGGACCGATGGTCGACCTGCTCGGGGCGTCGATCTCCTCGCTCATCGCCATGATTCTCCCGTCCGCGTTCTTCCTCGCACTGCGAACGTTCCAGGAGAAGAGGAGACTCGATCCGAAGAGAACCGCACTACCGACGTTGAAAGAGTGAGTTCCCTGTCTCCGACGAACCTCTCCGATCCCGTTCAGAATCTGGCACTCCACACCCAAACCGATACTGTTCTTCAACTTTCTCTCGATGACGTTCGGCCTCACCGCCGCCGTCATCGCCACCGTCTCGGCCGTCCGAACGTTCGCCGACGCTTCTCTTCCGCCGCCGTGCTACATTCAGTACCTCCGATCGGGCCTTCCGTTCCATTCTCCCAGTGGCGCCGTTGATTGCTGCGGATCGCAGCGGAATCTGACCGTCTCCGGCGAGGATCCGAACGGATTCTGCTCGTTCCGAAACTTTTGAGAGTGCACATAAATGATTCATTGGAAACAGTCGGAAAACGAGAATTCAGGAGCATTTCCAGAAAATTAGATGGTTGATCGAATCGGTCGACGGATCCTGAGTGGCCGTTCCGTCGTCGAGCCCTTCTCCACAACTGACGAGCATCACCTGAAACACACAGAAGACGTTGGAGACATTCAGAAGACGTGGGACCTGAGAGGACTGCTGATTCGGGATGTTTAGGGAACTTCGTTTCGGCTTTCTGGAGACGTGACTAGAAGTGTGGACTGGAAGAAGAATCCGGCAAGGACCGGAGTGACCGATTTCGCAAACTGAAAGGATCTTTTGAATTCCCGCCCTGAAGACGTGACTCACCTTTGAGATCAGGAGTCGGCGAGGATTTGGCCGATTGAAGAGACGTCGAGAGCACGAATCCGGCAGAAGTGCCGATCCAGAGGTGGCATCGAGCTACCGTAAGACACGAGACACGCAGACATCCCATCTTGTGCTCGCGGAGAATGTGCTCTCGTCCGGAGAGCTGCGAGCGGACGAACGAGGAGACGTTGAACTGATTGACGACGGTGAGCGTGAAGACGTCGACGACGACGATGACAGTCGACTTTCTTCCGGAGAGGAAGGCATGCTGCCCCGAGACCGTCATCAGAGTGATGACGTCGGACGACGGAAACACTTCGGAGGGCGGCTGGAACTTGCCGGTGTCGACGAATAAGGCGTGCAAAGAGTTGCCGCTCGCGAGAATCACACGTCTTCCGACCTGCTGCATCGCACTGATCGGAGCGTGACACACGTGTCCCACTGTCTGCGGACTCTCGAGATCCCAGTTACCGTCGGAAGTGGGTCGGAAGAGAAGCAACTGCACTTGACTCGAGTACGACGTCGCCACGAGAACGTTGCCGTTGGCCGCGCAGATGGCGGTGACGCTGTTCCGGAGACGTGCGAGACGCGATATCGTTCGCGAGCGCACTCTTTCCGTCGAGTTCACCACGAAAACCTCGCCGTCGTCGTTGCCAATCCAGACGGTCGTCTGTCCGGCAGAAGACGTGCCCTCATCTGAAGAGGACTCCGAGTCCGACCCACTGCTGTGGATTTCCATTATCGTATCCTTCTGCAAGTGCTCCAGCGACTTCTGCGACTTGATCTTCCTCTTTCGGGCTTTCGCTGGCGGCGGCACAGTGCACATGGCAGTGACGGCGGCGTTTCCGATGGCCGAGCAGCTCTCGATGCTCGCCTCGCCCCCCTCGAGAGCCATCACGGCCACTTGTCCGCTGAACTTGTCGCTGGCACAAACCCACAGGAATGGAGTGCTGTCCACTCGTTTCCCGGGCACTACCGTCGCCGTGCACAACTGGAGACCGGGTCGTGTCTGGTGAGCAATGATCGTCTTCAGAAGACACGAAGGGGCCGCCGTCTGGTGCTTCGTCAGACTCGTCTTCGCGCCCTTGAACGTCGCCTCCCACACACTTCTCTTCTCGGCGTTCGGAAACTCCATCACGACCGGCTCGAATCCGTTTCTGAAATAAGACCATCCGATCTCTCTCTCTCTCCTTCTGTCTTACAGAGTGAGCACGTCGAGATGGACGGCACTGAGATCGGGATTCGTGCTCATTTGCTCGGTGAGCTCGCGGATGCTCATCGAATTGTCCGTCTCCATCCCGTCCAACATCTCCAAAAGCGCCTGCAAACCGGTTTCCGACTCTACTCTTTTATCATATCACTGTTTCTGTTACACAACCTTCTCTTCTCTCTCTTTTTGATGTGACACCGGGAAATGGATGCAAATCGGGTGTCAACTTTAGTTCTCGTTTCAAGTTTCAAATCGGCCCCCTTTCCACGCAGAAGAGAATCAGAATCCGACGCGAGTCGTTTTGTATCACAAGATGTTTGTGTTTTCGTCCCCCCTTCCTCCCGCTCTCATAACAAACATACATCATTTTAAAGACAACGATACGTTTTGTTAAAGGTTGAACCAATTCCGTCTCTCGTCAGTATGGGTATGAGTAAAGTGTGGTCGAAAGAAGACGTGAGTTCTCGCTTCCGTCTTCCGTCCGAAAACATGCTCACTTTCAGAAGGATGGTCCCAGTTCGCACATCAATGAGAAGGGCATCGGATGGATCATCGCCGCGATCTTCATCATCGGAGAGACGGCCGGCGGCGGCATGATCGCCCTCTCCTACGCGCTGACGTCGATGGGACTCGTGCCGGGACTCGTGCTCCTGCTGCTCTGCGCCCTCTTCTCCTGCTACACCGCCCTCGAACTCAGCTGGACGTGGAAGATCATGCAGAATCGGTGGCCCGAGTACAGGGATCAGTGAGTCCCTTCTCTTCTTTTTGTTTCCAGTCCCACGTCTTCTTCTCCAGCTGTCGGAAGCCGTACGGAGAGATGGCGTACCGAACGATCGGAAGGAAGATGCGCTCGTTCATCGCCTTCATGATCTGCATCACACAGATCGGATTCGCCACCGTCCTCGTGCTGCTGGCGGCGAAGAACCTCTCGATCCTGCTCCACTTCTTCTTCTCAGTCGACATCAACCAGTGCTATCTCATTCTGATCGTCGGACTCGCCGTGTGGCCGGCCACAATGCTCAAGTCCCCGATGCACTTTTGGCAGGCGGCGCTCTTCTCCGCCGGCTCTTCCACACTCGCCGTGCTGCTCGTCGTCATCGGAATGGCTCACGACGCGCCCGTCTGCTCGCAGGACGTTCCCCACGAAGAGCCGAACGTCTTCAAGGCGTTCATGGCGTTCGGAACGTTCGTCTTCGCCTACGGAGGCCACGCGACGCTTCCGACGATCCAGCACGACATGCGAAAGCCCGCTCACTTCGTGCACTCGGTAGTGCTGGCCATCAGTTGTGAGTGACCCCCCTCTCCTCCGTCCCTTCCACTTCCTCCTCTTGCAGTCTGCACTCTCCTGTATCTGGCCATCGCCGTCGGCGGCTATCTCGTGTACGGCAACACCGTCGGGGAAGCCATCATTCCCTCGTTGCAAGTGGTCTGGATCCAGCAAACAGTGAATCTGATGATCGCCGTCCACGTCATCACCACCATCGTCATCGTGATGTCGCCGCCGATTCAGCAGGTCGAGCAGATTCTCAAAGTGCCGCACAGTGAGCGAGACAGCTACAGTAATCCGGACGGCGGGTCTTTCAGGGTTCGGAGTGAAGCGGTTTCTCGTTCGTTCCATTCTCTTCTGGCTCGTCATCTTCATCGCTCTCTCCATTCCCCACTTCGGACCATTCCTCGATTTGGTAAGAGAGTTAGAGCACGAGGTGTCACGTGACAGTGTCCCCACTTTTAGATCGGCGCCTCGACGATGGTGTTGATGACTCTCATTCTCCCGCCCATCTTCTACCTCTCGATCCGAACTCAGGAAGTGAAGTGGATTCAGGAGAATCAGAGCACAGAACACGCCTCCGTCACCCACGAGAGAGCCAGTTTCAGAGAGTGAGCCCCCCGTCCTTCTACCACCTCCCGTTGATCTTCCGACCGTTCAGAATCCTCCGTCTCACTCCCAAACCGATTCTGATTCTCAACGCCGCCGTCCTGATCTTCGGCATCATCGGAGGCACCCTCTCGACGATCACCTCCATCATCCGACTCGCCGATTCGGAACTGGCGCCGCCCTGCTATTGGCAGTACTTCACGCGCGGTCTCCCGTTTTCCGGCGACAACATCGGCTCCGTGAACTGCTGCGGAGAGTTCCGAAACTTGACAGTTTCGGGTCGCGAGCCGCACGGATACTGTTCCCTTGCCGACTTTTAACCGCCCTCCCTCCCACGTGTATCTATGAATTCGTGTACCTTCTTCTCGCACTTGAGCAACGAGCACAGCTGCGACATCTTCTTGAGCACGCGATCGTCTTCTCTCGACGACTCGAGCCGTCGTTCCACTTCTTCCAGCTGCGACAGCGTGTCCTTCGAGATCTGCACGTCTTCGAGCGCAATTTTGAAGAGCAGTTTGAAGCGGTTGCTTTCCAGAAAGTCCATCGATTGAGATCTGAAAGTGAGAGACTGACGTCTTCCGGTGTTGAAGACGTGGAAACTGACGCCAACTTGTTGTACATGGCCTTTGGCTTCTTTTTGACGCTAGTGACGAGCAGAAGGTCCGAGAGCATGAAGACGCACCGCTCCCGATCCGTTCCCTTCAGAGTGATGATGTCGTGACGGAGAAGAGTCCGATCCTTGGTCACCAGCTGAAACAAGAAAGAAGAGCGTCCTGTGTCACACGTCTTCTCTCACGTCATCCAAACCGTCCACGATGGCTTCTATCTCGCGCAGTCTTTGCTCCATTTGCTCGCTGCCGTCCTTGTGCTGGTTGATGGCCACGGCGAGACAATGAATGTGTCGCTGAGCCCGCAGAAGACGTTCCCGGTCCTCGTGCTCGACAGGAGTGTGCTTCAGCATCTGCTTCACGATGAGCTCGTAGCGGGGAACCCTCTGTATGGGCGAGATGAGCAGTGCATCCAGATCCAACTTGTTCGGATGATCCCGACAGCATCTCTGTGCGGGAAAGGGATTGTCAATGAAGCGCGCTTCCCCCCATCACCCACATTGTAGTATTTCTCGAAGGCGTGCTTCTGTCTGGCCTGTGCGATGGCCGCTTTCGCGAATTTGAAGTTGTCGACGAAAGCGATGAACGTCTCGATCATCGATTGTTTCGAGAACTGAAAGGTTGAATAGTGGAAGAGTGGATCCGGTCAGAAGACGTACATGGGCCAGAAGAACGTCTCCGATGATGGCGTCCTTGTGCCACTGCTCGATGCGTTGGCTCAGAGCCGCCTGGAGCACTTGATGGTGTGCCAGGATCTCTGGAACTCTGTAGAAGATCTTGTCGACCAGGGACGCTTCGATGAGCGTGCATTCGAGTGGCTGTCGGAGAGGTCGCATGTACTTCTGAATTCAGATTCGAGTTGGAAGAAGTGAGTGGCCAGTTGTTTCCTACCCCGACGAGGAAGTCGAGTCCCTCCACGAACGACTTCTCCGTGTCCAGAAGCTCGCGTGCCGCCAGATGTCTGACGCTGTAATGTCTTCTGAGACTGGCACGACTTCTCTTCTTCCACAACATGATGTCCGCCTCGTGAAGTGAGTCTTCCATTCCGCACGTCTCCAGAGCCTCTCCTCCGTCAGAGTACACGTATGGATTCCACGAGATCGAGGGATGCTGTTCCGGAGACGTCGGCCGGCTTCTGAAGCTGTCCAGAAGCTCCGAGAAGCGGTTCACACCGGCGAGAGTCTCCGAAGGACGGTCGACGAGAAGCGAAGCGGAAGAGGTGAACATCTCGTCCACGATTCCACGTCTTCTGAATCTGGGGGTATTCTGACGTCTTCTCAACCGTCGTTACCTGTTCCGAACGTTCGGAATCGGCTCCTTCGGCATCTCGTTGCTCATGAATCCGTCCGGCACCGACGATTTTCTCGACACCGAGTTGCGGCGAATCTCGGAAGTGGGCACGAACTGATCGTTTCTGATGGAAGGGATGAATTGCATGACCCCGCGAGGATGTCCCAACCGAGTAGAAATGCCCGATCGACGACCCCCGTCGGTGGTGTCGGTGGCCAGCGAGGAGGCGTCGTCGACGTCGGAGAAGACCGAAGACTCGAGAGACGGCTCCGCCACGTGGTGGTGCTCCTGATGACGTCGCGATCCGCCTCGCTCAGAAGACGTCACGGGGTAAGCGAGCACTCTCTGCAGTGACTGGATGCTCTTCGCCGCGTCTTTCAGCTCTTCGATCTCTGTTGTCATCTCACCGCCCGAGTCAGAATCGTGACGATGGTTCTGAAAAGAAAACGATGATTCAGAAGTGTGGAGAAGAATGCGTTACCAATCTGGACCTGGAAGCAGATGCGAACTTTGGCAGCGAGAGCAACAGCTTCTGAAGAGCCTCCACGTCGATCTGAAAGTTCCAGATGAGGTGGTGTGCCACGTGGCAGGAACGGATACCGATGGCATGTCGACGTTCGGCTCGCTGTTCGTCTTGCGCAGATTCTGCTGTGAAGCTCTTCTCGATTCGCTTCTCTCACGGCTCGCGCGCACCATACTTCTGCGTCTCTCGCGTTGCCGTTCTCTCTCGTTGAAAAAGTTGAGATTTGCGTCACTGCGTCTTCTGGAAAAGAGCCCATCCAACGGGGGGACGAAATGGAATCCACTCACCGCGAGTTGTAGAAGGAGTTGCGGGTGCTCGGAGACACGGTGGCCGACCTCTTGGGCCTCGAGATGGCGACTGGCGGCGACGAGTCGGTCGAACTATCCGAGTCGTCGGCATCGTTCGGGTTGAGCATCGCAGAGAGAGAGAGAGCAAAAGAGCCGAACAAAAGAGCACGTGAAACAAAGAGAGAGAGCCACGAGGAATCCGAGCCGTTTCGCTCCTTGAAACGTTGTGAGGAAGGTGCCGGGGGAAAAAAACTGAAATGTCATATGGCGTCGAAAGAAGAAGAAGAAGAAGAAAGAGCCGCCGAAACGAGAGAAGGAAACGAATGATGAACTTTGAGTGTGCAGGTGTGTGTGCTCCGAAAACCGATTTCAGCCCCGCCGTTTGTGATGGGAAAATGTTTTGGGGGGGGGGGGGGGCACTGATACGACCCGATGACGTCACGCCGTGCTTCCAGAGCCAAGATCAACGAGCGAGGAAGTGACCAATCAATGCGAGAGAGAGGGAGAGAGAACTTGATCGGCCGCCGAGGCAGAGTAGTAAGGTGGCAGCTGACGGGCCGCCGTTCCCGTCTGGAGCTCTTCTACCTGGCAGCAGGCAGCAAGACGCAGACACATCATCACTCATCCCGGGCGCGCAGAGGTCAACACTACACAAAGTGGGTCCCCTCGTTCTTCTTCTACTTATTCTTCTATCAGTAATCGGAGGGAGGAGAATACAAACCGTGTCAATTCGTTTATTGCGCCTGTTCTTTGAGTTCAATCTTCGATGAATCCTCTCGCTTCACAGTTCAAATGTACATCGGAGTGACCATTGGTGCTCCGACCATCGGAGCGGCAACCATCGGAGCAGCAACCATCGGCGCGGCAACCATCGGAGCTGCCACCATTGGGGCGGCTACCATCGGAGCCATTGGAGCCGCGACCATTGGAGCCATTGGAGCTGCCACGACGGGAGCAGCGACGACCGGAGGTGCTGCAGCAACGACGGGAGCCGCTGCGAGTGCTGGTGCAGCGACGGCTACTGGAGCAGCTGCCACTGGAGCTGCAGCCATCGGTGCTGCAGCGATCGGAGCAGCCGCGACTGGAGCAGCGACTGGAGCAGCAGCCAAAGCTGGTGCTGCCGCGACTGCAGGAGCTGCAGCAACGGGCGGAGCAGCAACTGGAACTGGAGCGGCTGCAGCAACTGGAGCAGCTGCAGCAACTGGGGCCGCTGCAGGAGCGGCGGCAGCTGGAGCCACAGGAGCAGCTGGGGCAACAGGAGCAACTGCAGGAGCTGGGGCTGCTCCAGCAGGACCCGGTGCAGCGACGACCGGCTTCGCGGGAGGAGCTCCGGGGGCTCCGGGAGCAGTTTGTGTTCCGCCTACAGGCGGTTTTGCTCCGTTGGCTCCGGGTGCGGTTTGTGCTCCGCCCGCCGGCGGTTTTGCTCCAGGAGGAGTCGTGACAGGACCCTTCTGCTGCTGCTGGAAAAGAGACGATTGAGGGAGAATGCAGAGATGGATCTGACTTGCTGTGGCTGATTGTTCTTCTTTCCGAGGCACTTATCGAAACACATTTTGCAGAGTTACTGTTTCTTTAGAGAGCTAGAAATAGAAATGAGAGCCCTTCGTATCGAAGAGGAATACTGTACAGACCGCAACGCGACCGCGACGCATCAGGAGCCACGTGGCGCTGACGAGATAAAGAAGATAAAAGAAACGTGTCAGTTCAAGCATGTTTATTCAGAAAACCGGAAAGAGGTCAGAAGTAGCGAGGTCCAAACGGAGAAGCGTAAGGAGCCGCATAAGGAGCCGCGTAGGGAGCCGCGTAGGAAGTGGCCACCACTGGAGCAGCCACCACCGGAGCCGCTACCATTGGAGCAGCGACGACAGGAGCCGCAACGACGGGAGAGACGACTGGAGTGGCCATCACGGGAGACGCGACGACGGCCGGAGCGGCAACGACTCCGTACGGCGAGACGACGGGAGTGGCGACCGGGACGACGGCGGGAGTGGCGACGACTGCCTGAAAGAAGAAGAAGTTGAAGAAGAAGACGTTCGCTTGGGGGGAGCCGTGGGAACGAACCGGAGGTCTGTAGTACATGGCGAGTGAGTGGAGAGGAGGGTTAGTTGAAAGTAGGCGACCAGTCGAGAGGAGCGAGAAGCTCGGGAATAACTGACAGTCTGACGGGAGGGGCGGGGCAGCATGGTATCAGTCGAGAGGGGACGAGCGATAAGAGAGAGGTCGACACGCGTTTATTCAGAACATGTACACGTCATCGCAGTACACGTCGTAACCCCACGGATCGTAGAAGAAGGGGTCCGGGAACGGATCCACGATGACGACTGGCGGTGGTGGAGGAGGCGGCGGCGGAGGATAGTAGACACGACGTGGAGTGTATGGAGAAGGCGGCGGAGGAGGAGGACGTCTTCTGGGAGAGTACGGTGGCGGCGGAGGACGACGTTGTTGGACAACGGGCGGATTCTGACAGTCAGAAGAGGTTCGAGGTACTCCAGAAGAGGCTCACTCACCGTCGCCTGCTCGACGACTTCTTCAGCCTCTTCTTCCCGTTTTTCTTTCTTTTTCGTGCAACAACCTCCCATGTTTCTTTGCAACAAACTTGTTTTTCCAGAAATTAAAAAAAAAACACGGAAAAGTTTTATTTAACTAGTAAAAGGACGAAAAGAGCAGTTCAGTTCACTATTCGTTCTTCTCTCTCTTCTGTATTCCGAATCCCGAGGCGACGACGAGGTTGTCCGAGGGCACAAGAACGGCGAGTTCGAACGCATGAATGGCGATGAAGAAGAGGATAAGGAAGTCGGTGGGAACCTAGAAAACGATCAATGAAGAATTCCCATCGGAGAGAAGTTCGCCCCTTGTAAGATCGCATGACCTTCTTTCTATCTCTCTCGATCATCACCTTCTTCTTTCACAAAAACTTACTGCGAACGAGCGCAACGTCATCGCGACGACGGAGAAGAAGACGACGAGTGGGACGAGGACACGTGGATTCAGAACGCTTCTTCCGTTGTAGACGACGATTTTTCGGAAGAGGAAGTGACTGACGGCGCACATCAGGTACACTTTGAGCGACGTCTGGATCAGTGGAACACTCTTAAAATGGAAGATGATCAGGAGCAAGAGATCCGTTCCGAAATACCTCGATTCCGTTGGAATGGCGAATGTAGCCGAGGAGAAGGGCGCCGAGCGAGGCGATCTGTCCGATGATCGAGAAGACGAGGCATTCTTTCGTCTGATCGAACGGCGCGTGTTTCAAGAGAAACGACAACGGGAGCAGCAGACACGTCATCCACATGAATCTCTTGCTCAGTTCGAGCACGAGATCCTGGGGAGCCAGGTTGGGAAGCAAGAAGAGGACGAGAAGGGAACCAAAACGCGAGAATTTCATGTTCGATTCGGCCGAGAAGGCGAGGCGAGAATGACCGAATGGCCGAAAGGTCGGTCAGAACACTGGGTGGAGACACAGACGCAACGAAAACCATTTAATAAATGAAAAAGAAGAAGAAGAAGTACAAGGTCACCAGTAGAATCCGAAATCGAAGAAGTCGTCGCCGTACCCGTACCCACCGTAGTAGCCGCAGTAGTAGGGATCGAAGACGCACGAGTCGTAGTAGTACGGGTAGGGAGCCATGACGACTGGAGGCGGTCCGACGACGACTGGAGGAGGCGGTGGATAGTAGGCGGACGACGGGTAGACGGGTCGAGACGGACGATGATGACGTGGCGGAGGAGGAGGAGGAGCAGGAGAAGAAGACGTCGCTGCATGAGCTGGAGGCGGAGGCGGACGACGAGCCGGGGGAGGAGGGGGAGGAGGTGGAGGTGCTGGAAGACGAGATCTCGGGGGAGATGACTGAAATGGATGTCAGGTTGAAAAGGAAGATAGGGAAAGAGGGGGCACCTGAGAGCGGATCGGCGCCTTCGGATGCGGCTCTCTGATCATCTCCATCTTCCTCTCTTCCGGAGCAGCTGGCGGCTCTTCCTTCCTCTCTTTCCTCTTCTGAACGACCTCTGGAGGCGTCTCATCGTTGCTTTTCGTTCCCTTCCTGCCAGTTTCCCTCGGCGGCTCTTCCGATCGAGGGATCTTCTTCTTGTTGTTGTTTTTCGGAGACTCGACGGACTCCTCGTAAGGCGGCGGCGGCTCTCCTCCCGGATAGTGTTTCGGCTGCAGATGACGTCGGTTATCAGTGGTCAGCAGCGAGCCGAATCGGCCGTATCGGCGCCCCCGATGCGTGCCGCAATGCCCCCCGGCGCACTCACAACCGGTTCGATCCGACTGCGATTCCGATTCGAATGGGAAGGAGGAGGAGGTCTTCTCGACGCTTTTTTCGACTGACAACATCCCATTTCGAAGGAGAAGAAGAAGAAGAGAGAAGAAATGAAACCTCGCCTTTTATTATCTGTTTTCCCTCCGTTTCTCACGCATTTCAACAATCATTTATCTTGTCGTGGGAGGGCGAAAAAAGCGCGAATTGAATGGAAAAAGAAGATGAACTCTTATATCACACAGACAGACACACACAAACGAATAAATATGTGAATAATGCAGCAGGTGGCACCCGTTGGTAAACAATCCAAAGAATCTCATCGGTTATCTCTTGGGGGGCGGTGGGCGGAATGTACATTTCGTCGTTTTCGGTTGAAGAAGACGTTCACACTCTTCTCCGGAACTCGGAGTCGTCGGCTCCTTCGGCCTCCGGCTCGACGTCGTCTGGCGGATACGTGGACGTCGTCGGCTCTTCGGTAGTCGTCGTTGTTGTGGTTGTGGTGGTGGTGGGAGCCTCGTAGTTCTTGGGCATGTAGCAGAGTCCCTGATAGCACGCGGGCGCACTAGCCGGACAGTTGGAGCAGCGGTTGGAGACGTCGTTGGCCCAGGTGAAGGCGGGCATCTGGAAGAAGAGAAACGATGGTTAGAGGAGGGAAAAAGGTTAGAAACACAGAGAGAGAGAGCTCTGCAAAGAGCAAGAGGGGGAACGAAGGGGGGGAAGCGAACAGAATTGCACTGCACTCAGTTAGGCGGAAGCGGATGGGGGTGAGTCGAGAACAGAGGACATGGGACGGGAGACGAACCGCGTAAAGCTGTCCTCGCGCAGTGACGAATACCGTATTTCCCTGCGGATTGTAGTGGCACACGAAGACGTTGCGATGGCCGCGTCCCCAGACGCCCTGCACGTCGCGACAACGCGAGAATCCGCATCCGACGAGGTTCGTCTTCGCCCACACCACCTGCAACCAATTTGTTGTCGAGGCGGGGGGAACGGCGGCTAGTTAAGAGAACCTGAACGTAGTGTCCGCAGCAGTGTTTGTAGGCGTGATTGCAGCCGCACCGCGGATTGTGGACCTGTAAATCGGAGGCAATCAGTGGACGGATTCACGTGGCGAAGACGTTACCTCGTTGAACCAGATGGAGATGGCGTCCGAGTAGTTGCTGTACGGAGCCGCCCAGATGTTCTCTCCGACGTTGACGCGTCCGCGAGAGTGACGGAAGTCGCACGTGTCCGCGTGACGTTGTGCCGACGCCGCCAGCTCGTCCGACCAGTACAGCATGTTCATGTCGGAGGCGGGCACCTTCAAGAACGGGCTCTGTGTGCAGCCGGGGCTCGCCGAGCACCACTCACCATTCGTCTGTAACGGTTGTGCTCGTGGACGATCCACTTCTTGAGGTACTCGTTCGGGTGCTCGCCGCGCACCAGCAGTCCGTTGTCGTAGTTGAATGAGGCGGCCGGGAAGAAGAAGCCACGTTTCTCGCGTTTCTGAGTGGGCTCCGCGAGCTCCAGATCCAAGTCATGGGCTCCGGAGTGCGAGGTGACCGCCTCTCCGGTCAGAAATCCCTGTGGCACGTTGTAGGCGTGGACGGCCGGCGCCAGAAGAGTGAGCAGTGAGCAGCAAAGCGCGATCATTTTGCCATGCGTGTAACCCAGTTCGTTTCGATATCTGCAAAACGACGTTGCAACAACGAAGAAGGCGGCGACGGGACGACGATGAGGAGGAGGAGATACGAGGATTCCGAAGGGACAGGGAGGGGGGAGATCGGCCCCGAAACAGAGAAAAACTTTGTATCAATCGGAGAGGAGTGCGCGCTGATTAGGCGCTCCGAAAGAAACCAGCCAATTGACAAAGACACACACACACACACGGGGACATGGACGGTACGACGGACGAGATATACCGAAGAAGCGACGACGAAGAAGGGGGCGGGGCTTACAGCACGCTTCTTACAGCCTCGCAGTTTAAACACCGTTCGTTCGTCATAATAATGAGAGAACGAGGGGATCAGAGACCTTCTTCTCCTTCTTACACCGGAAGTGACTTCTTCTCTTCACCGATGCCACGTCTTACCCCACCAGTGGATTACGGTAGCCGATGGGAGGAGACAGGAATCAGAAGGGGAGAAGAGAAGAAGAAGAAGGTATTAGGAGAAGGAAGAGGTGATCGCGCGCCTTATCCATCATATTTATATGAAGAAGGCGGGCACTGCAAGTGTTTAGGAGGCGCGCGCGCCCGCGCGGGACAGACATTCTGGCGGCGTTGAGAGGAGGAGGAGGAGAGACGACGTTGGGGGGCAAAAAACGGATAGAGATTGGAGAAAGTGGGCGGAGTCGTGAGGGGGTCCAGCGGATCTTCTCCTTCTCCCCCTTCTCCCCCTTCTTCTTCGCCTTCTTCCTCGCCATCGCCTTCTGCTTCGTCGTGTACGGGTGATTAGTGGAACAAGCGAACAGAATTGGCCGGAAGCCGTCGGCGCGACGATGATTCGGAAGAGGAGCGAAGTGTTACCTCATCTTCTCGAATGGATGTTAAAAGATCGACGCGCTTCCGAGAAGAAGAAGAGAAGAAAAAGGGGGGAAGATCAAACTTTCTCTCGGAAACGGTCTTTGCCCCCGAAACTTGATGGGAGGGGGCACTCTAATTGAGAGTTGTAAATGGGCTATCAGACGAAAAACGAGGAGAAGGAGAAGACGTGGGGATGAAACAAACTCGAAACAAGGGGAAGAAGGAAGGAACACCTGAATGAGACAGGGGGGATTAGCGTGTTCTTCTTTTTCGTTCCGATTCGAGGTCTTTCCCATATTAGGAGTGGACCTCCTCAATCTAGAGAATGAATCTTCTTCGTGAGAGACCTAATTCCCTCTCCCCCACCGACTAAATACCCACCTGCATCTAGTTAACCTGACTCATCGGATCAAGTGAGAGGAGTACAGCTGACCGGCGCCTTAAATGGGGTGCGAATCTCTATTCAAATTTAATGGGTCGGATCCCTCCCACTCGTTCTTCCTCCCCTCGAAACGCCTTCGCGACGACGACGGCGACGTCTTCAGGCTGCGCCAGACCTCCCACGCACGCGTGATTTACGAGTCGGACTGCGAGCAGCGGCAGCAGCACCTGCGAATCTTGTTATCTTCTTCCGAATTCCGCGCATGCTTCTGTTTACGACGAACGATGGCAGCGACGGCTTCAGCGACGACGACGACGACGTCGGCATCTGAACCTTTCATCTTGACCCATTTCGGAAATGGGAGAGTGGAGAGCGAAAGTTGAATGGAATGGCATGACATGGCAGAGCGAGATGAAGAGATGTTGCCTTCTCGACATTCCTCACTCTTTTTCTGAATCCATATTCGTTCGTTTCCACCCCACCCTCTTCTTCTTCTTCTTCCAGAGATGAGATCCAGAAGATATGGGGCGGCACAAAAAGTGCAGCACGGAATGCGGATCCAGCCCGTTGTGGGGAGAGGCACGTCTTCTTTGAGTCTCCGCGAGTCTCCACGAGAAGGCTCTCTCGTGTTTTAGTCGTTTTCGAGTGTCGCCTTCCGGTCCTTCAGACATCGGACGTTCCACAAATTGACCTTGAGCGTCAAGTTTTCGTTTCAAGTTGGTCGGCCATCGTCATTATTCGGAAAGGGGGCGAGTGATTGGATTAGATTACGCGAACACGAAGCGAGGAGAGGACGAGTCCTCGACTGATAACGCCGATTCGTGTGTGCTAGACACGGCAAAGTGCACCACTTCTGTGAGGAGTGTGCGATTCATTGGACTCGATGCAGAATCGGGTGCCCTTTGCGATGAACGAGCACTTCGGAGAGAGGCCTTGGTCGCAAAGTGCAGTCGCGCTACAAGTGACTCACACACTGCCGGATACGTGATTGATGCGACTCGCTAAGCCGATCTTTGTGGCTGCAACCGCGCTCCACTGTACTCGACAGTCACTTCCGCTGTGCGCGCGCGCCCGCGCCCAGCTGCTGCTGCTGCCAACTTTCTCTCATCTCGTTCTCTCCGTTTCCGCCGCCCCCTGCAAACCCGAACCGTTCGCTCTCCGAACCTTCGAACGAATCATCAAACACCTTCTTTGCCTTCTTCGTAGGTACTTGTGAAAAGTTCATCGACGCGCGGATGCGCGCGCTTTTCATGACTCATGATTGCATTGAAATCTAATTAGAAAGTCGGAAACGACGGACATTTGTCATCCGAATAACGGCTTCGAAAGTCGAAAAGGAGCGAGGGAGACGTCGGGCGTCGAACTATGACGTGGCATCGCGAAAGAAGTTGGCGCGAGAGATTTCACTCTAGAAGACGTGCAATCGCTTCCAGAATTGCAAAATTATCACTGTGTGTGTGTGTGTGTTTCAACTTCGTGCAAATGTCCGCGAAGAGACGACCTTGTCCTCTGACCACAGATGCGGCCGACCGAGATGTGATGCGACGTCGTCGTGGCTTCGGATGAAGAAGAAGAAGAAGTGCAGAGTGGAGAAGAGAAGGAGGAGATATTTGAGATTTGGCCTCGCGCCTCTCCTCTCGCTGAGATGACGACGAAATATTTGCGAATTTGCTTTTATTTTTTCTTTTCTTCAGACGGGGCGCCTGAAGAAGACGAAAGAACGGAATTGAGAAGAGGAAGAAGAAGCCGTCGGTCACGTGAAGTGGCGGAACGATCAACAATCAGAACGGCCGGAAGCTTCTTCTTCGTCGGAGAATGGGGATTCCGATCAGATGACTGACCCCCCAGTGACCAGTTACTTCCCTTATTAATTGCTTCCAACAACACATACACAAATATTGATAAGCCCGAGCGGCCTTCAGAACATCGGAATGTCGAGATGGGGGGAGAGAGAGAAATGCTGCTTTCCGCATCGGAAGTGACGCGGCGCGCGCGCAAATTTCTTTCTCTCTTCTCCCGCGGGACGCATTTTTCTTGTAACCTCTCCTTCTCTAATCATGATGATAATCGGCAACGCCCGATTTCTGATCGAAGTCTTTCGAACGGCGTCCTTCTTCATCTCATTCGACAAGAAAAAAGAAACAAAAACCGATGATGATAAATAGAAGGCGTGCGAGAGAGAGAGATCTAATCAACAAACACAAAATAGAAAAAGAGGAATGGGGGGAGCGGGGAGTTAAGAGTAACCGGCAAGCACGTTGAAGAAGTGATAGACCTCGTCGCTGTCCATCATGGCGACGAGCGTGGCGCACGAGGAGCACTTCACCGGAGTGTACAGGTCCGAGTCGCCGAGTAGCACGGGGCCTCCATCTGCCTGCAAGGGAGGAGTCGGACAGGTGTGGATCGGAGCGACCTTCGTCACCGGAAGGCACGGGAGCACTCACTTTTCCTCCTTTCTTGGCCTTCTGCCGCTCGCGTCTCTTCTCTTTTCCCGTCTTTTCGATCGCCATTTTCTTCTCGTCCAGCTGGCAGTTCGACACGAACATCGCTCTTCAAAAGATGAATGTTGTAGAAGATCGGCAGATCGGAGGGAAGAGAAACGAACCTGTACTGAGTCTTGTAGATCTCGTGCCGCTGGCAGTCCCTCGTAAGTTCGATCATGCATCCGGGACACGACAGCACTCCGTCCGCCTCTGCGTCTTCCGTTCCGCCCGTCTTCTTCCGATGGTCCTTCACCCAGCGCTCGTTGTCGTCGTCTTCCTGATCGTCGTAGAAGAGCTCATCATTCTTTTCAATCTCCTTCAGACGGTCCATAGCGGCGCGCTTGATCGGATTCGTCTCCTGCTCTCCCTCCTTCTCATCCACTTCCATCTTTTCCACAACTACCATCTTCGCTTTCTTCTCCGGCGACTTCTTCAGAATCGACTTTGGCTCCGTGGGCACATTTCTTCTGAGCAGGGACTGCGACAGAATTGACGATAGTGGCTGAGAAGCTTTCGCATCTTCTTCGTACGGCTTCGTGACTTGTCGCGAGCTACTGGCGACGTCGTTCGTCGTGTAGGCCTCGACGACGGTCTTGATCATATTCTGACGACGTTGCTTTTCCGGAAGACGTGCAGCAGCAATGCGCATTCGCCGTTCTTTCTGCCTCTGCTTCCTCTCCTCGACGTCAAACTTCAGTCCATTTTTGCAACTGTACACCAGCTTCACTGGCTCTCCGTCCTTGTTCTTCAGAACTGCGGCAGGCATCTCCGGATCAACCTCGCTGTCGGTCAGGTCCACGTCGTACGGAAGCAACTCCAATGCGGCCATCTTTCTCTCTATGTCGTCCGTCTCCTGACGCCACTTCTCGTCCGCATCCCGACACTGCTCATCGAACAAGGATTCTTCATCCCTCTTCATCTTCTTATCCGGAAGAATCTGTTTCAGCGCGTCGTCCTCCTTTATCTCGACCACCTTGCCCTCTTCGAGAAGCGAACTCGCGTGCTCTGCAATGCTCTGATCGAGCTCCGAGTCCATCTCGTCCTCGAATTCCGACCGCCGACGTCGCCTTCCGAACGCATCCTTCGTCACTTCCTTCTCGATACCTGCTAGCTTCCGAAGATGCGTCTTGACCTCGTCGTCGGAACTGCAAAGTGCACACATCGTTGTGTGTTTTGGTTTTCTGATCTACACGGAGAGCGGGGCAGGGCGTCTATCTTTCACACATTCTCTGTGCGGACGCTCCTTCAACACGCCTATCAAAACTTGAACCGTTTGATGAATGGACAGATTCTGAAGAGAAAAAGAGAGAAAGAGAGAGAAGAGGTGGTTCCTTGTATCATTTTGTCTAATATGTGTGTGATGACGCAGGGGCGCACTTGATGAACACGTACATCTTCTCAAGAAGACGCTATCGCGGGCGCGCGCGCAGGATTCCCCAAGTTTATATAACAGAGGGGAAGAAGAAGAAGAAGCAAAAAGAAGAAGATATCACTGAAGATGAATGGCAAACTATTCTCTTGGGCGAGATACCAGGTACAAAGAATAACATGTCTGGACGAGGAGTTCCCCAGTCCATCCTACCTGACGTCATCATCCGAATCGACTGCTTCTTCGCCGACGGCAGCTCCCAGATAGTAGTCGTCGTCCATCTCCTCGAACGCGAGCCGTCTCATCGTCGCAGCCGTCACCTCGGCGTCGGCCGGATACTGTTGGTCATCCTCTTCATCGTTGATCATCATCATTGTCGGCGGGTGGCTGAAAATAAAACACATTTATTACCCAAAAACCGCGCGGCGCGCTTCCGATAATATTAAGAAGACGACCAGGAGAGAGAAGGAAAAGGCGACGAAGGAAGAACAAAAACCCATAAAGATGCATATCACAAAAGAGGAAATAAATGAGGGAAACGATTAGGAACCAGTAAGGAACATAAACGAGAATGCGGATGATTCTACAGTACCTGGTCAGAGATAAGGGCGCAAAAAAGAAGAGGACGGAAAAGAACGCGGGAAACTGTGTGAAGAAAGAACTGAACGGGACGAGTCGTACTGTAGAATTCAATCGCAAAAAATGGGAGGAAATGGAATCGGATGATTAGAGTTCGTCTCTCGGGACGCCACGACTGGCCGAAGTTCCGGCGATGCGTCCGAACACGACGCATTCCAACAGAGAGTTTCCGGCAAGTCGGTTCGATCCGTGCACTCCTCCGGTCACTTCTCCAGCTGCGAAGAGCCCTGGGATCGGCTCATTGTGCTGCTCGTCGAGCACACGCGACTGATCGTCGATCTTCAGACCACCCATTGTGTAGTGGATGGCAGGGGTGACAATGGCAGCGTAGATGGGTTCGGAGGGCGAGATGGAAGCGACAGGGAAGACCTGAAAGTGGGATAGAGGGAGATGCCATCTTGAATAGCTCACCTTCTTTCCGAATGGATCTTCAGCTTTTCCTTCGAATATTTTCTGATACTGTTCAAGGGTTTCCTGCACAATCTTTGCTTCCACATTCAAAGCCTTTGCCAGTTCCTCTGCATTCTCGTATTTCACTGAAACCCTTTTTATTACTTCCTGATAAAGTATATTTTCTGACCGAAGAACTTCTTGACAATTGCGTAGAAGTTGAAAGCGGGTCTTCCGAACGCCTCCACATTCTTCTCGTTCATCAGCATGATGGCCGAGTGTTTTCCGGCGGATCCTCCCTGGAAGTGCTCTCCGATGGGGTCGGCGAGCTCCAGAATGCGTCCAGTCAAGTAGTCACGTCTTCCGAGCTCGTTGCCGAACCGTTCTCCCTTCGAGTTGATGAGAAGAGCTCCTTTTCCGCGGAGAGCCTCCGCAGCGAGGAATTTCGTTCCGGCAGCGGGATCTTTCGGATCGACGAACGCGGTTGGGTGAATTTGAATACGCTCCATTCCGATCAGTTTGGCTCCGATGCTTCTCGCCAATTTCACTCCGTCTCCACGCGCGAAAGGCCCATTTGTCGATGGGAAGCCGAGCTTCTCGCCTCCGAACTCGACGAGCAGTCCATCCGGGGAGCGATCGGCGGAGAATCCTCCAGTGGCGAGGACAAGGGATCTTCCCAGCACCTTCGACTTCTCTCCTTCGCCATTCTCAACCTCGACTCCTACGATCCGCCCGTTCGCCTTCACAATTCCAACCATCTTAGTCTTGGTGAGAAGAGTGAATGCACTCGGATTCTCTTTCTGGATCTCATCCAGTCGAGTGCGCAGTCTCTTCATGATCTCAAATCCGGCGGGAATCGGTCTTCCCTCCTTCGGAGACGGAATCCAGTGAGTTCGGGCCACCGAATGGCCACCGCACAGGTTGACATCGGTCAGATCGACTCCAACTTTGCGCAGGAACTCGACGGCGTCAGCAGAGTGCTGGGCAAGAATGTCGACGAGTTTCCGATCGTTTTCGTTGTCTCCGGCGCTCAGTGTGTCCTTGACGAGCACATCCGGTGAGTCGTGGAATCCGAGTTTTTCCTGAGTCTCTGTTCCAGCTCCGTTGATTCCGGAAGAGGCCTTGGCCGAGTTTCCACCAGTGTTTCCTTCGCCTTCCACCAGAATCACTCTCCCGCCGTTAGAGATCACTTCGAGAGAGGCGGACAGTCCGGCGAGTCCTCCTCCGACGATGACGACCGGAGCATCGGAAGGATCGGCGGCGACAGAAGACATGAGCGAGACGATCGAAAAGAGCACCCAGATCATTACTGAATGAGAAGGGAAGGTCAGTTTCGGACGAACAGAGGGAAGTGTGAAGGAGACTGCGGTCGGGACCGAAGAGGCCCTGACGCCATGCCCAGCCTCGGAAATCGATAGAGATAATGAAATTGGGTCAACCAGACAACATCTATTCGAGTGGACACGACACAAATAAACCAGAGCTTTATGATTTGGCATTTAAAGCTGAAAAGGAAAGTGATGGCGCGGAACTGAACATGGGAAAAGGCGGGGGGAACAACTAGATTTTGAAAACCGTAACAGTGCAAATAGACTAAAAATCATACAAAAGTTTGATACAGAGAAAAGGAGATAAATTCGATATTAGTTAAACCGTTTCTTCTTCGTCTACAGAAGACGTCCATGCCCGTCGTTTCGCCGAATACGCCTTTTGTGTGCTTTGGAAGCGAGCAATTGAGTCCACCTCGTCCATCAGATTTTTGGCGATCGCCTCCGCATCGGCGTCGAAGATTTCGTTGCCGTCGCCGTCGAACATCTTGATCTGCACCTTCGTATCCTCGGCGAACCCGGCTGCTTTGAGTACCTCATCGTACGTCACGTCGTTCCACTCGTCGTTCAATTTTGTGTGCTCTTTGATAATCTTCTTCTTCTTGTCCACCACCTTGACGTTGGGATCTTCTTTCGCGAAATGGAGCATTGCGCGGAGTTTCTTCAAAAGTTCGTCGTCATCTTCCTCTTTCTTCTCGGAGCCGCCCCCGATCGAATGGAAAATTCCGGCGTCGTCCTTCGAATTCAGCAGATCCGCCATCATCGAACTTATCGCTTTCGCCTCCTTTCTCATTTTGTAGTCCTTCAGATAGGCTTCTGATTCGTATCCTGCTACCTTTTTCCCGAATAAGAGAGACCTCGTTTCTTCTATCTTTTTGGCTCCTAGGTCTACGAAGAGTCGCGAAAACAACAGATCAACGCCGTCTTCCCCGTTCTCGTTGTCGTCCGCAACCTGGGAGTAGTTGAAATACCACTCGTTTTCGAACGCCTTCTGGACGTGAGCCCACTCGTGTTGAAGACGTTCCGGAGTGTAAGGGACGGCCTTTTTGTTCCTCTGTTGACGGAAGAACGATCGCATTTTGATGAGGGTTCCGACGGAAAGCAGTCTGCTGAACTGCACCCATTCTCTTGCGAGATTCAGATGGAACTTGTAGTCTTCATGATTCGGGTCCCACAGATAGCTGTCGTCGAGCGGAGTCGCCATGAACGCCTTCGGGAATATGGATTGGAAGTACCGCATCTGAAACTCTCGAATCCTATTGCAGTCATATTTACTGAAGTAAGCCTTACGCTGATCAGTTGATAGATAGGAGCCAGTAAAAACTCGAAGTAGATCTCGAAATGGTTCAGCGCCTTTCGCTCGCTCTGAAGCGATAGTTCTCGCGAGTAGCCGTTCTCCTTGATCTGCTTGCTCGCTGGTTTCGCCGCGATGACTTCGTACAGAATGTTAAGCTCCTTCGGCTGTTCATCTTCTCGAGGGTTGCTGAGCTCCATCAAGTTGTGTTCGATCTCATAGAACAGATCACTGATCGTTGCTTTCGCCAGGTCGTCCATCGGAAAGACCCCTTCTTGCGGTTCTAGGATCGAATCGAGAAGCAGGCTGACAACCTTCGGATCGTCTTTGTTCAGAGTGTCGTACAGTCTGTACAACCAATCGTTCTCAAGGCTGTTCTGCTTCATTCCTCTCTCGATGATATCGAAGTAGATGGCGGCCGAACTGACGACCGCATTCATTCGGAAATCAACTTGGCCCGATAACAGGAATCTGACCATCTCGAGAAGAATTTCATCTTCGTCATACTCGTATTTGCCGGTTTTGATGTTCGTCCACACCTCCTCGGCGTACAAATTTTGAGCTGCCACCAAGCGGATGTCCTTCGGAAACTGGGTTTTCGGCCATGTCGGCTCATGGAAATAGTACCACAGGTGGCCTCTGTTCTCATCGGCCATCGTCTCGTAATCGGTGTAAAGAACGTAGTCCGCCAGATTCGCATTCATCAGAAGCTGCCAGATGGCGTCGAGTTTGGCGTCCGTCAGAACCTCACCTGCGAGTTTGTTGGAAGCGACCATCATGTTGTAGTGAGTCGCCTTATAGTCCATCTCTGCGAGAATCACATTGGTTCGATCCGGCGAGTACTTTTTCCTTTCTGATTTCGACATTGCCACGAATCGAGCGGAAGCCATCTTGTAGGCGTGCTGAGCAGAGATCACCTCTTTCATCCTCAGGCTCTCTTCCTCTTTCTCCTGCACTTGCTGCTCAAGCATCCCGCGAACTTCGGACGGATGAATGTACGGCTGACAGACGAACTTCCGCGAGTTGGCCTGACTGACCGGCAGGAACTCTGGGTAGTGGCATAGACTGCCGACTTTCACGTGCATCAAGTACTTGCACGGACTCACTTCGACCACTCCTGCGATGTACGCCTCGTTGGTGCCGAGTGCGGCGTCGCATTCGTACTGAAAGTCGTCTATTTGTCTCTGATTGACGGTTCCCATTCTCTTACTCTGACTGTCGTTTTTCGCGGCTCTTTGTGGTCGTCCAAATCACAGAAAGTGCCTGCCGAGTACGACTCTTCCACGTAGAACAATCGATCGACCGTCGACTCGACGAACGGTGCATTGGCAAGGTTGCCGTCGAAAATACCGAGAATGTTCTTCGTGTAAGACGGATCAAAGGCTGAAAGCGATTCAATAGTGAAGGGGAATGAGGCAGAAAATGCCCACGTTCTCCGTGGAATTGCTCGACAGTCTGTCCTCTGCACAGTTTGTAGGCCCACCAACTGTTCGATTTGTAGACGATGCACTTGTCGATGTAGAAGCTGGCGGACAGCGTCTCCGCGTAAATTTTCGGATTCTTGCTGCTCGTTGGAATCTCCGTTGCCTTAAACTATCGTCCGTGCTGTCAGAATCCACGTAACGCGTATTACCTTCGGGTTCTCGATGACCGGCAGCGGACACGCGAACTTCTGACCTCCTTTGCTGGTCACGAACAGGTAGTCTTCATGCGATTCGCTGGGGATTTTTTCCACGATTCGCTTCTCGAAGTCGTCGATGTTTCGGGCGGAGACGTCGCGCAAATTGAACTCCGGTGCGAACCAGAGGAAGTTCTCTCCGATTTCAGCGTCATACGAGACGCGTCGAAGTTCGGCAATGTCGAGAAGACCCGCAGAAGACGACGTCGCGAGCGTCGGCAACACGGACAGGAGAACAAAGAGATCGTGCGAAAACGTCATCACTGGGTCATTTCTGAAACGGATGCCTAGCCGAGAGGAGGAAGAAGACGCCGAAAGTATCTCAGAGTTTCCAGAACACTTCCCTTCATTTTTATGCCGTTCGTTAGCACAATGACCGTTTATTTCGCAAAAAGATAGATGAATGATTCGATTCAAATCGGAATACAGGAGACAATAGCTTTTTTGGGAAACAATAGGGTGTTCGAGGAGAAGTAGGAGACGAAATTGATTGAAGGAGAGGTCGTATAAATTAGAGAGAAAAATGGTTCAATTGGTACGACGAAAATGGGGGAGATTTTTCAGTTAGAACTACAATACGGAAGATGTAAGAGAGAAAGGAGGTGTCATCGGTGCGGGGCTACAACTTTACACATGAACAGAAGTTATGGGAGGAGAGAGGATGACAATCGATTATTTGTGTTTGCGAGGACACATGAAAAGGGAAAAATATAGAAGGAAACGAATGAGAAGTGGGTGGTGTTGTTAGGAGATGCCAATTTGACTAGCGATATGTTCGATTACAAGCCCAGAGCTGAAAGATATGAAATTAGGAGGGGTTAACGGCAGGTGCTTGTCACTAACCGTTTCTGGCCTCTTCGGCGAAGTATCGAACGTCGAAATCAGCGTCCTGTCCCAGTTTCTCGAGCAGTGGCTTCACCTCCGATGTCAGCGTGCTGGCCGTTAGGCTCTTTCCGATCCGCTTCAGACTCTTCGCGGCGTTGAATCTGACATTTGGCACGTCGTCACCAACAAGCTGAAAAACCTCCATTGCAATCAATCCCTTTTACAATTCCCACTTACATCCTTCACAATCGGCATAATCTCCTTGAGGATTTGCTCCTGGGTCATCGCCTCGCTGAGGGTATTCAAGCAGAAGAGGCACGTCATTCTCTGCAGGTAGTTTGAGTCGTTCTGGAGCTTCTGCATCTTTGGCAGGATGTTGGTGCTGGCCCATTGTCCTCCGAACTTCTGCGTCAGCTCCTTCATTATCAGTGTCGATGCCTCACGGATGGAGAAGACATGGTCGGTGAGCCAATTGAGGCACAGCGGCAGCAACTTCTCGTCGAAGAACTCCTGTCCCAACTGCGCAGCCAGAAGCGGCATGAATTGCACGATGGCAAGTCTAACTCTCCATTTCCCATCCTCGGCCAGTCCGACGATGGCTGGGAGCAGCGAAGTCGAAAGCTGCGCAGCTCCAATCACCTCGTTCACCTTGTCCAAGCTCGAGATAATGTTAAGGCGAACCTCTGGGGTCTGGTCGCTCAACAGCTGCATGTAGATAGGCAGCAGCTCGCTGACCGTCTGGTCCTTCCCGATGAGTGGGGCCAGGCCCATGATAACTCCGGCGAGTTCCGACTTCACCAGTTGGTTTCCATCGGTAACTAGCTCCTTGGCAACACTGAGAAGTTGGTTGCAGATTATTGCTTGTCGCTTCTCCTCCGGAAGATTGTTGGCGAACTCTTGGAGACGTTGAGTGGCTGCGCACCGGACTTCGGCTTCTGGATCCTTGAGAAGGTTGGTGTAAAGTTGGACGAGATGTGCCGGATCCATGTCCTCGCCGAGAACATTTTGGATCTCGATCAACTTTTCAGCGACCATGTAGCGGACTCTCCACGATTTGTCATCGAACAGCTCGATGAGAATCGGCTCAATCAGCTTCTTCTTGGTCGCCTTGTCGAGAAGCGTACCGAAGGCAATCGCAGACTCGACCGTGAGGAGACGAACCGAATCCTGCTCGTCGACATGGAGATCGGTGAGACAGCTGTGAAGCCCATCAACAACGGCCGCCTTTTCGAACACTTTGGCGAACTCTCCGAGCTTCGAAGCGGCCGCACGACGAACCATTGGAGTGTCATCACGGCAAAGTGTGCGGAACATACTGAAGACAGAAATGTGTTATTAGAGACGGAGGAAAGTAGATTCTCACTTGTTAAGGTCCTTCTTGATGGCCGGCCCGACTCGTGGATAGACAACGGCGAAAAGTCCGCAGGCGGAAGTGCGCGAAGTGAACCAGTCACCGGTGGCAAGGCGCTTCAGCATAGGCACGAAGTGCTCTTCAAGAGAGCTCGAGCTGTGCTTATCGGCGATTTTCCGCAGACTCTCAACGGCCTTGTCGCGGACGACAGTCTCTTCGACGGTAGCCAGGTTCTCCAGAGGCAGGAGAAGGCAGTGCACGTGGTCCGCACCTCCGACCAACGGGCAGAAATTTCCGAGTTGCTCCGCGAGCACGAGAAGAACCTCATCTTCATCGTAGATGGTGTCGGTTAGAAACTGAATGAGCTCGTTACGAGTGCGCTCAACTCCAAGGGCCAACGCGATCGTCGACAGCTTCCGAATACTATTCAGACGCAAAGTGACGTCCTCGTTGCGGAGCTCGTCGATTAGAACGGCAATCGGATAAAGCGAGTCATCGGTGGTTTCTTCGACAGCCGACATCGTTTGCGGGGGTGAAAAACGCTGAAAATGGGAAAGAATAGGAATAAGAGGAGAGAGAGAGAAGTGATAAAATGTTCTGTTGTTCAGAAAAGGCAAGAGAGACGCCAGACAGCGAGTGGCCAAAACAAAAACGGAAAGAGGAAGAGAAAGAAGACGGATCGATGCGAGAGGCCGCTGACAGAAAAGTGATAATCTCAGCGGAAGCTCCTCCTCACGCGGACAATAGATTATCATTTTAATAACCGACAAAAGCCGAGCAACCTCGATCGATCGGCGCTAATCCGAAAGATTTGTCGAGCAGGAAGAGACAGCAGAGAAAAAACGAATTCCCAGTTTTTCGCCCCACACGATAAAAATTAGTTTCAAAGAGATTCGCACACGACGGGTCGCTCTTCTTATGAAAAATCTCTGCCTCTCGATCAACATAAACACGTACGCATACGAAATGAGCGCCCCGACCGAGACGCGCGACAGAGGCATGCGATGTCGGTGCGCAGAGAAGCAGAGTCCGGCCATCTCTCGCTCTTTCTCCCTCGCTCAGCACAATCCGCCAGCGCCCGTCGTGCAAGAGCTACCACCTATCGATTTGTCGTAGAGTTCGTTGCACTGGACGTGGACATCGAGAAGCGGTGGGCGGGCGAGGAAGAGAAAGTGAGAATGTGGAAACATGTACAGAGAAAACTGCGAGCGAGTGAAACGCACGTGCTTGTGCCGATGTATGTACTGTGATGAAAGGACAAAACATGTGTTTTTGCCGTTTTCCCCGAACATTCAACGAAGACAGGCGGCGATGATTAGAGGGAAACGACTAGAGAAAGGGATGTCGTTTCAGATGCAAGTCGCTTAGTGACAGGAAATGCGTCAATGGAATTGATGAAATATTCAAAAAGAGCACACTTCTCAGCTTTATGTTTCAGTTTCGCCGACTTCACTCCTAGTCGACGTCTTTGCTTATTCGTTCAGCTGAGCTACTAATGGGAGACGGCGCAAATGTTTTCAACACATTCAGTTTCAATAAATGGGCCGACGGCAAGCGGGAGGAGGAGATAGACAAGGAGAGCAGAAGGCGGCGTGCCGAGCAGGTTTGTTGCTCCGCGAGATGTGCGCGAGAGCGCGCGTCTCTGCGTGTTTGGGCGTCTCCTCACAAATCTGATGACAGATCAAAAGGCTGAAAGAAAGGCTTCGGAAAGAGCGCGCGCTGCGAGAGGCGCAGGGAGACGGCGATCTCGACTTGGACGCACTAATTGAAGCGATACAGCAAGGAGAGATGATAAACATGCGTGGGTGACGGGAGCTCTCTTCCAGAGTGAACAAGCGTTTCAGCACAACAAACTGAAGTCACTGTGATTCCGGAGGAGCCATCAAAACGGAAAAGAGGCGTTCCGGATGAATTTTCCGACGATTACATATTCAACGAGATCAATCTCTATGCAACGAGAGCACATGGATTGAACACAAACGCGGAGCCAGTCGGTTCTTTCGACTCTCCTCCAGCTAACTTTCAGAAACTTGGTAGTCCAAAGCAAAGTGAATTAGACAATCGATTGTTTCAGACCCGCTATCGTGGAAATACAACCGAAGAAACCAGAACAACGAAATGGTGAACAATGAGGAAGGCGAAAAGCGGAAATCAAACACGAACAACTTCAAATTTAATCGCATGATTCATGAAATACCGAAATGAAGTTCGTTCTGGCTTTTGACCTCTGCATTGGAAGGAATAATGACTCATGTTTTCACTATTTCGAAACGCCTAGAAATTCGTTGCACTTTCATTTTCTATTCATGAAGAAACCTCGTTTTCGATCGATAATTTCGGATTTCAGCACAATTTCTATATCTAGAAAGTAAACAACACGGAGAAAAATCGCTCGAGCCATCACAAATCATAAAAAATGGGAATGAAAAGAATCCGGCGAAGCGTTCGAAAATGGTGTGCGGAGGAGCGCGTTTGCATCGCAGCAAACCGCGCCAATCTCGAATTTCGCGCCTCGACGCGCAGTCGCCCGCCCGTCTCTTCCCACCCGATAACCATTTCTTTCCATATTTCATACTCACTTTCATATTCTAACCAAAAATGTCGCACGTCATCGGACGATTCTCTGGTCCAATCGAGGAGGGCTCAGAGGAAGAGAACAATCCGAGACGCGTGATTTCCGGGCCACGGATCCCCTACGATCGGATCATCGACACGAGTTCTTTCAAGAACTGTCGTCTGGTAGTAGGCCGCAATGCTGCGCGTTTCGAATCGACGCAGTGCAATCGAACTGTGAAGGAGCACGTCCGAAGGAAAAACTGCATCCGCAAGAAGGAAAGTGAGTCCCAGACTGCCTCCCGTTTCTACGTATTTCGCCTTTTCAGACCCTTTTGTTAAGTATAATGTACCCGATTTGGCTCTTGACTACATCTTCTCGGGCCTTCGTAAACGAGATCTGTGCGCGGCGATGCTCTGTTGTCGCCGATTCTACGAGATCGGAAAGACGAGCCGCAACTGGAAGGTGACGGACGTCGCGGAGCGGCCCGTCTCAGAAGTGTCGCTGGCCGCTCTCATGCGGAAGAACGTCCGCGTGCTGCGTCTCGCCGGAGCTCGTCCGCTTCCGGATCCGCGTCTCTCGAACCGTCTCTTCGATTGCGCACTCTCTGTTACTACGCGGCTCGAGGTCCTCGACCTTTCTCGCGCCAACCTTTCTCTCCGTCAACTGCTGATCGTCCTGAAGCCGTGCCGCCAGCTTCGTTTTCTTTCGCTCGAGGGCAACCAACTCGACGACGACGTGGCTCGATGCGTGTCGGACAATAGAGAGCTCCGCGAGCTAGACCTCTCCATGACGAACGGTCTCTCTGAGATCGGCGTCTTTAACATCGCCCATAACTGCCAGCAACTGGAGGCTTTGAACGTCGCCTGGTGCGGAATGTCTACTTATATGCTGCACCTGCTCATCGAGAATCTCACCAAAAAGCTGCTGAAACTGAATGTTTCCGGATCGGCTCGCTATAACGGCCTTACCGACGAACGTGAGTTCTGGGACCAGAAGCCGTGAGAATATTCCGTTTTGCAGACATCGAGATGCTGACTACTGCGTGCTTGGACATCTGCGACCTGGATGTGTCAGACAACGTGCAGCTCAGCAACCGTTCCATCTTCTTGATTATGGAGCGACTCGAAAACATTCACACGCTCTCCATCAACCGCTGTTACGGCATCGACCCGAACGTCATCGTGTACGTCTTCTGATTTCCCTTCTACTCTTCAACTTTCCGCTTTTCAGCCATCTAAATCAGCTGAAGCCGCTGAAAAACCTGAATTGCCACGGTTGCATCACCGACGCGAACATGGGCATGTTCGTGGAGATGTGCGGCCGATTGCGGTGCAATCGTCAAGTCTTCAACTACACCGCCAAACCCAGCAGCAACCCGTCGAACAATGCCACGATTTGGGGACGGCGAGTGACGGAGAGACACTAATCACTTCATACCCCTATGTATACTTGAACACCCGACAACAAGAACATTCCCGCATTTACAATAAAGATTTGTTTTACGGTTATCCAGAAGAACAAATGGAAAGGTTGCATACAAGTACACAATAGTGCAATACAGTATCACGAGTTGAATCAAGAGTTCAATAGTTAGACTTCAAGAAGTTTCGACTCGCTGTCTCGCATGTCTTTCAAAGTCGATTTGAGAACATTCCTTTGTTCGAGCGTCGGACGGAGGATAGTCGCCGACACTTCGACCTCTTTGAATGGAGCCAGAACCACGGTTACCACGGAGCACATTTGGATGTTTGTGGAGAAGGCGGCGCGATTCTCAGGCTCTGCGTCTGGATCTTCCGGCCAGTGGAGAGTTAGAGTCTCCTGATACTTGTCGTGAGTCCGCTTCATTTTCTGAAAAGAAGAACCGCTGATTTATGTTATTCTGATCAGTGATCCTACATCCACGTAGACTCTCTTGACGACTCCATACTCCACGACGAGCACGTCGAACGAAAGATCCATGACGCCCAGCACGACGGCACGGCAACTCATCTTGCCTGCGTGATGGACGAAGACGCCGAAGTAGAGAGACGCCGACGCTTCGGAAGCCTCCTTTGACGAGTGCTTCGTTTCGTTGCAGCGGTCGGAAATGGACTGTATCTCTTCGCCTGTCCTTCCAGAGGGCGCGATGTAGCCGAGGGCCGCCGCCAGTTGTCGATGGACGATGACGTCCGGATAACGACGGATCGGAGAAGTGAAGTGTGTGTAGTGATCAACATTGAGAGCAAAGTGATGGAAGAATTTTGGATCGCGGCCGTTGGTGCAAAAGTACTTGGCCTGCTGCATCGGTCGTATTGTCAACGAGGAAATGACCTGTCGGATGCACATGTCGAGACGGGACGTTCCCTGGTACTTGGACAACGATGTTGAGAGGAGTCCCGAAGTCCTTCCATCCAGAGCGAATCCGATTCTCGCACACTGATCAGCCACGTCTTTCATCATTTTCTCCTTGGGCGGCGGATGGTTGCGAAGAAGCGCGGTGTCCGGGAAGCTTTGCTCGATCTTTTTCGCAACTTCCATGTTGGCGAGCAGCATGTACTCTTCGACGAGTTTGTTGGAGTCTTTGATCTGAAAACGGGTGATTGATTCTGAAAATTGAGAAGAGGAAACTCACTTCGTAGACAGAAACTGCCTGCGGCTTCTTGCTCTCATCCAATGCGAACTTCAGTCTCGGCTGCTCAATCCGCAGTGCTCCCGAGTCTTCACGTTTCTTTCTGAGGATCTGAGCGATCCTGTGAAGCATCAATGTTTTCTCTTTGATTTCGGCTGGTGTGTTTCCATCGGAAATCTCCGGAAGTTCTTCGGCAGTGAAATCCTTTTGCGGATGCTCGATGAAGTCTTGTGCATGCTCGTAAGCCAGTTTGACACGAGATCGAATAATGGATCTTCCGAACCAGACGTCTTGCAGTTCCGCTTCGTAGTTCATTTTGAAGACTGTGGAGAATGAGAGACGATCGACGCCGGGGTTCAGAGAGCACAGTTGCTCGCAGAGAATGCGCGGAAGCATTGGGATCACGAGTTGCGAGAGATACGTACTGTTTCCTCGGTTGGACGCCCATTTGTCGAGTTCCGTGTTCTCTTGCAGGAAATACGAGACGTCTGCAATGTGCACTCCGATCTCCATTCCCGGAGTTCCCTTTCCGTCACAATCGTCGATGTGTTTTGCGTGAAGAGCGTCGTCGAGGTCGCGAGCAGTCTTCGGATCGATTGTGAACACGATATCGCTTCGGAAGTCGCGACGGTACTCGTATTCTTCCTCCGGAATCTTCCACTCTTCTGCGCTTGAGATCGGGAGCGATGCGAGACATTCATCGGAGAACTCTCGATGGTCGATCTGATGTTCGAATATAATCTTTTCAGTCTCTGTCTCGATCTCTCCGGACAATCCCAGCAATTTCACCAGTTGTCCGTCTGCGTAAACAGAGTCTGCGCGCCAATCAAGGATCTTTGCAGTGTAGAGGAAGCGATCGAAGTCTCTTGGGCGACTCAAAAACTCCTGGTCCACTTCGGACTTTGGAATCAAAATTCTCGGAACTCTCGAATCCGTCGCCACAAACAGCACATTCGGATTCGCGCTGTTCGGCATCAGTTGCAGTTTTCCGGCTGCCACTCGGAAATGCTTTTGCTCGTTGATTCTGACGATGGATCCCACTCCGATGAGACACGAATCAGGAACCTCTTCAGATGTCAGACCGTTATCATTGATCTCGTTTCGAAGACATCTCTTCTCCGCTTTCGTCGCATTGTTGTCGATTTTGCCCAATTTCCTCTCCTCTGTCTTGTTCAGTCCCCACCATTTTGTGAATTCCGGATAGTTCACGATGAACTCCTCCCTTGGCTTCCATTTGACCGTCACAACGTCTCCTTGCATCGCACGATTTCTGTCTTGGCCCAAAACCAGCACATCTTGGAACTCGCTGCCTTTCGGATGGTCCACGAAGCACTCCTGGTAGTTTTTCGGGTTTATTCGAAGAGTTGCCTGTAAAATCGAAATAGTTAGATTGGAACTTAAAAAGGCTCCACTCACTTTGAACATGGATCCATCTTTGATTCCAGCCGCTGCATCTTCTTCACTGATGTAGTCTTGGAATATTTTCCTCGGCGCATTCTTGTTGTTGCTGAACGCATTTTTGTTCGGCGAATGCACGTATGGCTGATGTTTGAATGGAGTTGTCTTGATTCTGAGAAGCAGAGAAAGTTTCGGACTAACTCGGTGTTTCTTACGGGGAGGCGGCTCCGAACTTTCCGCCGGATGCAGTTTGCGCGAAGCCAACTGGCTTGAGAGAATCAGTCAATGGTGAATCCACGGGAGCAACAGACTCAACTTGTGCCATCTGTAACTTTAATGAAACAATGAAGAGAACCGAGCAGCAGAAATTCTCCAGTTGGAACTAAAATGAGTTGTGCAATCTTTCACAATCAAAAATTTCAGACTTTTTCTAGCCGATTTGTCGAAATACTTGATTTGACATGTTTTTATTTTGTTTTTTTTTTTCAAAAATGTAAGTTTTCACACCGACAGGGAGCAGGAAAAATGTATTTCTGAAAGAAATTTTCTCTCTGTGACCCACATGCTGAAAATGACAGTTTCGTTCCTCGGTTCCGTTTTGTCAGTGAAGTACGGTAGGCATGTGTGCAAACACTGTGCGTACTCTACGAATGACCGTACACCTCGCCGAAATTGTCAGCTGCAACGCCGCGTTTTGCAAGCGGGCTTTTAAAATTCACACGAAAATTTACCTTTCCTACAATTTGAAAAACCGTAATTTCATAAAATCTGATTTGTGGAAACAATTTCACACACTAAAAACATCCCAAAAGTCGTTGTTTTCGATCAATCAATTAGCAACTCATTAAACAATACAATATATCGATTTTTTGTAGATCGCTTTCGAGTATCAAACTTGACAAAGAACCTGTTCGTCATGGCTGCTGATGGACCAATTCCATCGTTTCCGATGGATAGAGAGGTATTTCCAGCATAATCATGGGTGGAAAACACAGTAAGGACGTATTCCAGGCCGCCGAGGAGGAGATTGCTCTTCTGGTGCGCAAGCCCGGGTTCGACGAGTTGACTCCAGCCGACATCGTCAGACATATGAATGTGAGAGGATGAATAGAACCAGTTCACAATCTTTGTTTTTTTCAGACGCGTTTTAATATCGAATTCGATCAGTATAAATCACAGCTCAAGAGCATGGTGCTTCAGGAAATCAATAAAAGAAACGAGGAGAACAGTTCGGATAGCTCTTCAGATGGATCGAGCAGTGATTCAAATGACAGCGACGACGACGAAGAGGAGGAGAAGAAAGAGAAGCCGAAGAAAAGCGAGAAGTCGGTGAAGAAGGAGGGGGAGACCGTGGCCGTGAAGAAGGAGGTGTCATCGGATTCTGACGATGAGATTCTTGACAGTACGCCAATCAAAAAGAGCGGAAGAAGTCGTTCTGCTGCTGCATCGGATTCTGCGATTGCCGACCTCGCTGGATCCACCTCGAGACGCGCTGCTGCTTCGAATGCGATGAAACAAATCCGCAGCGCTGCAGGTCCGCGATTCAAATCGTCGAAGAAAAAGGAGAAGGATCCGAACGAGGACAACTCGGGAAAATTCGGCAGAATGACCCAACTGTGCTACATCTCTCCCGAACTTCAGCAGATCACCGGTGATCAGTACATGAAGCGCTGCGACGTGGTGAAGAAGCTGTGGAACTACATTGACGAGCATAATCTGAAAGATCCGAAAGCTCGTCAGTTCATTCTGTGCAACGACACGCTTCAGTCGATTTTCAACAAGAAGCGTCTGAAGGGCTTCGGAATGATGAAGTTTCTGACTCGTCACATCATCGGACCGAACGATATGGCTCCGGATATCAGAGAGGAGAGCGAGCGCGAGATGAAGAGGCGAAGGGAAGAGTGGCTCGAGAGAAAGCGTCAGCGAGAGGCCGATGAGATTGCCGAGTCGGAAGCGGGACCGTCGGAGAAAAAGCCCAAGAAGGAGGAGGCGGAGGAGGTCGAGTCGAGCTCGAACAACGACTAATCGCGCCCAATCAACTACCCTCCCGCTCTCGCTTCCATTCCAATAATTCTGCACTGCTCCCTTCTCCCTCTCTTCTTCTTATTCTTCCTGACGACAGGTGACGTGGCGGCTCTCGCTCTCCTCTCGTTCAAAATGCAAAACTTCTTGCTGAGTGGCCGCTCGCCCATTCTTTTCTCCCTCCAGAACCTCATTTGTGTACACCTTTTCTTTTATTTCCGTCTCCAGCAGCCTTATGTTTTTATTATATTTTCATGTCATTCAGTTGTTCTCCCTGTTCTTTTATGATGTTTTTTCACCGATTCAATCGGCTAACAACAATTGAATGACAACCCGTTTTTAATAAATTTTAATGCAATCCTCTCGTTTAATGCATGTTTTCCTTCTTCTTCTTTTTTTGGGCTCACTTCTTGTTTTTATGCGAGAATTCACTTCTACCTTTGTGCTCGTCCCCTTTCTGCATTACACATTTTCTTCTTTTTTCGCAGCGGATGACATGTCGGATAGAGAATCCAGGCCGAAGAAGACGGTGATAGGCTCATTTCTGGGCCGTTTGGGCCGGAGCAAAAGTCGCGGAGCCGATTTGGACAGGAAGAAAGAGTGGGCTAATGAGCGGTTATTTCGGAAGGAAACGACGGGTTTACAGAAAGAACGGAGTGTCCAAAGAGACGCCGCCGGTCGTCGTGAAGAGTGTGCCGGTTTCGAAGAGCGACGGAAACATCAAGAATGGGAGCGCTGAGCGCAAAAGCTCGCCGACTTCTCATCGAGGTGAGAACCTCCGGAAGACCCGTTGGAATGTGCCTCCAACTCCCACAGTCGTTCCAGAAACCGCCGCTAGTTTTCTGGCCGAGGAGGCGAGGATGTCGCCGGCGCGTCGTTTGTTCAATCGCTTCTCGACGTTCAGATCGACTGCGAGATTTAGAGTGAGTAAAAGATGGGAAAGTGGAAGAAGAAGAAGAACATCTGTTGTTTGCAGTCGGCGTCTTCTCGTGCTTCGAACGACAGTCTGAATGAGAATGGTCTCGAGGGTAAGGGTGATTCATGCATTGCTAACACGCTTCTCTCTTTTCATCGCCACCAAGTAAGTGATTTCAGTGAAAACGGCATCTGAACACGATCTTCTTGCCCCGAGGACGCCGAAAACGACGAGAGGCCTCGCGCCGCCGTCCGGAGTGCCCACTGGAGCCCAATCTGAGACGGACCTCCGATTCGTCACCACTCGAGACTCTCATGTGAGCGACCCCTTCCTCCGGCTTCCTGACGCTTTTTCTTTCTTTCAGAGAAGCGTTCCGTCGAACGCGCCGTTTGGATTTGGCGAATCGCCACGTGCTTTCATGTCGGAGAACGATCTGGCGTCGTCGTCTGCTGATCCGGACTTCCCGGAAGTGAACAGAACGCCCAGCTATCTTAGAATATCGTGTGCTCTTAACGGATACACGAAGAGTCCGAAAAAACTGGACCTGATGCCGAAAGGAGAAGCACACGTGCTCGGGGAGAGCCTTGTCGAGAGGTGAGAAAGAGTCTTTTGGAACTCCATTGCCCTTCTTTCGACGTGTATAGTTGATATTCACACGTGCCAAAGGTGAATCACGGTGGCCTCAGACCGTGGTTTCGTGTGTGTGTCGTTCCTGGAATCCCTCTTCCGATCGATAATTGACCGTTGTTTTGCAGACGATCACGGATGTTCTCGATGCCACAAGAACGAAAGCCGGCGGCGGAGTTCAATAGCCCGATGTCGACAGCCATTTCAAGTGCATCGAAAAGCTCGGAAGTTGAATGGTAAGATATCATATTAATTGGAAACAGTTGGTAGTAGTAGTAGTAGTAGTGGCAGTATCAAATGTGTAATTTGATAAGAGAAGAGAGAAGGAGTGTGTTGTGGACAGACACGATGACAGATTGGCGCACAAGTGCGAGAACGGAACGCTCGGCGGGCTTCTGCAGGCGGGAGGAGGCGGACACAATTACCCGCCGGTTCACCGACCACCTCCCCCCTTCTTCCCTTCCCGCGCAGCAGAAACCTCTTCCCCTTTTTTGTATATACTTTTCTCCTTCATTCTTGCACCTATGTAGAAGGCGTGAAAGCGCGATAATTGTGGTAGTCACGCCTCCAGAAGGCATGCTTTTTGTCCTCCGTCTCCCTTCGAAACTAGTTTTTCTTTCGTTTCGATCGGATTTTGGGGGCGACACTTTTCTCGCAACAGTTTTACAATCTGTTTCATCGACACTCGGTCAGCAGCGTGTTTTTGGCGGTCTCCTCCTCTTCTCTACTCTTCTCGCGCACGACCATATCCGATTTCCTACTTGTCTCTTGCTGTTTCTTCGAGAGCCCTCTTCAGCAGCATGTGTCTGCTGTCGACCCTAATTATTCATCTCGCTCGACGTCTTCTCGTCTTCTATTCGACGGTCCGTCCGGGCTTCTATTATTCATGAATAAGGGGCGTCATGCTTCCAAACACAACAAACAGCCGCACAAATTGGAGTTCGCAAGCGGCGAGCGCGCGCCGCCGTTCGTTCCACCCGACAGAACACGGCCACCTGGCGACGCAGTACGAGTAGTCCTCAGCCGTTCTTGGTGCCCGGGCACACGCGACACCTGTTGTTTTCTACTCCGTTCCTCTTCTTCCGGACCCGATCGAGTTACTCTAGTGTACAGTAGGGGCGCGGTCTCCCCCTCCAGCCCCTCTGATTTGTACAGTGAGATGCTTCTTTTCCCTCATCCCATTCGATCGAATCGCAATTCAATCCGTCCCTCCTCCTCATCCATCCCTTCATCTCATTCAGAATGGTCGTTGTTTGACTGCTACTACTTGGCCTTGTCCATCTCTGATGAACGAGCTGAAGGGAAGGAGGTTGGAATGAAATGTTTCCGACCATTCCTGCCGCCAGGTGCCCTCTTCCTCATTTTGATTGCATTTCGAATTCCGATTCTTCGAAATTCCTGCCTCCTCTAATTTATGATGATTATTTGGATAACAACCGTCTTCTTCCTCTCCTCCTCCTCCTCCTAATCCGCCAGAAATCGTCAAATCGTTGACCTCCTCCCGAATCTAGATGAAAACCGATCTAGATGCTAATCTTGCATGCCTCCAGAATGTCCAAAGTTCCTTCTTTCTTTCTTCATCCGCCGCCGCCGCCTTCCGATGAGTTTTGGGGTCGGCTGTTCGAATTTTCACTTTTACAATAGGGATTAATAAGTGTGGCGGTCCGTGTTTGCACTCGTGGTTAGTACAAATATCGGGTGGGCCACCCTTCGAAAGACAGAAAGGACGTTACTAATCAGGGAGTGGTCTTCTTCCTCCTCTTCCCGTCCAAGCGGTCAAATTAGTCAGCAGCAGCCCGTCGGAGCGTCGGTTCTCTTTCAAAGAGTGTTCGTTTTGGCACACTCCTTCTCTTTTGAGGATATGATCTGAACACACACGAGCTGCACATGAGATTTCTTTCCGTTCCATGATAAGCGCGTGTATTTGCCCTCTCTTTCTTCCACTTCGCGCTTTCCGCGCGGCGGAGAGGCGACGCGGAAAGGTTCCGCGTCGTAGTGATGGTGGTGGCGAGGGGGGAAAGAGGGATTGGCTGGTGGTGTTGTTGACTGCCTTCGCGTCGTTTTACCTGAACAAATGTATCATAATGGATACATTTTGGCGAGTGGAGAAGGAGGAGAATGCCCACCTCATCGTTTTCTCCCACGACTCGCCTCTCTCCTTTCTCTCTCTTCTCTTCCAGTTTCTATTTTCAACCTATCGCAACTGATAGCATTCCAGTCATTTGTTACATTTCACCGCCCCCGATCACTTCCTTTGTTGCCCTTTTCTGCGCGACGATTTTCTACAGTACCTAAATATCCTCACCTTTTTCAGCTCCACACCGGTCGCCCCGCCCCTACAGAACAATCGGCTCCACGCCCTCCAAATGGGCAATAACGTGTCAACACCGGCTCCGATACGGGATCTCATCGGAAAATTCGAGCAGCTCGATCTGTGCAGTGCCCACAAACACAATGAGAAAGAAGGCGTGGAGAACATCGAGCCGCACAAATTTGTCATCAATCAGCAGCCGGTAAGTGTTTCATTCAAGGAATCTGGTGGGTAATCCTTCCATTATTGCAGGACTTTGACGAGATCGACCTGAAGTCGAAGGATACTAATGGAAACGAGGAAGAGAAAGATCTGAAAGTGTCGACAGATGCTGAAAGTGACAGCGGCATATCAGGATCCTCACCGGCCAGTTCGAAGAAGAATGTCGAGATTTTGAAGGAGAAGGAAGATGAAGTGACGACGACGACGCCTTCAGATGGGCAGGACTTTCTCAGTCTTCACAAACGAGTGAAGGAGGAACTGGAAGCGAAGATGGAGGCAGCAGTGAAGGATCTCGAGAAGGCCGACGATCTTCCGGACAAGTGCGCCGACTCGCTGCGGATCGCCAATGGAAATGCTCAGTTGCTCGTCCGAAAAAAGTTTCCGAAATTCAAAGAGCTCATAGAAAAGAACCTTGTGAGTTTTTCTCATCCTTCCTGAGCTCCTCTCATTCCAATTCTGTTTTTCAGAATCCCGTAGCCAATGATCAGAAGCCAGTGACAACGGAAGATCTCGAAGGATTCTGGACCACCATCGATATCGAGCTCAAAGGAATCATGGAAGAGTTTGCCAAAGTGGAAGCCTATCGAGCCGCCAACTGGGATCCTAGTGCCGTCCAGGATAATCCAGAACCCGATACGACTGCGGCGATCGTACCAAAGCCAAGACCGACGACTGCGAGGAAGCCAAAAGTGCCGGTGTTGTCAGAAGAGGCTAAGAAAAAGCTGCAAGATCAGAGAGCGGCAGCCGAGCAGCGAAGAGCCGAAATGCGAGCTCAGATTAAGATGAAGGCGATGGCCGCGAAGGAGCAGAATCCTCCAGATCTCGAGATCTCCGAAAGCAGTTAACGTCACTGGTCCCCTTCGACACAACTCGTCCCCAACCACGACATCATCATTTCCCACCCCTCCTGCAAAATGCTCAGACTCTCCCCACTTCTCTTATCAACCACTGAGTGCCTTACCGTTCTTTATACTTGTCCCCTTACCCTACGACCAAAATTTACTTTATTTCAAATCTTCTTCTTCTTCCCGACGATATCAACGCTCTCTCATTCTCTGTACACAGTACAACTAAACTAGCCCCCCCAACTTTTACTCCCACCTTTCTAGTAATTTCTATCAAATTCTGACCGATGTTCGGGTCGTTTTTCTTTTTTCTTATCCCCATTTGTAAAATGAAGATTGTTTATTTGAGCTGACCTACTCATTTCCTCATTCAGTTTCTCCTGAACTTTGTCCAGCGCGAGCAAAGTTCGCTGCTCGCCTCTGGGGGGCGCGACGCGCAGACACGTGCTTTCAATCGGAAATGCACTCTCCGGACACTCTGGCCTCACGTCTTCTATTCAGAAGACGTGCTTCGTCTCCAGATGAGTCCTCGAGGAAATCAGAAATCTGTTCGCGTGAGACGCGTCATAAGGAGATAAGGGATCCCGCGGGACTCGTTGTGGCCACTTGTTTTTTTCTTTCCTTCCTCTTCCAGTAATCTCAAAACTCGCCATGTGAGGAGATGATGACGTGGCGGCGCGCGCGCGAGCTCTCTCTCTCTTGACCGCTCCCATTTCCGGACACTCGAGAGCTGCTCGCCCCCCTCGTCGCTTTTTTTTGCCGACTATAAGACATCTATACGAATTCTTCTTCGTTTTTTTCTCTTTTCTTCCGGCCAATGTGGTCACTTTACGAGCGGCCGAGGAGTCTCTTGTTTTCTTCCTTCTTTTTGATGAGAGAGAGAGAGAAACGAGTGTATACTGATGCACAAACGGCTGTTGGAAGGGCCGTGGGCTCTTTGGCTCCGCGAGAATGCACTTTCTATCGGTGGGGGCTCCAAATGTGTTTTGTGTAAATTAGTAGCCAGTTGACCCTTTCCACCCGGAGGCTCACGGAGCTCATGGCACGAGTCGGATCCTAGGCCATCCCGGAGTCCTTTCTGTGGTCCCTCGTGAACCTTGTCGGATCCTAGGCCAACCACCGGAAGGAAAGTGCCCGTGTTCTGAGAGCGGAGGTCTTCCGGTCCCTCGAGATTCTTCCTCTTCTTCTCCGTTTCGCATTTCATTTGAGCCTTCCTATCCGCTTCCTATCAGCTGTTGACAATCCGTCGTTTCGTGCAATTTGCATCTCATGAGATTAGGAGGAGACGCCCCGCCGAGAAGAGAAGCGAAAGCGAGAGAAAAGAGAAGATCGCATGTTCCGTTTGTGATTTGCATTTCGACACTCTCGCGAGTGGCCAGCCTCTCCTATCAGGTTTCGCCCGCCGTCATTTTTTGATCTTCGAGTAGTCTGCTAGTAGTATTCAGTAGTAGTAGGCCGCTGTTTTTCGCTCCCTCGGGTGAATTATTCGGTGCATGTGTCGCTTTTTCTCCCGGAGTACGACGTCTTCTAGCTTTTTGTGCTTTCTTTTTTCGGCGCGGCACGCGAGCAGAATTGAATCTGGCGGGAAGTCACGAGACTCTGCAAGCACCCGCACGCGAACTTGCACTCTCTGAGAGGTTACAGTAGCCGTCGTGGAACTGATGTTTCTCCGCAATAAGCCCGTAATTCGTCTTCTTCTTCTGCTTCTTGCGATGCTGACGTCGTTGTCCCGCTGATCCGATGCCACCTCGACTTTCTCTCCCCACCGTTGTTCTTGTTTTTCGCAGTTTTCGCTCCGATGCAGTTGGCGTCAAACACTTTTGCAGGCAGAAACATGTTGAGCGAGAAAGATAGATAGACGGGCAGGGAGAACAGCCTCCGATTACATGAAATCGAATGGAAAGCCGCCCGATCACATATCTATCACACTCGCTCGACGATGATGAAGAAGAGGAAGAAGAGGAAGAGCGGTGATTAGTAGAACGTCTCTTGCGACACACGGCGGAAGAGAGGCAAACGCGTAATTCGATAATAAAGAGCACGTTCCGCGAGGGGTTTCCGCGCCGCGCCGCGCGGCACACAGAGTATACCGTTTCATCCCCTCGTTTCCGCACCCACGCGTTCCGTCCGGTCGGGGCGTTCCGCGTGCTTTCCGCGCGCGCGCGCGCTCGGACACTCCGCTCCCCTGCCGCTCACACGTAAGGCAACGAAACCGACGGACAGTCGTCACACTGGATTCCTGTGAATTTTCAACATTACTGTCAGTTTCAAGTGTCTCACCCCAAAAACGACGACGTCTTCAAGCTGTCACTTTTCATTTCCGACCCTCTCCGCCCGTGACCACGCCCTTTTCTATCACTGTTTTTTGACGGCAAACGAGGGAATCGTACTATGTTTCTTCTCTCTCTTCAAAAAAGTGGCGGTAGTCAAAGATACTCTTTTCTTGCCGTTCCGAACATATTTCATCCCCCGTTTCTGGCCGTTCCGAGGCGGCGACGGCGGTAAAAAGTGCAAAGACGTCAAGTTTCCGGCCTGCGCAGTAGTATTTAGTATCCAGTTCCGGCGCGCCTTCTTCAGGCTCCGCCCACTTCCAATCCGATTAGTTCTCCGTCGTTCCACGTCGTCGCCTTCTCGTATTACTCGCACCGAACTTCTCCTCCTTCCTTTTTGACTCCTTTCTGACTTCTTTTTCCGTGTTCCTCTCATTTTCCCACACAATCGGGTGAGATACTTGAGAACCGGTCGTTGAAAGGGGGCGTCGTGGGTCGAGGGTCAGTTCTTCTTCCGACGACGACACCTTCTGGACACTACTTCCCTTTCCTTTCTCTCCCACTCTCCACCCGATATTCGTCATAATGTCCACATTGGGGCGCCCGTCTAATCCGGCGGCCCCCAACCGAAACGTCATTTCCTCATGACCAGCTGTCTGCGGTGGCGGCGGTGCCACGTCATTCATTCCAGACAGTTCCAGGCGGTACCATCCCGATCCTCGCTCCAATCTTCCCTTCCGATCTTCCCTTCCGATCGGAGTGTGATCCTCATTCGCCGCCGCAGATGTCCTTCTTCTTCTTCTTCCTCTCCATGACAGATTGATTGACCGTCCTTACCCTCGAATCGGGGGGCCAGAGTGGCCTTGAAGCGCGGCGCTCCCCTTCCTCCCACCACCACCACCATCACAAAAGCATCCGTTGTCTTTTCATAACCCCCGCGCTTTTCGAATAATTTCGCGATTTGGCAACATTCCAAGAGGGCGCTGTTTGCTCGTGTTCCCAAAAGACGCGTACGAACAAAACGTCTCGAAGATGCTTTTCTGTTTGCGGAGGACCGAACGCGCGGAAAGCGAGAGAGAGAGACCGCGGAAACGAAAAAGAAGCGAGGAGAGATCGTATTCATGCGTAACCATATGCATATAAATATATATATCAGTCGCCCCGCAGCTAGTATATTTTTAGTTTCCCCCTGACCAAATAAGTGTACAAACACTCGTTAGTCTCACTTTTCCTTCCCGGGCCTTCCAGTCCTCTGATCCGGCCCGTCGTGCCAAGATCCGACGGAGGGGGAAGAAAGGCCCATAAAGCAATTAGGCCTTCTTCTTCTTCTCCGCCGCCGACGCCTCAAACGTCACACACATATGAAACGAGGCGTCCGGGCGAAACGAAACGACGGATAATTATGGACGGCCGGGAGAAGCTTGCTTCATGAAGAGAAGAAGACAAAGAATCCAGAAGGCGTTCGCACGATCCGATCTCTTCCTCCGGAAGCCGCTTTCCCTCTCACGTCTTCTTCTTCTTCTCTCCAATTATCAGGCCATCAACATCATCGTCTTCGTCGGGGGGACCCCATGAAGTGAGTTCGGCGGTCCGTAAACTTCTTTTCCATGTTTCGGCGGGTGTAATGTGGCTGCGTCTCCACTGATTGCCGCCTTCTTTTTGCGATTCTCTCTCAGAGGGAGAGCGAGAAAGAGACGTGTTTTCGGCGAAACACACACACACAATCGGGTGGAAGGAGGGGGAAATGAAGAAGAAGAAGAAGAAGATGAAGACATTTGCCTCCTTTCCCTTTGTTCTTCATTAGTTTATTGTCACTGTCAGAAGGTTTCTCCAAAACAATGATGACCTCTTGCCACGTCACCGGGGGTCGCCTTATCAGAAGACCTCGCCCACTCGTTTTTCTGCCATTAATCAGCTCGCTAATCGGTCGTTCACACACTCATTTCACTCGGTTTCATGAACCTCCCCCTTCTTCCAACTATCTTCCCCCATTCTCACTCTCATCTCTTCCTGGCCTAGCTAGTCCTCTTGGTGTCGAGTGAGTTTCCTAGTCCCTCCCTATTCCTCAAAGCTTCCTTCTCTCTTTCTCTCTCTTTCTAATCTCATAATTACTCTTTGAGAAGAATGAGCGAAACGTTTTTGATTCCCCCCGCTATCTTCTTCTTCTCCTTCTCCCTATGTATTTACCGATTTTCGTCCCCCCTTCCCAAAAAAAAAAAAAGAAACCATTCTGTATTCTGTTTACCAATGTCAAAATCAGTATCATTCGTCTCCCCCCAATTATCACTTTTCACTGCCAAATATTGACGAATCAGCTCTTTCCCGCCTAAATATGGAACATGATGTACAACTTTTTACTTTTCCCCCCGCCCGGCAGTACGAAAAAGAGAGAGAGAGAGTAAAAGTTTATGCAAATAGTCGTCAGAAGGGAGCATCGGGTTTCCGGGCGGCTCAACCATTTCAGCACGAGCGCCAGGTGGGCGGAGCCTCGTGTGTGTTTCAGTCTCGGCCAGAGAGAGAGAGAGAGAGAGAGCGGGACGGACGAAAAGTGGCGGTGGTTGTGCATAATCGACCGGTTTTTCCGCTTCCCCCTCTCCTCCCAATACTTTTGTGTTGTTACTCCCGTTTCACTTTTGGGCCGCCCGTCTCCACACCACGGAGGAAAAAAGGTTACTGCCGCTGCAAAGGAATCTCCATTTCTGTTGACGTTTCGGTTTAGAGCATCCCGTCCGCTTTTTGCCACCTTTCGCGAAAAGATAAGGTACAATTTGTGTTTCGTCTTCCAGAACGACGGACGGACGATGGCGCCACGCGACGAGTCTCCCTACACGACGCTCGGCATCGCCTCCAACTCGGACGACGTCGAGATCAAGAAGGCGTGAGTCGCACGTCTTCTGGAATCAGAAGAGCACGATACGACGTCTTCAGGTACCGCAAACTGGCGCTGAAATGGCATCCCGACAAGCACACGGACGACAAATCGAAGGAGGAGGCCGAGCAGAAGTTCAAGAAGATCGCGCAAGCCTACGAGATTCTGACTGACAGTGAGTGTTGACACAGTGTTTTCCAGCACTTTTAGTGCCCTACCCGTCGTAAAAGCCGCTTCCTCTTATCTCGAAAGATAAAAACTGTAGTTTTCCGGTTGGAAGCGAAAGAAAAAGAGAGGGCAAAGTCTAGCTGGCCTAGAAACCACCGTGCAGAGTTCGGCCATCGGGTCCAAACCGATTCTAGATGGGGGGAAGAGAGTGCCAGGCGTCACACGGGCACTTTGAAGAAAGAAAAGGAGCGATTGTCTTTCGTTCGTTCGTTCGCTAAGATCCATTGTTTATTTGCCGAACACACTTCTCTTCCTGTTTTTCGTTTTTCCGCTTTTGGAGGTGGGATGAACTCTCGCTCGTTCCAAAAAACACTGATACCTTCGCGCGGATTTCTTTTTTTCTATTTGAGTTTGGGATGAGGCATGCAACAACACAAAAACGGGGCACCCCCACAACAAAACAACAATAACACCGAGTGGGGAGGGGATCACGATTCGGAAGGGGGGTACTCTTTCCCCCCTCTCTCTCTCGCTTCATTCATAATTTCGACACTCGGAAGAGAGAAGCCACAAGTGACACGAAGAGAGAGAGAGAGAGGATTTGTGTGTAAACTGGTGTATCGTGTTGTGTAACAATCAGTCGTCAAGCACCTGCTCTTGAGAAGTTTTGCCAATTGGTTGAATGGCCGGGGGACTAAAGAACGCCTCGAAAACACCGTCGTCGTTTCAGAGAAGAAGCGCGCGGACCTCGACCGTTCCGAAAATCCGGGACTGCATCGTCGTCGAAGTGCGCCGGGCTTCCGAATGCACACGCACGACATGTACCGCTCGCCGTTCGATATTTTTCGCGAGTTCTTCGGACGCTCGGACCCGTTCGACCACTCGAACGTCTTCTTCGACGACGCTTTCACATTTCCCGATGTCGACTCGTACGCCTTCAAGACGCCGCCTCGATCCGCCGACTTCCAGTCGAAACACTCCTACCATCATCGCTTCCCGACCAATTCACGCGTCCACATCTTCTACGACGACCACAAGAAGGACCGCGACGACAAAAAGTGCGTTTTCCGGCTCTCGCGAGTTCCAGTTCCAGACCTTCCCCCCGTTTTCAGCTCTTTCTCTACCGTAATCCGCTTCTCGAGTCCCACGGAGCCGGGAAAGAACGCGACCGTCCGGAAGACGTCAACGTCTACAAAAGTGGTCGACGGCAAGAAGATTGTGACGAAGACGGTGGAGAACGGAGACGAGCACATTGTGGAGGTAAGCGTTCCCACCCCCTTCCAGAAGACGTTCGTGTTTCTTCCAGATCCACGAAGACGGCGAGCTCAAGTGCCGGACAGTCACGACGCCGCCGACGTCTCCGGCTGTAGTCGTCGCGGCGCAATGAAGACGTGCTCTTCTCGACGACGTCACCAACAAAAAACCGTTTTTCTTCTAGTCATTTCTGTTCCGTTTTGAGTGTCCTTCCTCTTTTCCAAATCCCATCATGTCTTTTCTTTTCCTCCCCCCTTTCCGTTATTTATAAGTCCGTTTCGAAGATTGCTCTTTCACAACTCCCCTACCGTAATCCCCTCCCCGCCCCCTCTGTTTTCCCGTCTCTCTGGACCTGAAAAAGTATTATGAATCGAATTCTGTCATGTACATAATGTGGTTTCCTCATATAATACTTCTTGTGTGTAGCCCCCTTCCTCCACCTTGTTCCTCGCCAATTTCCCCCCGCATTCTGTAGTAGTTCATTGAATATGACACAAAATAAAACATGTTTCTCACTTTTATGACGTGGAATCGCTCGTCCAAACAAGGAGGGACTAGAAAAAGTTCGGCCAGCCGAACAGGAAAGTGTCGATTTCAAATATTTGACATAAACTGTACATAAAGTGTTTGTTTGACCTGCTCATTCGTCGAGTCGTCGACCTACCCGTGCCAAAAAACCGGAATTTCCGGTCGTCGTGCTTCTTCTTCGTTTTCCACAGAAACCGAATGCACAGAGTGATACGAGAAGAAGGAATGGAAAACTGCCAAGGCAAAAGGGACGACGACGTCTTCTTCTGCTGATATGGTTCTGGTTCTTCTGAATCCGCTGATGATGTGACCTAATTCTGAAGTAGTCGTCGTGGGAGGCTAAAAGCGCACCGCCGAGCGAACAAATAGTGGTTCTGGCGCAACAACAACAAAAGGATTGTGTGGGGGGAACGGGTAAAGTGGCGCGAATTATGCATATATTCGGTTCCAGACGAGTACGGAACGAGATCCAGCCTGAGTGTATAAAAGGACGTCTTCAGAAGACCCAACCACAACATCTCCATCCCATTCCAGCTTCTCCCACTGATGATCTCTGATCGCTTCCGATCTTCCGATCCTCTGTGTGACGGGGAGTGACGTGGCACTCGGAACCATTAGAGAATCAGTCCACGTCAATAACCGTTTACAACCGTCTGAATCAGCCGTCGTTCCACTTGCGCCCCCCCCCCCCCCCCTTTAAAAGACGCCTCCACTCCTCATTCCAGATCGTCGTCCGTCTCTCCAGATGCTCCGTTTCGCCGTCGCCTCCGTCCTTCTCGTCGCCACCTCTGCCTTCCTCTTCCCGATGCCACCGGCTGCCGGAGGTGGAGGCGGAGGATGCGGATGTGCTCCACCACCACCACCCGCCTGTGGATGTGCTCCGCCTCCGCCGGCCTGCGGATGCGCTCCTCCACCACCGCCACCGCCACCACCGCCGCCAAGCTGCGGATGCGGATGTGGAAGAAAGAAGAGGTGGGGAACGAGTGAAACGGGAATCAGTAGGGAACTCTCGATTCAGATCCGCCGAAGAGTCGGCGCCAACCGTCGAGGGAGTCCTCAACATGGACAGCGCCCTGGAGTGCAACAACGAAGAGCTGAAGGCGATCCTCGAGCAGGTCTCCACCCCCTCCCCCTCCTCGTTCCCACCTCCCGATCCTCCTTGCAGAACATGAAGTCGACCCCCTCGGAATCGCTGCTCTCGGTCCGCTCGTCGCTCTCCTCCGCCGACGACTTCTTCGTCATGTGCACCCACGGCCTGACCGCCTATTCCGCCCCGTCCGGAACCAGCAACTGCGCCGTTCGCAAGGAGAACCACTTCTGTCAGGTGTTCTCCGTCAACGCGCACTAATCGATAACCAGCCAACTGTTTTATTTGTACATTTCGGTAAACGCTCAATAAATTCATCCACTAATAATAAGTACCCCGCCCCTTACAAGTCGTCAGTCAGCAGTTTTCCGTGTCCCTTCTTGATCCGATCCTTCCGATTCTTCTCCGCAATCAGCTTCTCTCGCGCTTTCCATTTCACATCGTCCTCTCCGTCCATCTCGATGATGCACTCGAGCAGTCGATCGACGAGTTCTCTGGAAACATCCCCCGCTAACGGAACGCTGTATTGGATTACTGTACCCGAAGCTCGGCCTGTCCACCGGCTGCTTCCGCATACAATCCAGCGAGATCTCGTAGATCGTCGGCGACATGTGCGGTCCGATCTCGTGTCGGTAGCCGTCGTTCAGGTACTGATAGACGGCCGGCTGCGGAACGATCGCTCCGTAAGGCTCGGCCATCTTGTCGCACACCTCGAAGCACACGATTCCGAACGCCCACACGTCAGTTTTCAGCGAAAGCGTCCGGCTCGCGAGCACTTCCGGCGGCAACCATTTGAACGGAATCTTCGTCGGATCGTCGTATTTCGTGTGCAGCTCGTCGCGACACGGCTTCGCGAGTCCAAAGTCCGTCACCTTGGCAATGTACTTCTTCAGATAGACCGGGTGCTTTTTGAGGAGCACGTTGCGAGCCGCGAGATCACCGTGCACGACTGGCGGCGTCCGAGTGTGCAGATAGCTCATGCCTCGACACACTTGCGCGAGAAGGTCGAGACGCTCGTTCTCGGAGATCATGTCGACGTAGTTCTCGAGAAACTTGTCGAGCGAGGTGTCCATGAGCTCGAAGAGCAGGTAGAGGCACTGCGGACAGTCTTTGCCGCCGCGCGCCGAGTATCCGTAGTAGAAGACGACGTTCGGATGGGCGAGCATCTCGAGAATCTCCATTTCGGAGAACGCCAGATTCCGTTCGTCCTTCGAGTTCGACTTCAGAATCAGTTTCTTGACGGCGACAGGCACCATCTCTTTCGACGTCTTCTCCAGAAAACCCTTGGAAACCGTTCCGAACGCCCCTTTTCCCAGCTGCGTCTGCTCCATCACCTGCAAATATCGGAGAGGTTTCCTGTTTTCTCGTCGACGCTCACGATTCTGTCGAAGTTCACATAGAAGGGCGATCTGATTCGGATGGACGTCTCCTGCATGGGAATCGGTTGCGACGGTTTCTCGTCGGGCTGAAACAGTCGGAACGTCTTCAGAAGGCGTCACACAGTCTCACGTTCTTCTTCTTGTTCTTTGTCGCCGCCGCCTCCGTCGTTTTGACTCTTCTCAGGTAGGCCGACGCCGCTTCCTTCTCTTCTGCCGACAAGTTCAGACGATGTGCCACCTTCTCATGCTGCTTCTTCGCACTGTCGAATATGGTTTTCGTCGTGAAGAGCGTCTTCTCGCTGCTTTCGAACCGCCGTGTCACCTCGTCGAAATGAGTGGCCGCCCACTGCTCGATGACCATCGGCTGGCACTTTAGATCCTTTCGGAAGCGACGAATCGGCGGCGGAACGACGTGTCGACCGACGACGAGCGGCGAGGATCGTTGATAGACGAGTTTATGGGGGAGCGCGGATCGATGGGTGGCCAGATAGTGGACCATGTCGTAGAGAGTCTCGTAGCGGTCGCCCATGAACTCGTAGTGGCCGAGCGAGGATCTATGGATCGGGACGACCGACGGTTTGAACGGAGTCGTCTCGATCTTCGAGATGAACTCGATGTGCTGCATCTTCACCGACTTCTCCTTCTTCTTCTTCTTGTTCTCCGCGAGCATCGTTCCGAAGATGTGGTTGATCGAGTCGGCCATGATTCCGTAGTCTTCAAACGTGTCTCTTCTGAATCAAGCCACGTGGATCCACTCACTGGCTCTCTCGAACTCGATGAGTTTCTCGAGTCCGTCGTCGTGCTTCTGGTCTCGCTCGACGAGGATCATCAGTAGAAAACACCTCGGTTCGTCCAGATCCATGTTGAGCCAAGCGGGCGAGAAGATGCCGAACAGGCCGGGACAGAGCGCCGAATGGTCGCTGAAAAGAGTGTGGACCACCTCGTGCACCTCCGCGTTTCCGAAGAACCAAGCGGGCCATCTGAACAGCAAAGGATGCTCTGAAATTCAGATTCTTGGCCAGAAGACGTCGGAGAGGGAACCGTTGTAGAACTCTTTCGAGACGACGTAGTGCGACGGAATGAGTCCCATGTACGGATTGACGGCGCGGTCCGTTTGCCAGCGAGCGAGCGACCACTGGAACGGAAGACGCATGAACGTGTGATCGTCCACGACGCGCACTCTGCGAAAGAAAAAGAGGCGGAGTTCGGTAGAGCGCACTTCCCTCCCGACTCACTGGTACTCCTCTGCAACGACGAACACGGTGTCGCCGGCGTGCACGTTCAGATCGTCGTAGTTGTTGCCGCCGAAGTAGTCCCAGAGGACGATGCACTCGACTTCGTGCGACTCGCCGCAGAAGATGAACTGCGAGAAGCAGGCGGCCTCGTCGAGTGAGTCCATCAGCGCGTCGTCGGGACGATCGCGTCCGTCGACGTCGTACCCGAGACGGTCCGCCAGATGGTCGAGCAGCTCGAGACTGTGCTTCTCCGGCTTTCCCGGCTTCTCGCCGTGCAGTCTTCTCGTCTCCATCATCTGAATCTCGTCGACGTCCACCTCGTCGACGACGCCTTCTTCCAGAGAAACATCGCTCAGATCGTCTTCCAGATCCCTTTCGCCTGGAATCAGACGCGTCGGAAGCAAGAAGACGTCGTTCCGCGCGACGTCGATTTCTTGCTGAGCTGGCACAGTGTCGGACATTCGAACAAAACAACCGATTCATTGAGATCACACAAAGCGAGAGAAAGCGACGTGGAGGGGTCAGTTCACGAATCGTTGCGAGATCGGAGGCAGCACGTCTTCGTCCTCGGAGACGTCGCTCGACTCGAAGACGCGCTCGTTGTAGCCGTCGCACCCGCGAATGATCAGCTTCGGCGGCCGGAACACCATGAATCGAAACTCGACGGCGTCGGTGAGCAGGAAGACGGAGAACGCAAAGTAGCAGCACCACTCGTAGATGGCGTCGATCGCCACGTACTGCTTCTTCGCATCGGGCACCCAGTTCGCTTGGATCACTGAAAGCAGATTCGTTGCGTGGCGCGGATACGGAGTGCGGTGGAGCTCACTTGCAGCGGCGAGCGACAAGACGACGGAAGCCAAAGAGATTCGAATGAGGAAGAGGATCCATCTGGGAACGTTGCCGTCGCGGATCTTCAGAGAAAGGAAGGCGTGCGCCCAGATGTAGAGCATCGCGAGCACCAGAGCCAGTTTGTTGCACAGCAGAGCCACGTGGTTTATCTTCGTGGCCTGAAATCCGACAAGACTATCAGTGGAGCGCACTTGCTCTCACGGGAAAGTTCACTGCCAACTGATAACAAGTGAGGGCCGCCAGTCCGATGAAGAAATTCGCGCGGCTCACTTTCACATATGATCCGGAGACGTTGGTTTGATTGAAGAACGATTTGAGCTCCCTGTACTTCAAGTACATCCACACAGAAACTGAAGAAGGAGGGACTAGAAAACGCTCTGATGGCCGAAGTTTCGCGCTTTCATTACGAATAGAGCGCACTTGGCAGAGAAACGGAGCGAACTCCGAACAACTAACGGAGTAAAAGAATATGGTTCGTCATGATGGTGTACGCATTTTTAGCAGGAATATACTTGGTGAAGTCGCTCAAATACGGCCAGTGACCCGGAAAATGGCGAGAGGAAATCGATAGTAAAACGCTGAAAATTCCAGAGTTTTCGTCCGTTTTTCCATGTCGAAACTCGCCAAACAAGCAGACAAATGATGGAATAAAGCGAGATGAGGAGGGGAAAAATCCAAATATTTATGATTGCCATTTGAGGCAGAAATATAATGAGGGTTATCGCTTATCAGTGAATTTCGAGGCGAAACTCTGATTTTTCCTCGTTTTCTCTCCGTGCAACTTGCTTGTTTTTGACTGAAACACTTCCGTTCTCTCACTTTCCGAAAGGCAAACATTGCACCGAACATGTCTTTTTCTTCCGTTTTTTTTTCCAATTTCATCACTTGTCTTATAAACATGGGTGCCATGTTGAGAAGACACAGCTGAAAATCCAGGAGTTTGTTGCAATATTGTCTTCCTTCCTCTTCTCTGCAGCGACTCGCTAGGCTGGCATTCATTCATTCTCTCCTATAAATAGTTTCCGAGGAGTTGAAAATGTGTACTTTTGTGCGGACCTGAACAAGGCTATTCGAGCCGCCAAAACTGCATGCCTGGGAGGCACGATCCACCTGGATTGAATGACCACCTGTGGGTTCCAGAGAAGAGATGCCGAAAGCGATAATGGACGGTTATGACCGGACACCCCGGTAATCGGATGTTCAATCTTCCGGGTCGCTTGAGCGAAGAGAGACTGAGGAAGACGATCGCAACATTACAGCTAGACTCTTTTCGCCGAAAAGAGGTTTTCGAAAAGTTTTCGGCTTTTGGCGGCTCCAGTACATGCGAGACGCGTAGTCCGCCGAAGAGACGGCAGAGAAAAAGGAGAAATTGTTTGCGCTTTTCTCGATCGGCAATTTATGCGCCCGTTGCGACAGAGGGTCGTGGCCGGCTGGCCGAAGATTTATGTCTCGTGACAGCGTCCTCGAGCCTTCTGCTTTTTTTTCGAGCTCGAGAGTGCATCAAAAGCATTGAAAAATGTAGTCATGGAGCCTATTTTTAGATAAATATTGAAGTGTAGATTAGATTTGCAGTGCATGGAGGACGCAGAGTGGGATCCAGACCCAGGAAATGTCCCGAAAAAGATCTCGTCGGAAAGGCTCTTCGCCGATTACGGCAAGAACATAGATGAAGGCGAGGTAATTTATGGAGAAAAGCAGTGCTAATCGTCTCGTCAGATACGTTTGAAGGAGCCAACAAAAGAGAACAAACGGGTTATCGACTTGTACGACCCGGTGGATGCGATGAGCATGAATCGGGAGAAGAATCGAGTCGTCGTGTCTGGAATTCGGGGCGGTTCGTTCGATTTGCGGAAAGCGGAAATTGACTCGAGTCGGTTTCAGTTCTGCAAATACTGAAAGTTCGGAATCACTCGGAGCACGATCTGTTCGAAGGACCGTCGATTGTGAAGGATCTGGATATGCGGGCGTACCGGAAGGGAAAAGTGAACATTTTATACTCAGCACAAAACGTAAAGTGGAATCAACTTTATTGTAAGGTTTTGCTGGAGTGTTTCGTCGAATTCAGTGATTTTCTAGGTCAGTATATAGCCACGACGTCGTCCAACGGCTCGATTGTTTGCTGGAACATACACCGGAAAAACAGTGAGTGAGCCGACGAAGCGGCCGGAATTCAGAAGAGCAAACATTGCAGAGGTGGTGTTCAAAGCACACGAAAGGTCAGCTACTTGTGTCGATTGGCACGCGACAGCACCGTGGATGCTCGTTTCGGGCTCTCGCGACTGCTCCGTGCGTAGCTACGACTTGCGAGACAAAGAGCATGGACAGCTCATTTTCCAAGACAAGACGTGCGAGTCGGTGCGAGATGTGGCCATGTGCAAGGCTCCCGGATTTGACGACTACTTCTTCTCGGGCGACGACGGCGGCGTTCTGCGTCTATGGGATTTGCGGCAACCGAAAAGGTCTCTCCAAAGAGACTCATAAAACGCGCAGACTTGTGCTCTCTCCCCTGCCGTCACTCAAATTTGCATCACTCGTTAGTCGCTCCCCCCTTCTGCGCGCTTTGTACTCGAATCCAATTTGATGCCGCATGGGGAGAGAACTCCATTCCCTTCTGCCCTCCGCCTATTATTAGTTTCTCGTTTTCAGATGGGTCTTCCAACAGGTCGCCCACAGATCGTTCGTTTCGACGCTTTCGCTGAATCCGAACAATCGGAAATTAGTGGCCAGCGGTGGAGGAAGAGACAAAATGGTCAAGGTAAGCTCCAAATCTGCAAGCATTCAACATGTATCTTCCGCGTTGCAGATCTGGGATTGGTCCGGGCCGGAACTCAAGAGGTTTTCTGTTGTGGAGACCACGGCTCCTCTCGGAAGAGTCGCCTGGCGACCCGACAAACCATTCCAGCTGGCCACGTGTGCAAGTGTCAACGAGACGACGGTGCACGTTTGGGATGTCCGACGGCCCTACCTGCCCTACGTGACATACGATGAACACCGTGACAGTGTCACAGATGCCTGTTGGCCGGAAAACACCGAGTTCGATGTGTTCATCTCGTGCGGAAAGGACGGCCTCGTCGTTCTTCACAACATCGATTCTGGCCATGCACCGATTCAGTACGCGTGTGATGTGGCTTTCGACATTACACCGGACGGTGTGCTCGGTATAGCAACGAATTCCGAGATCCACGCGAAGAACGATGCAGATATGGAGGCCCTGGCTGCAGTTCCAGCCGGGCAGACCGCAATCAAGAAGATCCCCTACGAGACGTTCGGAAAGGCGAGCCGTAGTCTGATGAGCTTTGGAATACCGGAAGCGTTGACGTTCAGTATTTCCCCGATGACCTTCTACAGCATCGCAGAGAAGTACCTCATCGGAGGAGATGAGATCATAAATTTGTGCGAGAAGAATTCGAAGATCGCCCGGAAAGCGAATCAGGAACATGTAGCTCAAACCTGGCGACTTGTGGAAGCTCTGTGCGCGCAGGCAAAAATCCAAGAAGAGTATGATCGTCTGTCGAAGCAAGAGAAGCAGCGAATCGTCAGACTGTGGGTGATTCGGAAGAAAGAGCTGGCCGAGGAGGGACGACGGTGGCTTGCGAACCTAGATGACATCCGAATGGACAAGATCAAGAGAACCATCATAGAACGACTTGAAAACACGCAACACGTCACTGCATTTCTGAAGTTTTCAAGCTCTTCGGAGTCTGATGAGGAAGTATCGGATGCCGAAAGGATCAAGAGAGAAAAGAAAGCAGCGGAGGAAGCGAAGAAAGCAGGGGGCGAGAAACGGGCGAAAACTATGAAAACAAAGAAGAAGAACGCCTCCTATCTCGATTTTTGCTTCGAAACCAAGGAATCGAATTTCAAAGACTCCAAAATCAAAAAGTTGGTTCCAGAAAGAAACCCTTCCTCCTAATGCGGTTCTTTGCAGAGAACAGCTGCATGTCAACGAGTTCATGGGACTTCGTGACGAGGCGTACGAGTTGAGAGACGACGAGAAAGAGGCGAAGTTCTTCAACAAGGCCAGAAAACAGCCGACCAGTGAGTCCTCCCCTTTCGAGAATCTTCTGAGTTTCGCTTCGCAGCTGCCGAAGAGTACGAGCTTGAATGGCAACAGTGCGAAGCAGAGTTCAAATCATGGTCGCCGATGCTCGAGATCTATCGTCTTCTTCTGTACCACGCGGAGCAGGGAGACATGCAGACGTGCGCGACGATATCGATGGTGTGCGGCAAGAGACTCTTCGATGCAGTCGACTACTACACTGTCATCGGGTGGATTCATTGCTACATGGGTAGGTCGACGGAAATTGATTACGCGAAGGAAATCCCAATCTTTCCAGATATGCTTCATCGTCTGGAACTGCACAACGTATGCGCCAAGATTCGAAAGTACTGCACTCTCGAAGCCATCAACTCTGTTTCCCGCGAGAACACCACCATTCAACTGACTCACGCCGACTGCGCAGCTGTGATAGTGAACGGACGGTGCTCCAAGTGCGAGAAGGCCTGTCAGCCTGACTGCACTGTCTGTGGGTGCCCAATCATTGGCTCCACCTATCAATGCCACGTGTGTGGGCATGCGATGCATGTGAATCACGCTCACGAGTGGTTCCAGCAGACGAACGAATGCGCATTCGTCGATTGTCCGTGTATTTGCGGTGAGACCACGTGGCCAGACATGGAACGGACATTTCTTCCGAATGACGACATCACAAGAGGCCATCGGAAGTTCAATCATGTCGAACAATCGAACGCGCCGCCGGTTACTCGAGTGGATGCTTCCCGACTCGATTCGGACTCCGAGAAGGAGGAAACGATTCCTGACGCCAGTAAAGCCGAGTGGTCGCCGACGTCGAAGAAACTGCTGAAGAAGTACGAAGGCAGGACTTCTCCCGATAAGCCATGGGCTAAACATCTCTCCAAGTTGTACGCGTATCGCTGCAAGCGGCCGCCACCGCCTCCGAAACCGAAGACTCCTCCTCTGAGTCCAATCTCACAGAAGGAGCTGGAGCGAGAGGAGGTCATAGATGCGATCGGATACAAGAACGAGTGGGAAGGAGACGAGATGAAGTATCAGGCGGGCATTCTGACGGACGGATCCGACGAAGCAGAGGAAGAACCCGCCGATTTGACATACACGAATCGTTTCTTGATACAACAGCAGGTTCTGAGAGAGGAAGAGGAGAAGAAGGCACACGCCGAGAAGCAATTCCATCTGGAGCAGGTTGACGAAGGAGAAGAGGAATCGGAGTACGATGACGACAAGGCGGACGAAGAAGTGAACGCTATCTGGGGAAGCAAATTGTACGGAGATGAGTACATTCAGTCTCTTGGATTCGTCGGAGTCACCCCGGACTTCTATGGAAACGTCTCTCTTCCTGTAACTGTTCCCGCTCCTGCCGCCGCTGCTTCGGGTTCCTCTTCTGTGTCTGCCGAAGATGAAGAAGAAGAAGGAGAAGACGAAGAAGAGACGGAGTCCGAAGAGTCCGAGAAGGAAGATCCGAACGAGAGAGTCACTTCTCCGACGTTCCTGCAGACCATTGCAGAAGTGGAAGAGAGGAGGCGGTCGCGACAAAGCAATCTGGAAAAAGAAGACGCTGAGAGTGACGATGAAGAAGTGAAACGTCAAATTGAGGAGGAAAAACAGAAGCAGAAGGAGCTGGAAATGAAAGAGTTGCTGACAGAAAAAGAGGGAAGAGTGAGAGGAAAAGAGAAGAAACCGAAGAAGAAGACGCTCGCGGAGATGACAATCAAAGAGAGAGTGCTCGCCGTTCTCGCCATGACGCGCGAAGAGAAGAAGAGGGCTCGCGCCAAGGCTCGGAAGAAGGTTTACGACGCCAGTCCTGCAGGAGAAATGCTCGAGTTTTCCAACGACGAATTCGATGTTTCCGACAACTCTGACGATTCTCTTTTGAACACTTCCGACGAATCTTCTTCTGCCGCGTCCACCTCCTCTGCATCCGAACTCTTTGCTCCGGTGTACAATCCCACTCACGACGAGAGCATCAAAGGGTACAAGGCTGAATCGGAAGAAGAGGGCGAAGAAGAAGAAGAAGCGGGAGACAAGAAAACGTCATCTTCCTCCACATCCCATGAAGAGCTCTCCGCAGAACCTGAAGAGAACGAAAGGATTCCGACGCCGATCGCCACCGGAGATCTCTACGAGAAAGCGCCAAGTGTAAGTGAACAAGAGTGCATCTTTAACCTTCCAATCACTGTTTCAGCCCGTCCCAGACGAAACGGTGCACGTGACGAAACGGTGGAAAAAGGTAAGCAGATCAGTGCTCTACTCGTCATCGGAGGAAGAGGCGGACTCTCCCAAATACGTCGCTTTCATAATCGAAGGCGTCCGTCCGCCGTCTCCATCCTCCTCGGATGCCTCCTTGTCGCCACCGTCCCCGACTCATTCCTGGCCGAGCTCCCACTCGGGCTCGCCGTCTCCACCTCCCCGATCTCTTGTTCCGCTGAAAGTCAGAAAGCGCGTCGTGTTTCCCCCGCTCCCCAAGAAGCTCCTTCTGCCTAAATTCGAAGCCAGCCTGCCGCCCCTAATCGAAGAGGTCTATCAGATCGTCCCGAAGGCTGATCCTGCTCGTCGTCCCATTGCCGAAACTCCCCCTATCACTTCATATGCTAATCCATTTTTTGCGCCTTCTCATCGCCGGAAGCCCGTAGCGATAGAAGTACGGGTTAATGGACAGAGAGCAGATGCTGCATCCCAAGACATTTCTGCATTCACTGGTATTTCGAATCCTCTCTTCGGCGGGGCCGCTTTCATTCGCAATTCTCCTGGCGCTGGTATTGGGAGCTTCTCTTCTTCCGGTGCGGATAAAGTAGCAGTCAATGGTATCAATGGTCTTCCCCTGCCTCAATCCAATGGTTCATCTGAGAAGCTGTCCCGCCTTCCCTCCGTTCCTGAACCTAAATCAATGCAGACTCTCTACCCGTTCAACGAGCCCGACAACGGTGTCGACATTGATGACAGAGATCGTTCGGACTCCGATTCGGACTCGTCTGATATGTTCTGTGATAGCCCGCCGAATCGTAGGCCATCGCAGGAATACTCCGCCTGGGAGGATGGTCCGTTCTACCCGATCGTCGAAGGATCGCCGCACCCGCTCCCGCCGATTGATCCGACGTTCCTTCAACCGAGGGAGCAACATCCGTGGGAAACACCGGAACAGGCAGCAGAGCGGAAGAAGAAGGAGCAAGAAGAGGAAGAAGAAGCAGCTGCGAAGGCGAAGGAGCAAGAAGCCGAGGAACAGTTTGAAGACGAAGCTTCGGATGAAGAGGATCCCGACGGAGAGAAAGACGACCAAAAGTCCCCTCCGACCAGGAAAATCTCTCCGGCAGAGTCGATTTTTGGACGATATCAGACCCCGATGATGAAGGAGTTGGCAAAACGGAAGCGAGAGCTGGTGATGAAGAGCAGAACACCCAAACTTCCCCTCTCGGAACCAATGAAGGAACTCAAGAGGGTCCGATTCGACGAGACGTCTCGCGTGCAAGCTATGAACAAGGCTGTTGAGGTCCGAAATTTGCAATATAACCTCAAAAAAGACAATGGAAAACTTTCAGAAGCTGAAAGAAATTGCGGCAAAGACGGGAACAAAAGTGCATCTGAACGTCCAGTCAGACCGGGAGGCTGAGCAGATGCGGACTTGTCCGTACCAGATAAAAGAGGAGAAGATGGAGAAGGACTATGTCAACTGGCTCCGAAACACGTAAGAATCACAAGGATCCCGGGGATCCGAATCTTCGAATCTTTCCAGAGCCGACGAAGGACAGCTTGTCTATGCAAACTCGTTCTCTGATCCTTGCGTCGTGTTCCAACTCAACCATCTCGAGTCAGTTTCCGAATTCCCCCACTCAATGCCTTTTGTTTCCTTGTTTCAGCAGCTACCATACGGATGTCGAGCGGGCGAAACGGACCGCTGCGAACTTCATCGAGTTCATCAAACTGTTCTATTTCATCCAGTGGGAGGATCTGCTCGCCCCGGACAGCGAGTTCATGCTCAAGGAGGTTTACGAAATGTGGGACGACTACCGGAAGAAGCGGCCACTCGTCTGTCGTCGCCACTACCGTGATTTCCAATTCCGATTCTTCGCTGCTTCGGTGGCCACGAAGATCAAGCAGGTGTGGTACTCCAACGAGAGCGTCCAAACAAAACAGGAGGCGATCCGATACGATTGGCTTCATCTGAAGCCGTGCGTCGTCACAATCGACGATCATCCGGATATCTTGGACGGTGCGATCGAGCCGGTGACCGAAGAGGATCCGAAATGGACGATGGCAGAAAAGAAAGCCGCCAACGAGTACTGGGATCTGTTCGGAAGGGTGCCCCTGCATATCAAGTCAGTTCCGAAAAAGCCGGTGGCACCCGTTGCGGAAGATCATCTGGAGATGGAAGACGCGTCGCCGAGCTTCTGGACGAAAAAAATGTTGAGAAACGTCGCCTACAACTCTCGTAAGTACGACATCAAGCTGTCGTACAAAAGAACGAAGAAAATGGACGAGGACATTCTCCGAAGCAATAGAGAGACGAAGACGTTTGTCGGCGAGTTGTGGAAGAGCCGTCTCGAGCAGATGAAGAACGAGACTCTCGATTTCAATTTCGAGTCTAGCACCCTTCTGTTGAGAAGGCACGAACGGATGGTCCACACGAACGACGCACACAATCCGTGGCCGGTCTGTCAGTTCGACGACGGAAAGAACTATGTGACGGTTCGACCGGTGGTGACGAGGCGCTACATCGATTTGAAGTCGAGAATCAGAACGAAGTTCCAACTGAAGAAGCAGTTCCCACTGCGAGTCAGCCGGAAGGAAGTTCCGATCACTCGAGACGATATCCGACTCACTTCTTCATTCCGACGCTTCGAACCGAAACTCAAGAAGGCGGAGGAACTGAAGCAGATGTTCTCGAAACATTTCAAAGTAGTCGACCGAGTCGAAGTTCGACGACGGTACATCTTGTATCCGATTATCGAGGAAGACAAACCGACAGAAACAATACTCGAAGTGTTCGAAAAGACTGCTCGGGAGCCTGAAGAATACTTCCAAGCTCGGAGGGACTACCAGGACAGTAAGGATCTTGCCAAGTTGGTAAAGATGCAGGAGACCAAGTACCGGAAAGATCTGGCCAACGTTCGAAGGCAAGAGTCGAATAAGATGAAGATCATGCGAAAGCACTGGACACCTCAGATGCGTAAAACGATTCAAAAGGCGCGAAGAGTGTTGGAGATTGGAAGAGTGCTCGTGGAGGAGGACGTGCAGAAATGGATGGAGTACCGGTACGAAATGACAATGGCGAAGCGGATGTTCAGAAAGAAGAACCTACTGCGGAAGAAGGAAATGAAACGGCAGGCTCCATTGAAGTGGCATGACGCAATTGACAGACTGAAGCTTGACGAAGAGCGTCCTCCGCCTCCATATGTGAAAGAGATGCCGAAGCTGAAAAGAAGGGCCAAGAAGCCGGACATTCCCAACTATAACTCTTCTTCGGACGAAGATGAGGACGAAGAAGAGAGTGAGGAGGAGGAGGAGGAGGAGCAGGAAGACGAAGAAGAGGAGAACAGGGAACGAGAGCTCTACGAACAAGAGTATTCGTCAGAATTCGCAGAACACGAAGACCCGGATGTGAGGTACGAGTTCAGCTTCTCGGAGCCCGTTGATTTGAAGAAGGTCGCCGCGGAGTTGCAACTCGAATTTCAAGAGAAAGTCGAACGGAATTTCGAAGCGAACGAAGACGAATGGGAATATTCGGACGATTCGAGTGTCTCTACCTGGTTCAACGAGGACTGCGACGATATCGTGAATCGCCTGATCAACGAGAATTACGAGGACGAGCACATTATACTCAAGGAGCGAGCGAAAGGAGCGCTCGGACAGAAACTCTTCTTCTTGAGGGAGGATAGAGAGGCACCGGTGGTCGATTCGGATGATGATGAAGACGTGTCGGGAGAATTTGAACGGGATTTCATCGTGAAAGAACTGGAAAGCACCGAGGAGGAGTGCTACGATTTCGACGGTGTCGGCGATGCGGACGGAGTGAGAAAGAGGGAACTGATGGAACAAGAACATCAGTTGGATCGAAAGCGGAGCCAACGAAAGGAGTTCCACAGAAATGAAATGCAACAGATTCGTTTCTATCTCAAAGCGTATGCTCTTCACAACAGCCAGCAGATCGGTGAGTTCAAAATTCTTTGAATCCAAAATTATATCTCATTTTCAGAGCCTTACTCCTGGGACGGAAGACTGGCCGATGTGATTCAAACGATGCACATCAATGAATTGCGCCGTGTTTCGAATCGGATTCATCGGAAAATGAAGGAGGAGTACGAGGAGATGGTCAATCAGGACGACATCATCGCGGATGAGGTTCCAGAAGTCGAAAACAGTCTGGAATTCAAGATGTTCCATTTTCTGATGTTCCGTGATCCGGGAGATAGCTATGAAGCATCGGAGAAGAAGGCGAACGAACTGATGAAGATGCTGGAGCCCCTGAAAGACTACGAGATGTTCTTCGGAAAAGAAGGCGTCGTGAGGCTCAAGAAGGTCGGAGAAGAGGCGATCCAATCGAAAAACGTTCGCAACTCATTGGTATATATGGTCCGTCGGTTCGGAGGAGTCGACAAGCAGATCCCGATCGATTCGATGCAGAACTTCCTGAAGCTCTGGTGGTACAACTCAAACACGAGTCTCGAGCAGTTCATCAACTGCTGTGAAGAAGCTCACTCGATCGATCAGCAAATCTCGAAGGATCTCGATCGATGGAAGCTCCTTCCTAAAAATCTGGACATTGTCAAAGAGACGGTCGAACAGTTGGAGATCGGAAGTGTGATGAACGAGATGCTGTTCGTTGTGGAGATGTTTGTCGACGAGACGGAGATGTTGTTCCGAGGAGCCGAGACGGAAAGAGATCGGATTGCGTTTGCCACGATGAACATTTGGGATTGGCACATGATGAAGTACGGAATGCCAGAGTTCAAAGAGAGTCCAAAACGGAGACGGTGTCGTTCCGAATCGGAGATCAGCTCGCACTCGGAAGAGAAAGACGTTGAAGAGGAGCAGGAAGGAGAGCAAGAGTCAGAAGAAGGAACTGAGTACTCGGAAGTCTCCGAAGAACCGTCCCCGGTTGTATTCCGACTTTCGCGCTTCTCCCGGGAGAACAGTCCGGAAGAGAGATGGGAACGACGCGACAGCAAGAAGTACGGCATGCCGAATCAGGAAATGATGAGGCATTACAACGAAGTGTACGAGAAGCTGAAAGAAGCTGAAATCGCGAAGAGACAGAGAAATGCGGAAGCGAGAGCGAAGTCGAACATCGAGAAATGGGAGCGCATGGAGAGGGAGCAGAGATGGGAAGTGGAGGAAAAGGAGAGGAGAGTGCACGACTATCTGATGATGGAGCTGGCGCTGAGGGAGAAAGACCCGACGAGAGAGCTGCGTGATGCGCCAGAAGCCACGAGTGATGCCAGCGGAAACTGGAGAGAGCTGCTCGAGGAGCCCGACACAGCGAACACCGACTGTCTCAACCCGGAGATGCACATCTACGCGAAACGGAATGTCACTCGAGATACGATCCTCGAGGCGTGCGGATTACCGCTGACACTTGATCACACGATGTTTCAAGCCGAGATGGACTTCTGTCAGGATGTCGATGAATCGGTTTCCGATGCTTCCGATGCTCGAGATGAGATCGAGAAGGACTGGATATCAGATGAAGAGGTCGAGATGCTGACTGATGGAATTGACGACGACGCACAGAGCTACTGCTCCGTAAAACACGTCCTGCGACACGAGCTGTACTTCCAACGGGAACCCGAACCACGTCTGATTCCCTCGTGTGTCGTCATTTTCACTCCCTACCACTTCTTCGGCAACCCCAATGACGGCGATCTCGAGTTCAAAAGATGGAAGCGGATCATCGACGGATGCGAGTGTCCGTACTCTTTCCATCAGCTCGTCATGCGAGAACGGCTCCTCCGAAAGTGTCGAGACACGTTCCGAAACATGATGATCGATCGGTACTTCGAGGAGGAAGAACGATCTCACTCGACGATCATGGCCGTCTTCGAACGTTGCTACGTGGTCGTAGTTGTGGACAACGAGATGAATCCGTGGACTTGTCGAGTAGTGTGTCGCGACAGTGTCTCCACTCCGCCCCACAATAGAATCACAAGTATACGGAAGAGGATGGTGGAAGAATCACAAAAACATCTGCTCGAATGGATTAACACGTGTCGTATCGATATGCAGGTTTACAATCTGTGTCCTGTTCTCGTTGCTCGCGAGGAAGCCCTGCATTTGGGACATGCGCAGCAGTTCGATAGCATTCTGATAGAGCCGGAAGTGCGGAAAGAGTGGCATCTGATGAGCAAACATGAAGGCGTGTGTGCTCTCGACGCGATGATCCGCAGCCGATCCACGCCTCCCTACAGAAAACCTTTGCTGAAAGAGATCTTCCGTCCGATCTACGACGCTTGGTTCCCTACTTGGAACTTCTGGAACAAGCACAACGGTGGACCGACTATTGTGAAACGGCAAGTGGACGAGGTGGCCGAGTACCTCCACAAGACTCGCCTCATCATTAACTTCTGCCATCAATACTATCGAATGAAGCGGTTCGACCGGTTCGCCATCAGGGATCCGAACGATTCGAAGGCGGTGGATCGGGCGGGTGTGCCGAGTTCGTCACTCTTCGATATTCTCGACAAACAGGTCACCAAATTTTGCTATCAGGATTCTCGTGAGTCATTTCGGAAAGTAACAGATATAAGACAGTAACACCATTTCAGCTCACCTCGAGGAAAAGGATCGTCTGGTTCTGAAGGAGAGGCTGATCAAACTGGCCACTGGAAAGATCAAATCGTTCACAATCAACTACGACGGAGCTGTGATCTCTACTTCTGAGGTGAGCATGAATCGGTACGTTCTACTCTTCATTTCTTCTCTTCAGAAAACGGTGCTCGCTAATCACGACACTGACAACGACTACAAGGTCGGCGACGGAATGATGATGATGCATCTTCCGAGAGCAGAAGAGCCCATGAAGATGTCGGTTGACTCTCTCGATGGAAAGGATCACGTGTATATCGACGTCGAAGACGTGGAGACGGAGATCAATTGGCTCCGATCTTTGTTCGAAGATCAGGACATGTACAGAAGACGGTGGATGGCCAAGATGTGTTTCGAAATGTGAGTATTTCTCTCTCGTTCTCCTCTAATCCGGTTTTTTCAGTGCTCAACGAGCCCTGTTCCGTTTCTCTCCGAACATTGCCGACTTCGAGAGAGCCAACAAGAAGTTCCATCATCTTCTGCAGCTGCACGGGCGACAGCGTCCTCTGCTCGACATGATGCTCACGAGAGTTCGTGGCACGTACTTCATGCCGCTCCGCACAAATATGGCGCTCTACGATGCGAAACTGATCACTTTTGGCGAGCTCGTCGACTCGGAATTGCTTCCGGAGGAGTGGGCGGATCGGGAGGAGACGTTGGAAGAAAACCGACAGCAGGAGCCCAAGGATCCGGACATGCTCAACGCGTTCCTGTTGGGTGAGCTGTTCGATGAAGAATCGGAGGAAGAAGACAGTTCCTCGGAGACCGAGTCCGATGCTTCGATCCACGGATCCACAGAGTCTCTGAACTCTGAGTCAAAGATAGGAAAAGAGGCGCGGAAGACGGCGGACAAGGTGCAAAGAGATCTCGATGTCGGTAGCATGCGTTCGAAGCCAGACGATCCGGACGAGATGTTCGCGATCGAGAAGAGAGCGCTGGGACCGGCGCGGTGGAAGACGCGAAGACGTCTGAACGATGTGCTGGAGGGAGTGGCCGATCTGGACAGAGAGAAGATCGAGGCGAAGCTGCCGGAGAAGAAGAAGTATCTGCTCAAGTACATCCAGAAGCTGATCGTCGAAAACTGCGACACGGCGCACTGGTCGTGGGGAGAGCTGAAAATGCAGACGAAACGGGGAAGGATCCCGCCGCCGCACCTTCTGAAACCGAGGCACATTGCGAAGATCAAGGCCGGAGAGGTGAGTTTTGCCTTTTCTTTAGTAGTGAAATTCCGACATTTTTCAGAAAAAGTACAAGCCTTTCAAGAAAGCGAAGCCGGGAGAAGTCAGGAAAAGTCTGGAAGAACTTCTGGCCGCCACTCGCGATTGATCGATTGTTTTATATTTCATATTTTATGTACATTTCATATTTTGTGTAAATTTCATGTTGATTATGTTTCGGTTGTTTTCTAGGCCATGTATTTTCCAATTGAATTTCGAATGCCAGAACTTTCAGGGTGGTATTTTGAGGGTCTAGGCAGCATTTGTGATTGCTTTATTTGTTTGTGTTCAAAAGTGAATGAGGGTAGACCATATTTTCTGTGTTCCTTTTCTCGAAACGTTTCCGGTAATGACCGAACTGTGTACTTTCTGTTCTCAACTTCTGGTGCCATTTGACTAATTGGCTCTTTCAGCGATGCTATCGGCCAGACTGATAGTGTTCAGATGCTGGGCACAGCAGAGTTGCTCGGCGAGCATTCGAGCACTTCCGAAGGTCGCAGTGACTCTCGGTGGCGTTGGAACCGCGACAGCAGTCCTCAGGATCAGGAAGATCCGATGCGAGGCCGAACACGACGACCCGTGGCTTTTGGTTCCCCAAGACGTGAGTTCATCGAAGCAATTTGAAGATCATGGTTGGTTTCCAGAAAGTCTTCCCAGTCCGATCCACTTTAGGAATCGTCAGTATGCCGCTCTCGCTTCTCGCCGCCACGTGGAATGCCATACGGCAGATGTTGAGGTGAGGTGCGAACTCGGAAAATCTTCATTTCGATCCTCAGGTGCGTCGGCCTCTTCATCCGCTTCTCTCCGCTCCTCCTCACCTATCCCCTCACGCGGATCGAATCGATCGAGAATCTCTGGTGGAGACTCCTTCTCTGGGCCGTTCAGAACTCCGGGCCCACGTTCATCAAACTGGGACAGTGGGCGAGCACTCGAAGGGATATCTTCAGCAAAAAGTTCTGCGATCGGCTCTCTGTCCTGCACATTCAGACCAAAAAGAAGAGGTTTTTCCGGGACAAGAAGGTGGTACTCGAAGACGTATTCGGAAAGGACTTTTTGAAGAAGCACGGCGAGCGCGTGTTTCTGGAGATTGAGCCCTATTCGATCGGCTCCGGATGCATCGCTCAGGTCTATCGAGGACTTGTCGATGTGGCAGAGTTCGAGAAGGCCACCGGGAGACAGATTCCCGAGCTGAAAGGCAAGAAGACGCAAAAGATCGCGATCAAAGTGGCCTATGAGGGCGTCGATCGTCAGATTGAACTAGATCTTGCGATCCTGCGATCAGGTGCAAGACTGATGCAAGCGGTTGTTCCTTCGCTCTGGTACTTGGATCCGACGGGAGCACTCGAGCAGTTCGAGATGGTTCTTCGAAGACAAGTGGATCTGAGCAACGAGGCGAAGGCGCTGAAGAAGTTCTCGGACAACTTCCACTCACAAGAAACTGGAATCCGATTCCCGATTGTGCTCGGCTATACGAAGAAAGTAATCGTAGAGACATTCGAAGAAGGAACCTACATCAATCGACTAGTGGCCGAAGAGGGACAGCCCGAACTCACAGCACGACAATCGACTGCAGTGCGTCGAAGGATCGCTTTGATGGGCGCGAGGGCTCTTCTGAAGATGATCTTCGTCGACAACTTCGTCCACGGAGACCTGCACCCGGGCAACATTCTTATCCGATTCAACGACAGTGAAAACACGCTGCGAGGAGTTCACAAGGCTCCGAAACCGGACAGCATTGTGAAAAGAGGAGTGAGGGGACAATCTTAGATTCTTGATACGAACTCCTTTCTTTCAGTTCGAATGGTTCCGATCTCTCGTCAACTGGCGAAGCACTCCGAGGCTCCGATTCACCGACTCTCCGGACCTGGAAGACGAGCCGACGTTGGTACTTCTCGACACCGGAATCGCTATATCCGAGACGCCGAAGAACCTGCAAAATCTGAAATCTCTGTTCCGGAGTGTCGTCGAGAAGCGCGGCTACGACGTGGGACGTCTTCTCTTGACGCAGTCGCCGTTCCAACAGTGCACAGATCCGGAGAGGTTCTGTCGTCAGGTGGAGAAGCTCGTGCTGAAGGCGAGGAGCGAGAAGAGCCTTCGAACACTGAACATCTCGGCGCTCCTCTCGGAAATGTTCACCATCGTCGCCGAGCACAAAGTGGAGCTCGACTCGGCGTTCACTACCGTAATCCTGTCGGTGATGGTTTTGGAGGGATTCGGGCGGTCTCTGGATCCGGATCTCGACCTATTCCAGTGCGCAAGACCATATCTTCTCAACGTGTTTGTGTAGGAAGAAGTGTACAGTTCAAAGAGTTCAAAGGAAAGAAGCTTTAGTTGATAGTTTTATGAATAGTTCATTCGTCTCGAAGAGACTGAAAAGGCGTCAAGTGTCTGGACTCGGCCATGCAGGAGAAGGCACGTTTTAGTTGTTAGGAAAGCTTTATGGTTACGTTGCATTTCAGTGAAATGATTTCACCCAATAAACACTTTCTTCTTTCATCTCTTCCTCTTTTTCCTCGTCTCTGGTACTCGGTTCCAGTCTCGATTATCTCTGCGTTTCTATTTCGCATGCACTCTTTCCGTTTTCTCTTTCTCAGTTGTCTCGTGGATGTCTGCAGTGATGAAGGTGCATGTGACGTTGTTGTGTCGTGGACGGTACGTGATCAGATGGAATCGCAATCTCGCTCCATTGCCAATATTTTCAGATGTCGTCCTATCAAGTACCTCCGTTGCGTGCCGAAGGAATGCCACGTGGCGCCAAAGACAGTCGCTCGTGGCTCGAGGAATACTTGGAGGGCAAGGACGAGGTGCTTCTCTACATCACGGCGGCTCTCGGAGTTCTCATGCCCGGATTTGTCTACCTTCTCTACCACAAATGCCACGCCTACTACGAACGATGGGCCAAAAAGAAGGAGGAGTTGCGGCAAGCCGAGATTCTCGCCGAGTCGGAAGCCGCCGTCATTGTGCTCGGCAGTGAGGACGGACTCGCCGCTCCGTGGGGACGCGGGATGCACGACCGTCTGTGCGAGGAGATGGTTCGGAAGCCGATGCTATGGTGGTCCGACACTCTCGACGTCAAAGAACTGATGGCTTTCAAGGGATTCTGCGTGTTTGTGGCCGAAACGACGACCGGAGCACAGCCGACACCATCAACTGAATGGTTCCTAGATTGGCTCGAAGATCTGGCGGCGGATTCGAAGCAGAAGAAGAAGGCCAACTTCGATAAGATCCGATTCTCCATCGTCGGGTTCGGAAGCAGCGACGACGGGCCGAACGGCTTCAACAAAGTGGCGCGGACGCTTCTGAAGAGACTCAAGATCCTCGGCTCGAAGCAGATCACTGAGACAGTGCTCTTGAACACAACGGATACAGGTAAAATAGGGAAACAACGGAAGAAGCACTTTTTGTTGTTCAGACAAGCAAGTCATGGAGAAGTTCGCGCAGTTCTCGTTGGAGCTCCTCATCCAAATGGACAAACACCTGCCCGGCGCGGACGGATTGCAGACTGACGAGTCGGGCGAGGAGTTCGGCGATTCGAGCTCCGCGAGCTCTTCGGACAGCTCCGATGGAGAGTCAGAAGAGCATCATCAGAAGTCCAATTGATTCCGATTCCCTTGAAAATTGCATGTGTTTTCCAGATCCTCTCCCCTTTCCATTTTCTCTCTCACTCCCTACTTAATTGAGCTTCCTCATTCCCATTCTTTCCAATTATCTTTACGAATTCCAGCTTCACCCCCGAAAAGAGCTTCGAAAAATATTTCCTTTCAATTTAATACTCTCCTTCGATTGTATTCAAACTTTTCTAGTGAGTCCGAAGGTAAAAACCTTCTTAACTGCTATTTTTGATGTCGCAAATTGAATGACGAATTATAATAAGTATCTAAGTATCTCCATTCCATGTTCCAATTTTCTATTCATAATAAAATATTCCAATAATCGTAAAATAATAAAAAATAATAAATAAATGTGGAATGTTAATTAGGTTTTGAATGCGTCCGCTTCGTCCGTGTTCGCAGAGTGTCGTCGAATGCAGTGCTTGCGTACCAATTGCAAGCGACCTCGTCTACGGTGCCGAGCGCTTGCGTTTTCGAAATTGGCGCCGTTTCCATTGATTTATCTGAATTTCTCGCAACTTTTCGAATTCATCCACACTCCAATATTCAACAATAGTGTTTGGTCAACCTAGAATTCTGAGAGTCGACCTCCTTGTCTCCTTTCTTCCCCCAAAATTTAATCGACTAATTAGTCCCCTAAATTTGTAGGATTCATGTCGTCGAGTAATTTTGAGTCCGGCGAACGGGTGCGCATTGCGCATCAGGCGAATCCTCAATCTACAAACCTGCAAGCCGATATGGACGCAAAGAAAGCTGCGCTATCGCAAAGCGTAAGTCTGCATCTTCAGTTCTGACCTATAATTGCTGGTTTTCTTGCAGTTAAACGGCTCGCTGACCAGGCAGATGGCTCGTCCGCCAAGAACTACAGGAGCTGGTACGAAGTACGGAGGTGAGTTCTGAAAAAAAGAAAATCGATTTTGGAAGTGTAATAGTTGCAGCAAAGAAGGCGAAAAAGTCAAAAGATGACGACGAAGCGGATGATGACGAAGACTACGTGGATGAAGAGATGGGAAGTGAGGATGATGAAGAGTTTGAGATGAACGAAGACGACGACGAGGACTACGAGATGGAACAACGGAAAAGAAAGTTACCTGCCAAGTAAGGAGAAGGGAAGAAGGCGTTTATTGATTTCTGCTTCCAGAAAGAAAGCGGACCCTCGGGACAGGCGGAGGGAAGATTCCGAAACTCCGGAGCCTGAAATGCGGAAAGTGAGGACACTTTCTGATTCGAGCGATGACGAGTGGCTCACGAAGCCGCGTTTGAGTGGCTCTGCTTCACCAAAAAATGTGATGCGAACGAACGTTGCGAAGCGATCGGCGGCGTCAAAACGAAAGATAGTGATAGACGACGAGAGCGACGAAGAGTTCATCAATGACGAGGCCGAGTCGGAAGCGGAGAAAGAAGAGAAAGAGGAGGAGGTCACCATGAAGGAAGGGCAGAGTCTGAAGGCGGTAGTCGAGAAAACGCAGAAGCAAGTCAAAAAGAAATACGAATCAGACGAAGATTGGGAGGAGGAGGAAGAAGATGTGAATGCGGATGGCGACGAGACTCCTTCGGACGACAGTGACATTGAAGAACGTCGTGCGAAGAGAGGAGAGACGAGGATGCAGCGAGAATGCCGCGAGTTCTTCAACGCGGCGAGCCGTGAAACCCTTCTCATGCAGTCTAGAATCAACGACAAGATTGCCGACTTTATCGTTTCGAGCAGGCCCTTCGAAGCATATACTGGCATGATTAACAAGATGAAAGGAGTGACACGCGGTGCAAATGCGATAGAAGCTTACATGGAGTACCTCGAAAAGCGAGGAATCTTGTCACGCATTCTGGACGATTGCAAAGACCACGCCAAAACGGTGACGAAGGACTTTGAGAGATGCACCGAAGGACCCCTCGAGCTCACTCTTCTAAAGGAAGGATGCACTCTTCACGACTACCAGCTCGTCGGTGTCAAATGGCTCATTATGATGAACAACAAGGAACTGAACGCAATTCTCGGAGACGAAATGGGCCTCGGCAAGACCATTCAGATTGTCGCATTCCTCTCGTATCTGAAGCAGATTGGCAAGTCCGGGCCGCATCTCGTCGTCGTGCCGTCTTCGACCATTGAGAACTGGATCGGCGAGTTCCACAAGTGGTGCCCGAGCCTGAAGTTGCTCACTTACTACGGGTCGCAGGACGAGCGCAAGCACCTGCGGCATCGCGTCAAGAAGCAAAGTAGTCATGTGAGTGTAAGGGTGGGCCGGGTTGCGGCGCGCTTAGCGCAGTGGGTTACTCTCTCGATGACCACGTGCGAGTTCGCGGGTTCGATTTCTCGCCTTACCCATTATCTTTCCATCAGCTGGCACACACGTCACTGATGCCTTAAAATGGGTGAAATAGTCTGAAAGGGTCTGGAACTGGACCTGGATATTCCAGGCCACTCCACTCCTTCCAACATTTACTTTTCAACTTCCAATTTTCAGATCGATGTGATTCTCACCACCTACAACATGGTCACTTCCAAATCCGACGACAAGAAGTTCTTCAAGAACTTTTCGTTGAATTACGTTATCTACGATGAAGGACACATGTTGAAGAATTGCGACTCAGAACGATACCGCGGTCTGATGAAGGTGAAGGGAAAGCGGAAGATCCTGCTTACCGGAACACCGCTTCAAAACAATCTGATCGAACTGATTTCTCTGATGTACTTTGTGCTGCACAAAGTGTTCAACAAGTACTGCGAAGACATCACTCATCTCCTGCAGCACTTCAAACAACTCGGCCCTGCTCTCGAGTCCAAGGATAAGGCCATGTACCAGCAGGACCGCATCGAGGAGGCCAAGTCCATTCTGCAGCCCTACATTCTACGGCGACTCAAAAATCAAGTTCTCGGTAGTCTCCCGACTAAATCCGAACAGATTATCGAAGTGGAGATGAAAAAACCGCAAAAAGAGCTGTACGATGACATTGTCGATGTGATTCAACGATCGGCGGATACCGGAGACTCGTACGGTTCTTTGATGCGTCTCCGGCAAGCCGCCAACCATCCGCTCCTCCGACGCTCCCACTATACCGACAAGAAGCTGGACCAAATAGCGAAGCAGTTATGCCTCAAGGAGAAGTCGTACGCAGACAAGAAGTGGCAACACGTTTCGGAGGATCTCGCCTATCTGTCTGACATAAAGATCCATCAGTTGTGCGAGAAGTTCCGATGCACGAGCAAGTTCCTGCTCAACGAGGAACTCGCTCTGAAAAGCGGAAAGTGTGAGCAACTCGACAAAATGCTGCCGGGCATCATGGAGAAGGGCGACAAAGTGCTCATCTTCTCACAGTTCACTTCGATGCTCGACATTCTGGAAGTGTACCTGAACATCCGAGACTACTCCTACAAGCGACTTGACGGACAAACGCCTGTGCTGGACCGTCAGGAGATGATCAACGAGTTCAACGTCTCGAAGGATCTGTTTGTGTTCCTGCTCTCGACGAAGGCCGGTGGACTCGGAATCAATCTGACCTCTGCCAACCACATCATCATCCACGACATCGACTTCAATCCGTACAACGACAAGCAGGCGGAAGACAGATGTCATCGGATGGGTCAGGAGAAGCCCGTGTTCGTCACGCGTCTAGTCAGCAAAGCGACCGTCGAGATCGGAATGCTCGCCTTGGCGAAGAAGAAGCTGCAATTGGAGAAGCAGGTCACCGACGGAATCAAAGGACAACTCGACGAAGGTATGTTTGCTTCAGAATCGTCAGTTTCCAGTTCTGTCCGTTTTCAGACGCACTCCGCGAGCTGAAAGAAGAGGAAGGCGAAGAGAACATCGACGGCCGAGACCTAAGCAAACTGCTGTCGTCGGCCATCAACGGCCGATACGACGACGTCGAGGATTCCGGAGACTCGACCAACGGGGTCGACGTCGACGTCAAACCCTCCACTTCTGCAACCTAACCACTTTTTTCTTTCTTGTTTTTTACCCAGTAATAGCACAAATTTCAGCGAAGATCTCTGAAACTCCCAATTTCTCTCCCTCTCGTACACTTTAATTCGCTGGTTCTCACCCGATTACCGTCATTTGGCTCTCCTTTTCACCATGTTTACTTTTCTCTAATCGCCTCTCTGTTTTCATTTTATCATTGTGAGATGTCTCCATTCTGCAGAGCCTGATCCATAATCTTGTGGAAGATATATTAGCCTACGTTTATTGACAGGAGTCGCTTCTATTTATTCCCCGTCCTTATGTCTGTATGGTTGTATTCAATGAATATGTTTCCACTTGTCTTTACGAACCTTCACTCCCATCCATTCCATGCGTTCCTAGCGCGCACTTTCCGTATCGTTATCACACTTTTCTTTTCATTTTCCTATCGTTTTTTCTCTACAATCATCGATTTCAGATGGGAAAACTCGAAGACATTTGCGACAGATACTTGCATCGCCGCGAGGAACAACGGAAAGTGGTCGATGCGGTGGAGCGATGTTTGAAGAAAGGATATGACTATTCGAAGCTCAAGGAGCGGATCAACTCGGCCATCGACGACTCGCACAAAGCTTCCAAGCTCATCTCGGCGATTTGCGACAACTATCCTCAGTTGAGAAAAAGAACACGGAACGATAGAGACGACGATCGGGATAGAAAGAGAGAGCGGACGGACGATCGGAGGGACCGTGAGAAAGTTCGAAGAGATCGGGACAAAGATCGAGAGGAGAGAAAAGAGGAGGACGTCGGGAACGGGCGAAAGAAGGAGGAGCCGTCGAGAGAAGCGGAGGAAGACGCTGGTGCCGCGGATGAGGACAAGTTGAGAGCCAAGGAGGTACTGTACAAGGCGACGCAGGAAATAGCTGAGAAGAGACGTCGGATGGCCGTCCAGGCGGGTCAGATGCAGCCACAAGCTGCTCTCGAGCAAACGATCAGCGGAGTTCAGCCGGTGGCAAGTCAGAAGACGTTGTCTCTGGGTAGGGAGGAGGCGACGATGTTCGTGAACTTCTCGATGGACAAGAAGACGAGACTGGAGCAGCTGAAGTCGCGTCTCGCCACCAGACAGCCTATTATCTCGAAAATCGACGCGGCGAGCTCGGGGCTCTCGGGTGTGATGGCTCCGCTTCCAGAAGCTGTTCAGCAAGTGGAGAAGAAGGTGCAGCAGCAAATTACCAAGGAATCGAAAGAGCCGGAGAAGCTAATTGAGTACCTGGATCCACGAATCACTGCTAAGGCGTCGGAAAGAAGAAGGCGTGGCTTTAACTTCCACGAGAAGGGAGAGTTCGAGAAGCTCGCCAATAAACAGAGAGCAATGGCGAAACTGGAACGACTTCAAAACGAGGTCTCCTCGGCTGCACAGTCAACAGGAATCTCTTCCGCCGTCAAACTGGCGATGGTCACTCCGACGGGAACGACGAAAATGGAGACGGGCGTGCCGGAAATCGAGTGGTGGGACATGCTCGTTCTGGACAAATTGAAGTGAGTTTCGAGGAAAAATAAGATAGCCATCAATGCTCTTCTTTCAGTTACGATGATATTCCGGCTGTCGACGACCTGGAGAGATATTCACAGACGGTCTCCGAACTCGTCGAGCATCCGATCTCAATGAGACCTCCGACAGAGCCACTCTCCACGCAATACCTGAAAGTGTACTTGACGACGAAGGAGAAGAAGAAGATCAGACGACAAAACCGAAAGGAAGTGCTGAAAGAGAAGACGGAAAAAATTCGACTCGGACTTGAAAAGGCGCCAGAGCCGAAAGTGAAGATCAGTAATCTGATGCGAGTGCTCGGAAACGAAGCGGTGCAAGACCCGACGAAGATGGAGGCACATGTAAGAAAGCAGATGGCGGAGCGACTCAAGAAGCACGAGACTCTGAATGCGGAGAGGAAGTTGACCGAGGATCAGAAGCGCGCGAAGAAGACGAAGAAGATGTCGGAGGACACATCGACCGCCGTCAACGTCTCCGTCTACCGCGTCAAATCGTTGGCTCATCCGTCGAAGAAGTTCAAGGTGGAGACGAATGCGAAGCAGTGTCTGATGACGGGTGCGGTGATGATGCACAAGGCACAGAATGTGGTGGTCGTGGAGGGCGGTCCGAAGCAGCAGAAGTTCTACAAGAATCTGATGCTCCACCGTATCAAATGGTCCGACGAGATCATCGGACAGAAGAAAGAGGCTGAGAAGGACGCGCCGGGAGAGAGGAATCTCTGCGAACTGGTAAGAAACGAGACCACTCTTTGGAAGAAAACATTTTGATTTTCAGATCTGGGAAGGACAAGTGAAGCGTCGCAACTTCCGCGATTTCACAGTGCACACTGCGACGCTCGAAAAGCAAGCGCGCGAGTTTTTCGAGAAGCACGGAGTGGCCCAATACTGGGATCTCTGTTACAGTACGACAGTTCTGCTCGAAGGACAAGACATTCTTCCCACGGCCTAATCGCCTTTTCCTTTCATTTATTTCGTTTGTAAAATCATAAACTTTATTCAGACTCATTCCTCGTGCTTAGTTGCTTTTATAGAAAGTTGCGAATCAAATTATATGTGTGTATGATTTCCGGAAAGGCTAAAATTTAAAAAAAAACAATGAAATCAGATGGAATCAGACGATGACAATGAGAAGATCGGAGAGAAAATGAAGGCGTTGGAGCAGAAGGTGCGGGCAAAAAAAGAGATTCTGAAAGAAGTTCTGAGGACTGTCGAAGACGAAAGAGGACAGAAGGAGAGCCGGAAGACGAGAAAATACATTAGAGACGTAGGATCTGGGGAGGGATTTCACGGCACGTCTTCTGAATTCAGATGCTCCATTGCGACGTCTCCGTGCCTTCCGATGAGAATTCTCTCGTTTCTGTGAACTTTCTCGACGTCGTCCGTTTCGATTCTCACGTCATCGCTCGATTCAGACTCGTCAATCGATCTCCAGATAGTTTGTACGACTGTTCTGAAGACGTCGCCTCCCAATGCTCTCTCATTTTGCAGAATCGTGAAGACGTCATCGTTTCCGGTGGCGTCAGCGCTCCACTGGAATCTATTCGAAGACGAGACGACGTTGACGACTTCGGAAGCCGTCAGGTGCTTCTGAGTTCATTGCTTTCAGACTGTATTTCTTCTTTCAGCATCTCCTCGATTCTCTCCGTTTCGATTCCATTTTCCACGTTCTTCCATTCCGAATCCGTATCTCTCATCTTTCAATTTCGAGCTGTTCCCGCCAAAACACGGTGAGCTTTCGGCTCAAAACACTTGCTCACCCAACTTTTTGAAATTCGAATTATTTCCAGTCTCTCCGCCTCGTTCCACTCGCTGATTCAGCAAAATCGTGCACCGGACGCTCCCGCAGAGGCCGTCGTTTCGAAGATCGTCGAAATGAGCAAAGCCACGGAAGAGCTCGATTTGAAGAGCCTCGAGTTCGTGGAGGAGAAGAGTGCGTTTGCGAGTCGCATCCGTCGGAGTCGTCTTCTTTTCAGAAGCCGTCCAGATCGTGCAGTCGATGTTCACGTGCTTCTGCCGTCTTCCGTGCCCGATTCGCATCGACATCTCGCTTCTCCGTCGCGAATTTCCCTCGTTCGCCTCCATCGACTTCGATCTCTCCCGCATTTTGATCGGCAGACAGCAGTTCGAAAATTTGTTCATATGGATTGAGGACGACGAAAAGATTCAGATTCTCGCTCGCAATCTCGATTCGTGCCTCAAATTTCTGCAGACTGTGAAAATAAAGTTCGACGAATGAGGTTGTAAAGTAGTGCAAAGTGTGACGAATAAAATAATTCATGTTCACAAAACTCGAGAGCTAAATAGAGAGGAATAGTAATAAAAACCGAGAGAAGAATAAAGAAACACCAGAAGGATACGGATGGGATGGAGAGCAAGCACAACGGGGAGAGAAACTACAGGGAAACGAGCGAGAGGATCTGTACAACGATTCAGAACGAAAGGGGTAAAATGCTGAAATTACAGAAGGAGATTATCATTGTTTTCCGTCCTCCTCGAACAGATGGAGCACCAGCGACGGCTGATTCCGTTTTGTTTCGTTGCTCTTTTTGACTGCCGCCGGCGTGGGTCGCTTGATCTTCTGTCCGTTGATCACACGCTTTACCTCGTCAGCCGAAAGAGTCTCGTATTCCAGAAGAGCCTCGGCGAGCAGTTGGTGTTCTTTCTGAAGGAATCGACGTTCAAAGGGACTGACTTAAAATGATCTGAAGCAAACCTTCTTCGATTCGAGAATGTCCTTAGCTCGCTTATAGCTTTCTGTTAGAACTCGGTTGATTTCAGCGTCAATCAGCTCTGCAGTTTGGGGCGCCAAATCGGAAACTTTGACGAGTGAGCTGTCTTTGTCTTCTGCAGTGAAGTCGCGGAGACCCACTTTGTCGCTCATTCCGAAAACTTTGACCATTTGCACCGCCAACTGGGTCGCCTTGCTCAGATCGTCAGCAGCGCCAGTCGTCACTTTGTCCTGTCCGAAGATGATTTCCTCGGCCACCCGTCCTCCCATCATCACGTCGAGAGTGGCGAGCATCTGCGACTTGGTGAGCTGATAGCTGTCCTTGTCGGGAAGCATCGCAGTGTGTCCGAGCGATTGTCCACGTGGAATAATTGTCACTTTGTGGAGAGGAGTGGCGTCTTTCGTGAAGAGAGACACGAGAGTGTGACCCGCCTCGTGGTACGCTGTGTTCCGGTTCGCCTCCTCGTCGGGAATCCGACCACCCGTCCGTGCGGGTCCCATCAGAACACGATCTCTCGCCTCGTCCAGATAACCCATCGTCACTTCCACCGCATTGTCGGTGGCAGCCTTGAGAGCCGCCTGATTCACCATGTTTTCAATGTCGGCTCCGGTGAATCCAGTGGATCCTTTGGCCAGAACTTTTGGATCAACATTCGAGGAGTGGACGATTTTCGAGAGATAGAAGTTGAAGATGTCGACACGGCCGGCAAGATCGGGCTTCGGAACAGTCACGCGGACATCAAATCGACCCGGACGGAGCAACGCCTTATCGAGGTCGTCGACCCGATTCGTAGCGGCGATGACGATGATTCCCTCGTTCCGGGTGAAGCCGTCCATTTCACTGAGAAGCTGATTTATCGTCTGATTTGCGTACGGATGTATCGAGTTGGAGACGCGCTTCGAGCCAACCGAATCGATTTCGTCGATGAAGATGATGCACGGGGCACTGAAAAATGCTTCCATTTTTGACGGCAGGGAAGAAAATTACTCACCGAGCCTTAGCCTTGTCGAACAGATCTCTGACTCTTCTGGCTCCCTGTCCAACGAGCACTTCGTCGAATTCTGAACCGGAAGTGTGGAAGAAGGGCACTTGGGCCTCTCCGGCGATGGCTCTCGCGAGCAACGTCTTTCCAGTTCCGGGAGGGCCCACTAGAAGGACGCCTTTCGGAAGACGTCCTCCGAGTCGCGAGTACTTCTCCGGATCACGCAGATACGAGACGATCTCCTCGACTTCCAGCTTCGCCTCATCCATCTAAAACGCTGACTCCGATTTTCGAACTGATCTACGGAACACTCACTCCTCTGACATCCTCGAAAGTGACCTGCACATCCTCGGGATTGACTTCCTGCGGGTTCGAGAAGAAGAGCGAGCCGATTTGACGATCGCCTACACGCACACGAATTCCTTTAGAGGGGAAACGGGAGATATGAGAAAGATAATGTCTTGTTTTCGTTTAGATTAACAGCAAAAAAGGGGATTATTGGCTAAAGGGAAGCCTACGGGAAAACTAAGCCGAAACATGCAATTTGAAGCTCATTCGAATTCGAAGGCGCTTCTTACTGTTTCTACGACACAAGCACAACACTTCCAACACTTACTTCCGGTAAGATATCCGAAAAAGATGCAGAAGACGAGGAAAATGTAGAATCTGGTGAGTGTGCTCGACTTCTTGCCGTCCTTCCCGGACCCCAGTCCGTTCGAGAGAAGCCCCTTCACGAATCCGTCCGTGTACGTTCTCTGTTGCGACTCGGGAAGCTTTTTGAGGTCCGCCTCGTACTGGTTCCACTTTTCGACGCCGCCCTCTGACGTTTTCGCCTTCTTTCCGGCGAGAAGTTCCGAGAAGTAGGTCAGCGGTGACTTTGCCTCTTCAGGAGTTTTGCCGCTCGTTCCCACACCGAATGTCTGCTTTCGAGTACGGAAGCCACGTTTTTGAATGTCTGGAAACAAAAAAACATATAATTTGAAACGAACGATCGTTTCCTTACAGAAAGAAGAAGTGGAGGGAACTATCCGAACAACGGCGTCGTCGTAGGTCAACGAAACGCTTTTTGAGGAGAGCCGTCTCTTCGAGATGAGCATGTTGTCGCGGATCAACCCGCGCATCTGACTCACTTCCGCCGATCCGATCTGTCGCCACACCGAGTAGTAGATTCTGGAGAGCGACGCCGCCGTCGCCTCGATGTCCATTCGATTTCGACTGATTCCTGCAAACATTTCGTCATTCTCAAACATAAACTTTAAGTTGCAATAAATACAGCCTGCAGAATTAACAATTAGGAGAACGAGAAGAAAAGGGAAATCTTTCTGCATGATCTACTGTTTTCGGCTCGACACGGCTTCTTCTTTATGAAATTTAAGGTTTCTGCTCACCATTCCGACTTCTGAGTAGCCCAGTATTCTGAAGAAGTCCGCCGACGTTCAAATTGATTGCCTGCATCTTCTGAATAAGAATGACGATGGAAGGATGACGAGTTCGGAGGCGGCAAGACGAAAAAGAGAGAAATGGGGCGGGTGTGCCGAGGAGCGCGCTTGCATCATTTCCTCTGGGCGCCGCCGATGACGCAATGTATTTCAGGTCTCATATGACCACTTCCCCTCGATTCACACACTACTTTTTCAGATGTTGTATATTTTACAAAAAACAAAACAGTGGACAGTAACACACACATCGTGAGAGGTAGGGAACCGGCGTGGTACAAAAAAGTGGCGAATGAGAGGGAAAAAGTACAAAATTATCGAGGAAGGGACTCCGTTGAGAGAGTGAAAATGGTGAACAGGGTGGATAGAGGGTGGGAAATGGGGTGTACATGACAGCAAAATCAATGAGATAACGCGTGCGGCTGAATGGGGGGAGACGAGGGGTGATAGAGTAGGAGGGGCCGAGTAAAATGCGTTTCGAGAGGGAGGGAGACAGCGAGAGTGGAGGTGAACACGAAGAAAAATGGATGAGAAGAAGAACAAAAAATCAACGGTTTAGGGGTACTTATTTAAAGGCAGATGAAGAGGTAAAAAGATAAGTTAAAATGACCTGTATTACTTAGTGAAAAATGAAACGTGGGTCAAATTGACAAAAACGAAGAGATCTTGAATTGTTGAGAAGGAGAGACAAAGGATGAGATGAGAGATTCAGATAGACGTGAAGAAGAGACTAAACGGGGATGAGTTGGAATACAAAATGACACTATTGGTTTGGCGACTCGACGGGAAGTGTGACCGGTGGATTGTTAAGAAAGTCGCGCCGCTGAAACGGTTCAGCGACCGACGAGTATTTGCGGGGCGAGAACACTTTGCGCGGCTCGAACTCGCCCATGTCGAACGGTGGAACGCCTTCTGCATCGAGTTGTACATTGCTCTGCGCTGCCTTCTGCTTCGACATTCGGCGAGATTTGCGATCTTTTGCCTGAAAAAAGTCGATGACGATCAGGCGTTCTGACTAATCACTTACTTGTCGCAAAGCCTCAATATGTTTAAGGCGATAATGTTGTTTGGCAACAGTCATGTATAGATCTTCATCTGAAGTCACTGACGCAAAAAAAGGTCGTGGTTCGATGAACGGTTCTGGTTCGGCGGATTGATGTGGATCGGTAAAAGACTCTGGTATCGCCGATTCTCCCGATTCTCCCGATTCCGGCTGGTCCCACAGGTCCTCACTGTGTCGATGAAAGCCGGGGCAAGTGATTTTCGCATATGCAAGTTGCTTTGTCGGGCAGAATTTGAGGCATATATCGTCTGCCAAGTCTTCGAAGAGATAATCCATGTAGATTCCGTTCTTCGGATCCATATCAGCGGCCGTCAGAGGTTTCTGGTACTTTTTCTTCGGAGGCCCTGTGGAGGGTCTTCCGCGAGGAGTTCGCTTCTTGACGACTGCGTGGCTCTTCGTGGTAACTGAAGCTTCGTCGTCGCTGCTCAGTTGCTCTTCTGGCTGCCGTTTTCGCGTCTTCTTCTTCGCTGCCGCCACCTTGGCTGCGGTTTTATCAGCAACTCGCTTCCGAACGTCCGTTTCATAGAAGGAGGCTTTATCGAATTTCGTGCGAGTCACGTTGCTCGGACATGTAGCCACTCGATGCAGATATTCGATGGCACGGTTTGCGAACGGATTAGCTGAAACGTCCGCGATTACAGTTTAATGGGAAACTGAGATAGCTTACTGGATCCGAAGCTGACAGAGTTTATAGGATCTTTGAAAGAGAGTTCGTTGATCTGCTGCCAACCCTCGCCAATTCGGTACTCCTCGTAATCATACTCGGCCACTTCTCTTTTCTCTCCGTTCACGAGATGCGAAACGATGTTGTGTTGAGCGGTGGCTACCCATTTCTCTCCGGGATTCGTGTTGCTTTTCCCAGTGAGAACCGGTTGCGTTTCGTCGTCTTTAGCATCGAATACGTTTTGGTGCGTCTTTCTTGAGGTCCACGATTGAATCGGCATCATTCGCGAGCAGCCGAAGTTCCGGCCGGGAATCCGGAGCAATGGGGATTTGTCGTATAGATAAAACATGCCGTTCAGCTGTCGTCGACGCCTTGTTATCAACTCTTCACCTTCGAACCGTACTCCGCACGACTTGTCCATGACCATCTTCTGATTATGGAGCATGCCCAGTAGCGCCCTCTTCTCTTCGAGCATCGAGTCGACTCGTTTGACGACCCCCGCGTAGTCAATTTTTTTCATCGTCCATGTCCCGCCCTTGTGCATTTTTACATCTGTTCGACCATACATCTCCTCAATGTTATCCTCAACATCACTCAAGTCCGTCAGTTCGTCCACATCGTCAACGGATGTCCTTTTGCTATTCGCGTCTTTGATTTTCTTCACAAAGATCTCGTTCGTCTTGTCCGGTGCCGCACCACAGTCTATCATTTGTTGCATCGAGTAGGGCATACCGTACTGCTGGAGCGTTCCTCGGTTTTTACGCAGAAGGATCGACGTTTGGGTTGTGGTGAGACCAACGGCTCTCGGCAAAAGATGCACAAATTCGTTGTTCTTTGATCGTGCTATTCTGTCGACGAGAGCACGACGACGTGTCATCTCGTGCTCTTTCCGTGTGTTCTGAGGTGAAGTTGCCGAGCTCCCCGGACGGATCGTGATGGTCGGTCCGTAGGTGGAACTGCTCGGGAGCCGTTGCGGTCTCTGCGCGACAAGTGGATGAACGAATCCTTTTGGCATTCGTGAATGTAACCCAGGAGAAGATGGTGCAGAGTCTCCAGATGACATTCTTCTGGAGAAGACCGTTTTTTTTCGACGAACGAGAACAAAACGACTTACTGAAATCCATTGTGCAAATTTCCAGCCGGACTCAAAAGGATTTGTGCCCCCGAATTGCTAGTCGGAGGTCCCATGACCACCGGAGCAGAAGACAGGGACGAAGTCGGTCTTTGGACGGGAAAATCACGAGAACTGCGATTCGAGTATTGGAAACCGCGTTGTTTAATGGATCCATTGCTCGAGATTTCCGATTCTCGAGAAGGGGCTGCCGACTGAAAGGCTTCGTGTGAGAATTTAATTAAGTCTACTGGAAATACTCACTGCTTCGCTTCTCTCACTTATGTTTATGTGAAGAGGTGAAAGTGTTGCATTTTGGACAGTTCGAGGGTCTGTTACAACATCCACTGGAGGAATTGTCGTTGAAACGTTCTGTGTTTGGTTAGGGGAATGCTCGGGGACATCTGAGTTTTGTGGAACAATCTGTAACAAGCAAAATATTCATAGTGTGCACTTTCAGCTGTATTTGCTCACTTCTTTCTCTTTTTTGTCTTCATAAACATTAGGATTGGTAATGATTTCAGAGATTCCGTTGGGAGATATGTCCTGCTGCGACAGGCCATTGTAGAGTCCCCGATCATGTTCCATACCAGGGAAGGACTGAACCGAAGATGGCTCCCTGAGCACCATGCAACGATCGGATGGACTCTTGGATTGAGTTCGCGGATTGACGTTCTCCTGAAATTATTGAATACATTTTATAAAATGGTTTGATTGCATGAAAACGGACCTGTTCTCGCCGAACACTCATACATTCTTTGATGGTCTGCCCATCAAATCGTCAGTACAAAACCGAGTTGTTTTTTGGTTATTAGCTGAAAACGATCATCAATCATTTATGCGATGTTCGAATCGAGACCACGAGAGAATAACACACTTTTACTTGATTGTTTGTTTAGTGTTTAAATTATTATGAAAAAGTAAATAAACAAATAGGGGATGATTTTTAAATGAGCGCGCGCGCGCCGGTTTTTCAATCTTCATAAACTGAATTATCACTTGCTGAGTAATTTGAATTTTTAAAGTTTTAGTGATGCAATTCGGGAGTGGAACGAAACTTTACACCTCGCTCGCCGATAAACCACGGGTTTTAGGGCTCATCGGAGCTGATAAGGGAGCGGCGAGGCGGCAGGAGTGAAGTGTCTGGTCACCCGAACTGGTAAATCGGATCAATACTTGATCGTGTTCCAAGTTGAAAACACCGAAAAACGGACAAGGCCACCGGGAATCGCCTCTGGCAACTTGCCAATTCAGCGGAGGTTTTCGAAAAAAAACCCCCCGACGGACAGAGAGAAAGGCCACCCGCTGGCGAGGGAGTGTGAGAAGAGAGCAGACGCAGACCGACAGAGGACGGGCGAGGAAGTGCCCACAAGGGCCGGAGGGAGCAGACATGCGAGACTGATTGGCGGGTCTCGCACGGAAGAGACGCGCGTGCGTCGATTTACGCGCTTTTCCCGCGCCACCCGCAATTCGGCAGCGATTCGAATTTTCTGTCTTCTGTTCCTGAAAAATGGATTGTTCAAACTGTCTTTTCCTATCCTTCGCAAAAAAAGTTTTTTCTAAAATGCCTTCTTTCAGCCATGGAAACTCTCATTAACAAAGATCGGCGTTTCGTTTCAGACGGTTTGGATGCTGTCAAACTCACTTTTTGTAAGATTTTCAACTAATTTCTTTCCAATTTCATGTTCCATTTTCTTTTTCAGTGTCTAACCTCCAGGAAATGTCCTCGGCTCCTCGTTTCTCTCCGGATATGGTCTATCAACATTTTGGCGACGAGTAAGTCGTAATGTAGGGATATCAGAAGAATCTGGATTTCAGGGAAACTATTTTCGGATATGAAGATCTGGACGTTACTGTCCATCACACTGCCCAGACTCTCTATTCTTGGATTGAGGTTCAGTACGCTTCGAAATACCAGGAGGAAAACGGTTTGAAAGCTGACGACGTCGTCGACAAACTTGTGCACGCCGACGTCCGAGCCAACGTGCTCGTTTCTGGAAAAGAGGAATTCCGCCAGAAACTGCAGAAGCAGAAGACGTTCAAGCCGTACGGAGACCTCATTCACAAGTTCGAAAGCAAAGGAAAGACGTTCGAGGTGTACAAAGTTAGTCAGCAGTCCGAGGAGTTCGACCTGTTCCTCGAAAGAATCCAGACGCTCGGAATGTACTTCATCGAATGCTGTTCGCTGACTGACAACTCTGAAGAGAAATGGGTCCACTACTTCATGTAAGAATTCCTAATGACAATGATATTTTAATTTATTTATTTCAGCTACGAACTTGTCGATTCCGGAGAAGGAGATGGCAAAACACTTCCTCACGTGGCTGGATACTCTACTCTCTACGAATTCTACCACTACAAAGAACAGAAGCGTCCACGAATCGCCCAAATGCTGCTGCTCCCGCAGTACCGTAAGACCGGAGTCGGCGCCCAGTTCATGGAATCCTTCCTTCGCGATCTGCGCGCTAACAGCGACGTCTTCGACATCACCGTTGAATCTCCGGGAGACTCGTTCACGTTCCTTCGTGACTACGTCGATTGCATTAATTGCATGAAACTTCCGGAGTTCTCCCCGGCCAATCTGAAAAAGGGATACAACGAGGCGATGCGTGCATCAGCGTTGAACAACTTGAAAATCTCGAAATCGCAGACTCGCCGCGTATACGAGATTCTCAGATATAGAGCGACCAACAAAAACGATGCGGACGAACTGAAGGCTCAGCGAGTCGACATCAAATCCCGCTTGTACGCTCCGATGAAGAGATCGGATCGCGACTGGAAGCGTCTGAATATGGCACTGAAGCCCGAAGAGCTGAAGCAGGCGGCTTGTGGAGAAATGGACGAGGACACCAAATTCGGCACACTCGCACAAGCATACACTAAGCTCATGGAGGGATACCAGAAGACGATCGACCGCATCGAAGCTCACCCAAAGATATTCTAACTAACTCGATACCTATTCTCACTTTGATGATCTTGTATATGTCCGGTTATAAACTCAAGACATGCTCTTCCATTGTTTTTCCGATCATTTTCGTGTGACAACTTCTCGTGTGTTACCTGCGTTTTCCTTCTGAACGTCTTCTGAATGCTTCAAATAGTATTCAGAATGGATTTCTCGTTTCCTTTCCCCCCGTATCCGATTCAGTCCAAGTTGATGACTGAGATCTACGAATGCATCGAAAATCGCAATGTCGGAATCTTTGAATCGCCAACAGGCACTGGAAAATCATTGAGTGTTCTGTGCTCGACGCTGACGTGGCTTGAAGAGGAGGAGAAGAAAATCGATTCCAATCTGAAGATGCGCCTGAAGACGATCCGTGAAAAGATCGCCGAGGTGGATGCGAATACGACGGATGACTGGGTTGAGCTGGAAAGAAAGAAGAAGGCGTTGAGAGGAGACGAAGACAAGATTCTAGAGGGAATGGCGGAACGCGACAGGATGAAAGAAAGGCTCGAAAAGGCGGCGTTGGGAATTCAGGACGACCAGAATAAGAAGAAGAGAAAGGCGTTGGGAGACGTCGACGTTGGAAACGAAAATTCAGAAGACGTGGGGTTTGTTCTTGAATAGCGGGGTTCGAAGATGTGGTTTTCAGGACGCGGCTCCAGAAGACTACTATTCAGATGGCGAGGAAAGACAGAAAGACACAGACTTCATCGAAGGAGAAGAGAAACAAGAGCCTCTGAGATGCGTGAAAGTGAGCTGGCTCCGTATCCACATACCGCAACGAGCTCGCCCGAATTGCAGATCTACTACGCCTCGCGAACGCATTCCCAACTGGAGCAGCTCGTCGATGAGCTCCACAAGACTCGTTTCCGGCCTCGTGTCGTCACCTGCGGCTCTCGCGCCACTCTGTGCATCAACGAAGACGTTGCGAAACTGAAGTCAATCGCCCGAATCAACGAAAAGTGTATGGAACTTCGCAAAAACGCCGGGGGATCGTTCGACAAACGACTGAAAACCGACGACGGAGCAGCTCAGAAGACGAAGAAGAAGTGCGCGACGTCGTGCGAATTCTACAACTGCACGCAAATTGAAGACGTCCTCAACGAAGTGCTTGCCAAGCGAGCGCAGAATACGTCGGAAGTCGTGAAGTTCGCGAAGCAGACGAAGGGCTGCCCGTACTTTGCCACGAGGAAAGCGGTTCCGTTCTGCGAGCTCGTGCTTCTTCCGTACAATGTGATCCTTCACGATGGCACCCGACAGGCGTGGGGAATCGATTTGAAGGACAATGTGGTGGTTCTGGACGAGGCGCACAACGTACTCTCCGCGATCAACGACATCTATTCGACGGAAATCAGCCTGAAATGCGTTCAGAATTGCCTTTTTCTGATCCGAGAGTACATGAACGCCTACAAACTCCGTCTGAACGCCAAGAATCTTCTGTACTTGAGACAATTGGAACGGTTCACCGGCCAGCTTCTCGTCTATTTGAGCTCGGCCAACCCGTCCGAAACGTTCACGATGCCAGAATTCGCGAGAAAACTGAAAATCGACTCGAATCCTTTCAAACTGGCGGCTTACATGGAAAAGAGCAAGTTGGCTCGAAAGTGCCAAGGATTCTACGCAAGATTCCAGAAGAACGAAGTGCAGAGGAAAAATGGGAAAGCGGAGGTGAAACTGACCGGAATTCAGAAGCTGATGGCGAAGAAGGCAGCCGCTGCCGGCGAACAGAAGGTCGCGGAAGCGAACGAATCCGAAGCACCGAAGGAAGAGCCGCCCCGCTGGACTCCGACGGCCCTTTTCACTCTTGAGGCCTTCCTGAACGCGCTCACGAACAACTGCGACGACGGAAGAGTCGTCTTGGTGAAGGCGCAAGATGAGGAAAACACGAAGTGACCCTTCTCTCTTCTTCCTCCTTCATTCTTCTCTTTCAGATTCAAATACGTCCTTCTGGATCCCTCTCAACGTGTTGCCGACATTGTTAAAGGCAGCCGATCCACGATATTCATCGGCGGCACGATGGAGCCCAGCGAGTTGCTCGTTAAGATGATCCAACGAGCCGATGGCACTCAGATCCGTCGTTTCACTTGCGAGCACGTCATCAAGGACTCGCAGCTTCTCGCAGTCGCCGTCTCGAAGACCTCCGACGGACTGCCGTTCCGTTTGAACTTCACTGGCCAATCGGACAAACGCGTTGTGGCCAGAGTGGCGACAACGCTTCTGAAGATGATTCCACGTCTTCCGAATGGAGTCGTTGTCTTTGTTCCATCATACAAATTTATCGGCACTTTGATGAACAATATGAAGGAAAATGGTGTTCTGAAGTCTCTCTCGGTAAGTGATGGCCGGATTCTGTCAAAGGATCCATAATGTTTCAGGATCGGAAGTCGCTCTTCTTCGAAAACGCTGAGAAAAGTCGCGACGGACTGTGGGAATCGTTCAGTCAGGCGGCCCGAACCGCCAAAGGAGCCGTTCTTTTCGCCGTCATGGGCGGCAAAATGAGCGAAGGCATCAACTTTTCCGACGAACTCGGACGCGCCGTCATCGTGCTCGGACTGCCCTATGCGAACAAAACCGGCGCCGAACTGAGCGAGCGAATGGCGGTGAGTCATGGCGGATTCGAAGAGAGAGGAGTTGATCGGATTGTTTCCAGTACATGGACAACTGCATCGAGAATGGCGGCGAACTGCTGTACGAGTCGATGTGCATGCACTCGGTGAACCAGGCGATCGGAAGAGCAATCCGCCATCGCAACGACTACGCGGCCGTCTACTGTCTCGACGAGCGCTTCGGACAGGAGAAGACGTCGAAGCAGCTGTCCCAATGGATCGGGTCACGTCTTCAGAAGAATCTGGCTTTCGACGATGTCCTCTCGAGAACCACCGATTTCTTCGCCGCCAATTCATCGAAGAACTAACCATCGTTTTATGGCTTGATTATACCACTTCCAGTTGTTGTTATATGCTGATCTACTCTGATCTCCCACTTTCTCACTTTGATAAAGACTCGGTGCGAGAACGGAGCGCCCCAATCCGTGTCTGGTGTCGTTCCTCCCCTTTGCCGCTGCTGTCTTCTCGGCGGGGCTACAAATATGATTAGGTTTTAAGCTGAGCTTCTCCTCCTTCTTCTTCCTCGTCCTCCCCATCTCTTCTTCTTCTTCTTCGTCATGCGCTGACGACTTCTCTGCCCATCCCCTCCGCCTCGCATCTCTCCTGCTCTTCAACACGAATCGATGGCGGGGTGCTCTCTGTGCTCCGGGCAGAGCACATGAGCCGAAACGAGAGGACATACGGGCCCCCCGCGCGGCTAATATAGACACGTCGTCCTTTGTTTCCTCTCGTAACGGAGAAATTAGCTGCGACGGCGGGGGGAAAGTGCGCTCCACTGATAAGCAGCAGTTCTCATTGGAGCGCGCTTGCGTCCCAATTGGAAATTCATTGTCTCCGCTTGTTTTGTTCTCGTTCCGTTCGTGTTTGTCGGCCTCTTCTTCTTCGTCGGAAGATTCGATTCGATGTGTGCTGCCCTCGGCCGTTTTGTTTATTTCTTCCTTTCTCCTTCGTCGTCGTCTTCTTCTTCATTTTAATCTTCTAGAATACAACCATATGCTTCTTCTTCTTCTTTTCGCTTCTCTTCAGAATCAGAGAGAGAGAGAGAGAGTTCATTGCCAGAAGACGTCACCGCGTGTTGGCAGTGGTGCGCGCACGAATTCTTTCATTCTTCTCTCTTCCGAGCCACTGACCTCTTCTTCTTCTCCTCTAATCCCCCCAAAAAGCACCTTCTGGGAAGAAGAAGAAGAAGGAAAAGACGAGGGAGAGAGAGAGAGGATGTGTGTGTTTATTCGCGAAATCCGTCCAAATCCACACACAAAAAGTTCACAAGAGGGGGGTCCGGGGCCGCTTCGGCGACGAGTTGAATGGCCGACAATTAGACGAGAAAAAAAACGGCGACTTTGCTCCAAACATCCCGTTTTTCTCGCGCGCTCGCGCCTTTTCTCACTTTCACTCTTCCCCCGCGCGCACGAGAAGAGCCGCTAATAATCATGGCAATTTCGGCGAAAACGACGGGGACAGAGGGAGGGGGTGGAGATGTAATTAGTTGGGAGGAGAAGGGGGAGACGGCGGGGCACCTCGTATACGAGAGCAACTCTAATTAAAATTCGGTGGAGACTCATCTGAAACCGCCGCAACATCAACACAAACTGCTCCTCCTCTGCCCCTCTTGCTCTCTTTTCCGGTACCCCGCGCGCGGAGCCGTGGGAACCTCTTCTTCTTCCTTTTTCCCAACTTGCATCTCACTCCCGCACTCTCTCTCTCTCTCTCTCTCTCTCTCTCTCTCTCTCTCTCTCCTTTTATCCTCGTGTTTTTCGAGTTTCCCCGTCTTCTCCTCTGCAAACAGTGTTTCTCCCGTTCATCCCTATTATCACTCACGTGATCTTCCCCCTTTTCCGCGGGTTTTTGCAGGTCCATCGATGAATGGGAGGCCGAATGGGCGTGGTCAGACGTGGCAGTGACGTCACGTCGCACGTCTCCAGCTCTTCTTCGTCGCGCGCCGCTCCGTGTCTTCAGCACTTCTCTGTCATCCGGAGCATCGGTCGCGGAGCGTTCGGAAAAGTGAGCCGGTGTCACGGAGCTCCTCGAAACGCCGTCTTTCAGGTGTGCATTGTGCAGGAGAGGAAGACGAAAAAGTATTTCGCCCTCAAATATATGAACAAGCGGCGGTGCATCGAGAAGGTCAGTTTGATCAGGCGGCAAGTGCGCTCCACTGACAAGTGTTGCAGGGAGTCGCCGCCAATGTGATCCGCGAGCTGACGCTGCTCAGCAAGATATCGCATCCGTTCATCGTGAACCTCTGGTACACGTTCCAAGTGAGCAGCACTGAGCGGGCTCGCAGAGAGGTTGACTCGTTCGTTGCAGGACCCCGACTACATGTACATGGTGTCCGACCTGCTGCTCGGCGGCGACCTCCGCTACCATCTGAGCCAGCAGGGCAAGTTCGCCGAGGATCGAGCCAAGTTGTATCTGTGCGAGATCTGTCTGGCCGTCGAGTACCTGCACGAGATGAAGATAGTGCACCGCGACATCAAACCGGAGAACATTTTGCTCGACGAGCAAGGCCACGCCCACTTGACAGATCTGAATCTGGCGACGCAGCTGGAGCACGACGAGCTGGCGACGTCGTACTCGGGCACACGCCCCTACATGGCTCCAGAAGTGTACGCGACGTACCTGGGAATGGAGGACGGGTACGACAGCCGCGTGGATTGGTGGGCGCTCGGCGTGTGCTTCTACGAGATGCTCCGCGGGCGGACGCCGTTCGAGTTCAGCTCGAGAACGAAGCCGGAAGAGGTGAGCGGGCGCAAGGAGCGGTTTCCCGGATTACGGTAGTTGCAGGCGTACGTGGCGTTCCGCGAATCGTCGATCCCTTATCCGGCTCACTGGCCCACCGATCTCATCCATTTCATCAACACGATGCTGAAATTCGACAAAGAGAAGCGGATCGTCGGATTGGAGGCGATCAAGAAGCACGCCTACACCGAGCGGATCGACTTTCAGAGCGTCTTCAATCGGTTCGTCCAACTGACATCATCGTCATCCTCTGAAGACGTGATCTTTCAGAAAGCCGGCTCCCGTCTTCATTCCGTGCAAAGAGGGGCTCAACTGTGATCCGATGTACGAGCTCGAGGAGCGGATTCTCGTGTCAACACCGATCCATCGTCGGCGAACCAACTACAATAACAGCTCCGGACGCAGCTCCAGTGAGCCTCACAACGCGGCGCTCGTCGAAGTTTCGAAGGTGAACCGACGTCTTCTTCTTCTGACACGTCTTCTGACACGTCTTCTGATTGTAGGCGTTCATCGACTTCTCGCGACACAACCTGAAGACCGAACCACCGAACGGCGTCTGTCGATCCACGTAGTTCTCGTTCTGTTTCCTCCCTTCATAACAAGATACGGTTTCCCTCGATTCGAAAGAAAACAGTAATAAACATTGAAGAAGAAGAAGCGAACATTTCTTGGCTCTTTCCGGTCTCCCAGCGCGAGCAAGCAGTCTATTCAAATATTTGCACTGATGAATCAGTCTGCTCCTCTCTGCCCGGGAGCAGCCACAAATTAGTAGAGACGCGGAACACTACCTACGCATTGTGGTGCTCCGCGAGCCGTTCACGTCGTCTTCTCGCCGAGCCGCCCGTTTTCAGAACGACTCTTCTGATCAGAGCTCAGAGGAAAGTGCTCCGCGAGCACACTCAAAATAGAGCCGCCCCGTCTGAATATCCCCACTTCCTGCTCTCCTCGAAATCAGGAAGTTTTCGGCATTCCAATCAGGAAGCTTCTCGGCGAGATCTTTCGACTTTTGACCTACTCGGCGCGAAATCCGATCCTGTGTCTTGTAGTTTCCACTCGGGGACAGTTCCACTTCTCTCTTTTGCCGCTTCTCAACGATGTTTGCTCCTCGGCAGCTCTCTTTCTCCCCACCACATCGCTATCTATCTATAATTCATAAATATCGTCGTCGTCGTCGGGTTTATTTCGGATTCCCACGCTGAAGAGGATTGCGTCTTCGCGAGAAGGTAAAGAAGACGTCAGAGGAAGGTTTTCCAGCAGAAGACGTTCGCCAGTTCGGAGTGTGACTCGTCATTGGCTTCCTCGCCCAAAATAAGGAAGCTCTCCGTGCGTCTGGAACAGAAGACGTGCCAAGTTTGGCTGCAACTTGGCATAGGCGCCCATTCGGAGCCCCAAATAGAGCCCCCAATTCACCTGAAATCCCTTCTTCTGCTCTCTCTCTTTTTCTTTTCAATCAAATGTACTTGTCCTCCTCCTCCTCCTCCTCTATTTTGCTTTCTGAAAAAAGGTGCCGATATCGGAAGAATGTTTGCTCGCAGATTCCACGTATTCGTTTCGTTTTGCACGCGCTCCGCGACGAATCGTGGGAAAAACGGAAGAGAGCGAGCAAAAAGAGAGTTATTTTTGCTTCTTCTTCCAGTTTTTCAGCGAGAAATCAGAAAGAAAGCATCTCGGATTAGGCCTCCTCCTCCTCCCACCGGCTCTCGTGATTCATGCTGCCGGGGCGTTCGTTTGCCTGCTCGTTTCCTGTTTCCAAGATCACTTTCCCCCCATCGAGGAGCTCTTCAATAACTTCCTTTCCGACTGTTTGGGTCTCGAACGGAAGAAGAGACGCTTCTTCCCTTTCAGTGTCTTCCAGGAGCCTCCCAGAAATCTCTATTCTCTGTCTCTCTTTTTCGAAAAAACTCTCGATCTCATCCGTCGCATCAAGATGTAATCGTAAATAGAAATTGTCGCCCTCTCGAAACCCCGCCGCCAAAATCTCCTCCCCCCACGCTGCCTTCCATTTCGGAGACAACTCTGATCTCGTCGTCCGCACGATTTCTGGTCTTGTTTTGAATGCGTTCCTTGCCTTTCTCTCTCGCTTCTGTAATTCCACGAACGAATACAATCGAGGTGTAAATGAGAACTCGAATCGATACGAATTCCTGAAGAGTCACACAGACCAAAGTTCGGGGGCGGCTGAAAGAGGGCGTTCCGGTCTGATAACTTCACCTTTCTCTTCGTGCGAACAACAAGAGAACAAGGAGATGCTGAAGGAGAGATTCAAAGGAATGCACCCTGTGAAAGGTGTACAGTCGCCTTTTGATAATCTCTCTCTTGACGCCTCCAATCCCTCTCTCTCTCTCGGATAATCTAATCCTCGCCTCCCTCATCTTCTTCTTCTTTCCCTATTCCACCCCATTATCCGCACCTCATCAATCTTCTCTCCCTCTCTCTATTGGCCCTCAATTGGCGCCCATTACCAAAACTCCATCCAGATGTGGGAGCTTCCCACTCGATTCTTTGAACAAGAAGAAGCCTCTCTGTGTGTCAATCACAATGGAAGCGTGTCGACCTATTCTCACTGTACAACTTGTCTTCCCCTCTCCCTCTCTCTCTCTTTTCCTTCTCCTTCTACGTCTCCATGTCTCTCTTTCTGTTGTTGCTTCCAAATGATTCACCTGTTATCAACGCTCGTTCTCCTTCTTCTCCTCCTTCGCAAAACATCATTGCACTTTTCTCTTTTCTCTTCCGACTTCCGGATGCTTCCCTTTTGTTCGAGTTCATTCCACTTTTCAAACAACGATGATGTTGTCGTGCCTTTCATCGAGTTTTTAATCCGAAAGTGTGTGGCGGCGAACCAAAACAGATAATAATCAGATGACTCCTTGCTCATTTCCGCTGATCTCCGCCCGTTTCCGCCACGTCATCATCGTAGATCGAAGACGAGATTCTTCCAACGTCTTCTGATGATGATGATGATGAACTGTTGTGTAAAGTGTCTTCCTCTTCGCTTCCTTTCTTCTCGTTTCCCTCATTCTTCTTCTCGATTCTTTCAGACTATGGACACAGTGGTTCCCGTCCCGTGCACGGCTACAATCGAGAACGGAACGGCGGCGAACAGCGGCTACTTCACCCCTAAAGGCTACCTGAATCAGACGATCGTCAAAGAGTGAGTCTCCGTTCCAGAAGACGTCTGACCATGAAGACGTTGCAGAGCAGAAGCGATGCGCGAGAAGAAGGTGGAGAGTCCTCGCTTCTCGACGACGTCTTCCGAGTACAACATGCCAGTCTCGCCCTCCTCCAGATTCCCCTCCTCGTCTCCGTTGATCGTCATCAGGTACGTCGATGACTCACCCTCCCACCACATTCCCCTCCCAACTTGCAGCCCTCCGAAGGACGACGCCGCTCCAATCACCGTGCTGCCGACGTCTGTCCGTCAGATGCCCGACACGCATCGTCGCTCGCTGATGGTCGCCATCATCGCCGCTTTGCTCGTCTTCGTCGCCGTCGTCTTCATGCTCCTTCTCGTGCTCAGCGCCTAGTAGTTCCCGCCTCCCTTTTCTAGTTCATCTCACGGCCAAAACCAATCATTGTTTCCCTCTGCTTTACCTACTTCGTCTCCTCCTTCTCGTCGGAATATTCATACGGTGTACCAATTGTCAAAATCTGCTCAAAGTCACATAAACAATCAAACAATTCATTATGGTTTATTTGAAACAACAACGACAAAAAAAAACAGATATCAATGAGAGGATCCCTTCGGAAAAACGTCGTCAGCCCCACTTTCAGATCGTGCGATCGCGTACGCCTGATCCAGAATCGTCGAATTCTTTCCTCGGAAGACGGCGTTGGGAAGGCCTGGAAACGGATTTCGACGTTCTTTCCGATCTTCTTCTATCACTTACCAAAAGGTCGCAGATGGTAGATAAGGTACTCGTAGGCGTACATCATACTCGGAGGCACGTAGTGGAACGAAATAGCGTACTCTGAAAAGAGGGAAACGTCTTCTGGAGAGCTCTGGAAGTGAACCTGAACAGCATCCGGTCCCCTGCTCGTATGGATAATAAGTGTATTCGAAGAACCAGAAATCCTTGGGGAAGTGGTTCGGTTCCAGAGCGGACCTCGTATCGAACGGTAGGAATCTGAAATCGTATCGTCTTCCCACATCATCTGAACATTTCAACAGATGATACCTGTGCTTTCCATGTGCGTCTCTCGAGTCTCCCGCCCTGACGCCGACCTTCTCAAGACACTTGCCCATCTCGACGTCTTCGGCTCCTCCGTGGTTCTGCGAGCACAACGTCTTGTTCGAGACCGCCTTTTCGATGAATCTGCGAAGAGCCTCCCTGCTGAGCACGTATCCAGCCCCTCCGCTGTGGTAGCCCCTCTTTGTATAAGGCTTGAACTTGCACCCGAAGTGGATGGGCTCATCGGGCGAGTGAGCCAGGAGCATGAATCTAAGGTTCTCCATGACGACGTACGTGTCGTCGTCGACCTTCAGAAACCAGTCGAAGTCGTTGAGATGGTGGTCGTAGATGTACTGGAAGGCGCCTTTCGTCTTCGCCCACAGGTAGTCTCGACCTTCCGACACGTTCAGATTGATGGCCGGCAGATCTGCGTCCTCTTCCGAAGACATGAAGACGTACCTGAGGATTCAGAATCCAGAAGACGTCACCGTCCGATGAGGACTCACTTAGTGCACCGCCTGGCCCACGTGGCTTTCACGTGTTTCGCTCGTGTCTCGTGATTCTTCTTTCCGGTGAGGATCCAACAGAAAACGCGCACCTTCTTCGCCACCTCGTCCGCCATCAGACTCTCTCCGTCGTGCGAGTGCGACGAGTCGTTCGAGTGGAATTGCACCGGTTCGAAGACGTCCTCGACGTCGTTTTCTGCGTGAGGATCTGTCTCATTCTCACGAGAAACCAATCGAGACGCTGAAACGGGCGGAACGGTTCGATGTGGATACTGAAAACGGAGGCGTTTGGCTGAAAATCGGTGATTCCCAACGAACCCATCGTAGGAGCGGAGAAACGGAAAGACCCAACAAAACGCCCAATGCCACGTAGGCAGTCGGCGTTAATCTCGGCCACGAAACCATTTGCTGCTCGCGCTCCGCACGATAATTGCTCGATTAAGAACATCTTGTGACTTGACCCCGTTTGAGGGCTGCCACGGCGATGGAACACGTCATCATCGTATCAGAACGGGTCATGAGAGGTCACGTGAGAACGTGAGAGCTATTGAGTCGATCACTGAGAAAAAAAAACATGGAATACCGTTTAAGAACCAATTTATTATTCTCATTTCGCGCACATTTTGAATGTGCTGAAAGTCGGGGGCGCGAGGGGAAACGGGGAGAAAGAAGTGCTGACTAGAAATTGCTCACGTTGCTGGGCAGAAACCACATTTTTACATGTAAAACTCTGAGGGATCCCGTATAAAACGAATAAACGACCAAGATAATAAACAACTATGAAAAGACACACGAAAACAATAAAAAAGAAAGCATGCGCAAGATGGAAAAAGTCATGGAATGTGAGAGAGAATAGTGTGGAGGGAGGCCAAAGCGAGAATAAGAAGCAGGGGGGAAACTAGACGAGGAAGAGAAAATCACCCGGATGGAAGAGGAAAACACTAGGTCACGCTCACAACGACACTTCGGGCCGCTCCCGGAACGCGTCGTCGGAGCCACGTTCTGATCGTGAGATCGAGTACGCCGTGTGGATTATCGTGTCGTTTTTCGGCACTCGAATCGCTCGGTCGATGCCTGCAAAGGAGAGAAATGATTCGTTCAAAGTGGAGGGAGGGACTAGGAAATGCTCGGCCACAGTCCGTTTCAATAGTCGAATGGGGGGAAAACTGACCGAAAGGCTTCAAGTGATAGATGAGATACTCGAGCACATACATCAAGTTCGGGCTGACGTAGTGGAAGGAGACTGCGTAGTCTGAAAAAAGGAGAGAGCAAATAAGAGAGTCATGGAAAACAATTGATCTGTCCGTTTCTTCGCGGCACTGTTTGCCGAGAGCCAGAAACAAAAAGAGATCAGCATCAATGGGGGGAGCACCGACCGGAGCAGCACGTCGGGCCTTGATCCATCGGATAGTACGTGTACTGCCAGAACCAGAACTTCGGATCGATGTGTCCCGGCGACAAATGGTGCTCCGGCACGAACGGCATGAATCTGCAGAGACGTCTTCCCGTTAGAATCATCGAGGAAGGCGTACCTGTGATGGCCGTCGGCGTCTCTCGAGTCTCCCGCCTTCACGCCGACCTTCTCGAGACACTTGCCCATCTCGGCGTCTTCGGCTCCTCCGTGGTTCTGCGAGCACAACGACTTGTCCGGCAGAGCCACTTCGATGAATCTGCAATGAGCTCTCTCGCTCCGAAATGTGCTCTTTGCTCCGTGACCTACTTCTTGAGCGCCTCTCTGCTGAGCACGTATCCGGCGCCTCCACTGTGGTAGCCGCCCTTTGTGAATGGCTTGAACTTGCACCCGAAGTGGATGGGCTCATCTGGCGAGTGAGCCAGGAGCATGAATCTAAGGTTTTCCATGACGACGTACGTGTCGTCGTCGGCCTTCAGGAACCAGTCGAAGTCGTTGAGATGGTGGTCGTAGATGTACTGGAAGGCGCCTTTCGTCTTCGCCCACAGGTAGTCTCGTCCTTCCGACACGTTCAGATTGATGGCCGGCAGATCTGCGTCCTCTTCCGAAGACATGAAGACGTACCTGAAGGTTCAGAATTCAGAAGTCTTCACCTTCAGACGCCGACTCACTTATTGCACCGCCTGGCCCACGTGGCCTTCACGTGCTTTGCTCGTTTCTCGTGATTCTGCTTTCCGGTGAGGATCCAACAGAAAACGCGCACCTTCTTCGCCACCTCGTCCGCAATCAGACTCTCTCCGTCGTGCGAGTGCGACGAGTCGTTCGAGTGAAATTGTACCGGCGCAAAGTCGGCGTGGTTGTCGTCGACGTCTTCATCGCCGTGCTTCAAAACAACAAACAACGTCATCTGGCGGGGGGTTGGAGAGCTCACCGGATCGTTCGCGTGTGCATGATTGTGCTCTCCGAGCGGGTCGCCGCGGTTCGCCCGAAGGATGGCGATGCGTGCGGCGGCGTCGAAGTTGGTGCCCGACTGCGAGACGATCGAGAGCGAGAGGCCGAGAAGGACGCCGAGGGCCACGTAGGCGAGGGGAGAGATTCGCGGCCAATTCGCCATATCAGCACATCTGAAGAGAGACCCGGAAGGTTGCGAGAAGTGAAAGTGAGATGAAGTAAAAGAGGAGGTGACCCTGAAGCAAAGACAGAGAGAGTCGGTTAGCTATCCTCCCCCATTATGCCACGTAGTACCGACGAATTTGCTAATGCAGCAGAACACAAGAGGAGGGGGGCAAGAGGCGGATGGAAAGCGGGGGAGGCAATATGGAAATTTCGGAACGAGAGAGAGACCGAGAGAAACAGAGAGACAGAGCCAGTGGAAGAGAGTGGAATCGGAGACACAACGACGAGTGGAGAGAGTGGCAGAGAAAGAGAGACGAAGAAGAAACGGAGACGCCAAATTGCGAATTTCGAGTGCAGCACTGAAACACGGATTTCTTCGGGACGGCACGCACATATCGAGTTACGAGCAAATGTGCTTTTTCACCCGTCGTTCGTCCAATGCCACGTCAGATTGTGGCGTGGCAACAGAGAAACGAACACAAATCGGCCGCATCTACAACATTCGTTTTGTTGTTGTTGAGTTGCGAGGAGAAGAAGGAGAAGGAGAAGAGAAAGAAAGAGAAGAGGGCGACGGATGCGTCGTGTCAGTTGCCGGCTCCTCAGTTTATGTTAAGAGGGCCTGCTGCTGCTGCTGCTGCTGCCAATGCCAATGCCACGCGATGCCACGTCAATAAACAAGGCGTCGGTGACGTGGCATCACCGAGAAGAAGAGGTTTAATGTGTGTTTCTTATTCCTCTTCCCGATCATCCGCGCAGAAATGTCATTTTTGGAGATAGAACGAGAGAGAAATGAGAGACCAAAAGCTGCTTTTTCTCGGCGACGCGCGCAGACCAACCACACACACACACACACACACACACACGAAAGGAAAATGATATATTGATCAGGATCGAGAGGGGGGAAAAGCGACCGAAAGAGAATGAGAATGAGAAGGAAGGAACGGCGAGAGGATCCCATTTCAGACGGGGGGCAAGCGAGTCTGGAGGCAGGAAGGGGGGAAGAAATTGTACTGTTTGCCGACGATTTGCAACTTTCTTCTTGTTCGCAAGTGTGTTTGCCGCCATGAAGAGAGAGAAACTCCCTGATTCACGCTATTCTTCCATGCCCCCCAAACATCAGTGTTCCAGACGACTGTGACGGAGTGGTCGGTTGGACTAGGAATCCCCCAGAAACTCATCCACGTGGGAACAACAAGCAGACCGATTCGATGGAGAAGGAGGGGGAAATGAATGGGCGCGCGTCGGGGGCTTCCAGATGTCCTCCCCCCTTAACGGTCAGGAAAGTATGTGCACAGCTGGGAGGGAACGTTTCGAAAGCGGCGGCGGCACCACTCGCCACGTTGCACTCGTTTTCTCTCTCTCTCTCTCTCTCTCTCTCTCTCTCTCTCTCTCTCTCTCTCTTTCCCTCTTAATCCGCTCAAAAACGACCTCCTCCTCCCCCTCCCCGGCTGTCGGTGTTTCTCTTCTCTTCTCAGGCTGTCATCTCGCATTTCCACGTCATCATCGTCACCATCGTCGACGTCGTCAAAGTTGACAAGGTCTTCTCACTTCTGTTCCGAAGACGTCGCACAAAAACGAAAAGAAAAGAAGTGGGAGGAGGAGTCGTCGAATTAGTGTCCCGGAAAAAAGGGATTCCGTGTCTCAGAGAGAAGAACTTCTTCTTCTTCTTCTTGCTTTTTTGCTGGCAGATTGCCAAGGCCAACGACCGTTTGGGCGAAGGGGAGATGATCGAATGCGACGGCGTCGGTCGACGAATCGCGGATATGTGAATGAGGGTTTCGATTTCAATAATCGCATATAATTGCGCGCGCCGCGTTTTTTGGCGCTAGAGAGAGAGAGACGGAGAGAAACAGAGAAATGACGTGGCACGGGATGGAAGAGACGCACGACACTGATTGTACGAGAGAGAGCATGTCATCGCGGTCAACACAACAACCAATATTTAGCTTCTCAAGATCGGCCCTCCGGAGACTCGGTAAGAGTCGAAAAATGGTTGGGAAGATCCGAGTGCCAGCAGCATTCTATTTCGGGGCGAGGGGAGGGGAACGGGAAGGGATTACCTCGAGTCCTGCGTGACTCGACTCTTCTCTTCCGGTACGTTCTCTTTTCGACAAGAACAATTGGAGTGGCTCTCATCACAAACAAAAAGTACAAAAAATGGGAAGGAAGAGTTGAGCCGGATGTCTTCTTTCACACACATTTACATGACAAAACACGCGTTGAATGAAATAGTTGGTGGTGGTGGTTTTGGGTGATAACAGTGTTATCATGTCTCTCCCAAGGGTGTGCCGTGTGCAAATATGAACAGTCGATTGAATCTCTCTCTCTGTCTCGTCCCAATTGTAGCAAATAGCCCCGAATGGAAACGAAACGTGGAACATGGACGGAAGAAGAGAAAGGTGTGCAAACAGCGCTTGTAAACGCGCCCGTGCGTGCTGCAAACCGCGCTTTACGAGTATCGAGGCCGAAACACTTTTTATGAGTTCCCTTTTGTTCTTCCTCATCCTGACTCCTTCGAAGAAGATAGCCAAACAGAAAAAGTGAATTGCCCCGAACCAGGATCGAACTGGTGACCTTTAGATCTTCAGTCTAACGCTCTCCCAACTGAGCTATCGAGGCAGCCGGGTGCCGAGAACGGGAGTGCCATCAAAAGTCGGCAGTGGACTGGCATCAGCAGCAAAAGGAGGAGAGAGAGAGGGTGAAAAGGGAATCAGAGTGAAATGAGAAGACTAATTCGCCTGTTAAAGTGCCGCGTTTCGTTGGATCGAGTCGAGTGGATGTGTAAAACAGTGCTTCTTTTGGTTGTTCAAGTGGATCGCAAAGAGACCACAAAAGGCGACGGGGGGATGGGAAAGAGTCGCGTGAGAGGACGGGCGGCTCTAAGGTAGTTCGGGTCTCCCGGCAACGTATCCAGGGAGAAGACGTCGTATGAAACACTCCCGCAAATGGCCTGCCTTCGGTTGTACACGTTATTAGAGAGACGAAGAAGAAGAAGAAGCGGAAGACGAGGCAAAAAAATTGAAGGATTCGGAAGGAGGCGCGGCTAATTGATGCTTCAAACTGACTGCAGGCCGGTTTCGGTTTCAAACGCTTCGCGCGTTTTTTCGAGTGGCCCGAAAGAAGAAGAAGTAGGTCTTCTATCAGTCAAAACTAGTACAAGTAATCAAATACAGACAAGAATTCGAAACTAGAAACGATTCATTGGGAACTAGGAAATGAGAGAGGGAGTGATTATGCTCGGAGGGAGGAGGGGAAAGAAATGATAACTATTTTTGGAGATCTGAGGACCCGAAACGAAGAGCGATCGATCGGAAGGAAGGGCCTCCTTTTGGAGACGTTATTTGAGGTGTTGCACGAGGTTCTGCAAACATTTGACGTGCGTTCGTGCAGAAGAGAGGAGTCGCGAGCAGTCGTGCCGTTCCGCCATTTCTGAAGGAATCGAAAGATTGGGGATCACAATGGGGCTCGCTACCGTTGAAGAACTTGATCATGTCGGTGTAGTCGAAGGTGTTCGTGATCAGCACGTCGTGGTAGTTGGTGATGGTGGCGAGTCCGAAGAAGATGGCGAAGTCGTCGGTGATGTGCAGTCGGTGCGCCGCCCAGATCGTCTCCCACACTTTGTAGGTGCACTCGTAGGAGAGCTCCCGTTTGAAGTCGAGCAGGAACCAGCGGAACGCGAACGAGAGCGCCTGCGCGTAGTCGATGTCGGCGATGAGCGCGTAGATTTGCGGGTCGACGACCTGCAAGAAGCCCGTGTGCGGTGGAGCGCACTTCCCTCTGCCCACCTGGATGAGGGATCTCAAGTTGAGCAGACACTTTGACATTCCGGGCCTCTGCGGGAACTTGCCACGTTGACGGAGCATCAGAATCGAGAAGCACTCGAGTGTGAGGGCTTCTGAAGGTGATCGTTCAGAAGACGTTCTCGCAGAAGACTCACCGTCTTCGAAGATGACGAGGAGAGGCGCCAGAAGGTCGCACATTCCCTGCGTGTAGCCCTCTTCAAGATTACGACGCACATAAGTGTACATGACTCTTCTGAACGCGAACATTTGTCTTCCGAATTCCAGTTTCCCCCTCTCTCTCGTTACCTCAAACTCTCCAGATTGTCCTTGTTCGAGAAGAAGATCAGATTCCGATCGCATCTCTCCACGTCCTTGTCGATGCGATGCAGGTTCGCGCGGAACAGCGAGATCAGATTCTCGCGATCGTAATGATTAGAGCACGTGGGCTCGTTCGGATCCTCGAACACCTCGCAAGACTCTTCGCGCACTGGAGAAGCGGCCTTCCGCGCGCGCGCCGCCCGGAACGCCTCCTCGTCGCGACGTCGGACCTCCGCCTCGAGAACCCGCCACTCTTCGATCTCCTCCCAATAGCACTTGGTGAACTCTTCCATCTTGCCCTCGGGATGCTCGTCCCACGCGAACAATCCGAGCAGGAATGGCCACGCCGACCTGCGAAGCTCCTTCGAGTTGGTTCCCTCGATGCCCTTCCAGTAGATCCGCCTGAAGAACTCCTCCTCGTTCTCCTTCGTCGGCTCCGCTCTGCACTGCTTCCAGAACTTCTCGTCCACAGGCTCGCAATCATCGTCGCAGATCAGAGTCTTCGTGTCGACGAGGTGCAGAAGGTGCGTCCGGATCGTCCGAAGGTGTCGGACGTACGTGAGCCATCCGTAGAACGCGCGAGCCATTATCTGATTCCGCATCGACTGGCACGCTTTTCCGATTTGGAAGCTGAAACGAGACAGAGTTCAGAAGATGTTGTTCTCGTGATTCTGCTCACTTCACGATGCTGTCGACGTTCTCGACGATGTAGGGCGAGTTGGGAAGCGAGACGCAATTGTCGTGGATGACGGGCGGCAGCGGCGACGGAGCGGCCAACGTCTCCTCGATGTCTTCTGGAGCCGGCTCGACGCCAGAAGTGCGCACGAGTCGGAAGACGTAGTCGAGCATCGCCGGCGGAGTGACTGCAGTCGAGCGCTTTCGCAAACGAGGCAGCATTTTCTCTGTAATCAAGAAGAGGGTGGACAAATAATTGGAGGCAGCTGCTGCATTTCTGATTGGATCCGTCGGGAATTGAACGAGAGAGCAGGTGGTGTACCTTTTGTGGAGCCCGTCCAAAGGGGCGGATCGAGTCGGAGGAGGGGCGCGAGGCCGGTCTCGAGCGACGAGAGGAACGCGATCGAGTGCTGTCCGGCGGGCAGCTGGAACGGCGCCGACTGCACGCCTTCGCAGTTGACGAACGTGAGACAGGCGGGCGACGACTCGTCCTTCTGATGCAGATGGATGTAGATGATGTCACGCATCTCGATGTTGATCGTGTTCTTCCAGAAGTTGGAGAACTCTCCGTTGTTCGAGTGCCCCGAAGAGGGCTGCGAACTCGCGTGCATCAGCTGATTCGGCACCCATTTCAGCGATAGATTGCCGTCGTAGAACTTCTGCAGTGACATGTATCCTGAAATGAAGGAATCGATGGCTGAAAGCGACGTCTTCAGGTCTCGCGAACCTTTTGCGAAATCGCTGCCATTCATCGCCACGCACACATTGTTTTTGCCGTAAAGGAGGGTCGACTTGCAGCTGTGATGCAGCGAGAACACGTAGTCGCGGCTCACGGAGCCGTTGCGTTCCACAGAAGCGGCGATGCTCGAAACTTGTCGTGTGATCTGGAAGAGCCCACTTCGACGCGGGACAGAGCTCTCGAACTCACCGAGAGCGGCGGCCGCGAGCTCACCGGCGCTGCTGCGTCGCCGTTCCTGGCTCGGGCGGCGCCTTCGACGAGCTCCTCGGCACTCGCGACGTCTTGCTCGGTTCTCTCGCTCATCCTTCGATATGTGACCATGCACGGAGCCACTGCAAAATGGGAAATCTTAAAACTGAAACGAGAAGGGCTTCTTCTTCTTCTTCTGCTCGCTTGTGCTCGTCAAAAGAAAACAACATACGAAACTAGAGTAGGAGGAGGAGGAGATTGGAAAGGAAATGAGCCCGAGAGCCGTGAGCCCAGAGCTCTCTGGCTCATCATCTAGGGCTCCGCCGCTCTTCTGCTCCTTCTCACGCAAAGAAGAAGAAGGAGAGAAAGAATTCGTGTGTGTGTGTGTGTGTGCGTGACGAAAACGACGGAGAAAGAAAAGGCAAAGAGAGAAGAAAAGAGAGAGAGATGTGCTCAAAAGAGCCCGAATATTCATTAGTGTATCATAAAAAGATGCGCGCGCGCACGCGTTTGCGAAACGAGAAGAAGCATACGTAATTCGATTAGATAGTCTGTAAACAAAACCGGATTTCTCGGTTTTCCAGTGGCTCGCGCCCCGAGCCCACATGGGCTCACACCGAGCATTCCCTATTTATGGGCTTTTCCCGCCCCACTTTGTTTTGCCCATTTTGCTCGTTTTGCTCGGCGAGCCCGTCGGAGCAAATTCGGAAAATGTTGTTTGGTGCAGTGTTTCGAAATTGAATCATATCAAATTAGGTGCAGTCTCGAAACTTGAAAACCGGTGAGTGTCTGTCACCAATAAATCACGTGAAACGAGGAGAAGGCGTGCGCGCGCGCGCGGAGCCGGAGCACGCGAGAAAATGAGGGAGGAAAAGAGCCCTGAGGGGCTTTCCAGCCGTCTCTTTTTCTCTTCGCTTCTTCTTTTCTCTCTCTTTCTGTCTCTTTTTTGGCGGGGGAGGGGGGCCTCATTTCCATTGCTGCCAAGCGGCGGCGACTCGAAACGAGAGAAAGAGTGATCGATAATTGAACAGAGTCGGCGCCCAACTCGATTCTAATCGTGACTCACGGAGCAACGTCGCCACGAGCCGCCCTTTGACCGGGTCCAGAAGCAGTGCGTTGCTGTCGTAGTAGCGACGGACGCTGCAAGAATCGAGATAGAGAGTGGGGGGGACTAGGAACCGACTCGGCCGTACCTCTTCGAGTCGATGAAGTGGTTGATGATGGTGGAGAGGTTCCGCAGGTACAACGCCTCGCGGATCCAGATGAGGTGCAGCGGGATGACGCTCGTCTCGTGCTCCTCGATGATCTTCGTCTGGTCGAGCACCTGCTGCGCCGACGCGTTCGTCTTCGCGATGATCTGCAGCAACGTCATCGAGGACGGACTGTTGAAGAGCGTCAGAAGACGTCGTCGCAAACCGTCCATGAGACAAGCGTCGACGGCGACTGAAACGAGAACAAGAAGGAGACGTCGTTGTTTGGGAGGGAAGGGAACGTACCGCACAGCGAGGAGACGTACGGCGAATTCAGATTCAGATACTTCTTCGCGCCGTGCTCCGCCATTATGTTTTTGATCTGCAAACGAGAGGTGGTTGGAAAACAAAGAGGAAGCTGCTGCAGAAGAGAGAACCTCTATTTTCAACTTGGTCAGCAACACTTCCTTGTGCTGCGTCGGCACGTCGGGCTCCGACTCCTCGACGGCGCACACACTTCCGTTGCGAGTCATGCGTTCGCATCCGACGTCGTGCCTCTCGACCCACTGATCCGTCGTCTTGTAGTTGTTGTTGTCGTGACCGAACGCGTTGATCCAGTCGACGACCGACGATCGGCGGCCTTCCGTCGATCGTCTTTCCAACGTCGGCGCCTTCTTGTTCGCCCGCCACATGTCGGCCGACGAATGCCGAAACATCTGCATCTCCGCTGCTGCTGCTGCGAAGACGTCGTCGTCGTCGATACAGAGACTGCGAGATTCGAAGAAAGTGGGCGGAGTCGCAAGAGAGAAGATAATTGAGGGGCGAGGAAAAGACACGTCACTCGTCTGCAAGAAATGCCGCTTGAATTCGAAGCGAAAAAAAAACAGGAAGGCTCGGCGAAGGATGAGAAGAGGTGAGTCAAACGAAGAAGAAGAAGAATAACAGCGGAGCACCAATTTCGACCGGCTCCTCCTGCCCCTGCTCCTCCTCCGATGATGATGAGAATTGAGAAAAATGAAACGTGCCCGAAATAAGAGAGAAAATTGGGAGTGGAATCGAGTGAAATCGACATGAATATTCAGCAGTTTCGCCGTCGCAGAACAAGAAGAAGAAGCTGAAGACATCGAAGATCGCGCGAGGCGGCAAGTGCGCTCCACCGCACACCGCTCCGTATCGGCGCGACGCCGCCAATTGCTCTCCTCTCGCAGGTGACTCGGCGGAAAGAGCAAAGTTTCAAAAAAAAAGTGATGGCGGTGCTCGACGGAGGGCAATGAAGCGCGCGAAAAATCATAAAATGGCTGATGAGTTCACTCCTCACTTCCTTTTTTCACTTCTTTTTGAGAAACGAGCACCACCGAGCTCTCACAAATCGTGTTTTTCTCTTTTCTTTTTGTGCTCTCCGTGGGGACAGAAGACGTCCTCGAAGCGACGACGACGACGACGACGACTTCTAGAATGCCACGTACACCGCCAGACTGCACTGCATTTCGAATGGAGAGGGGAACGAACGAATGGATGAATGAGAAGGGAAACTAGAGAGAGAGATTCGAAAAGGGGGCGGAGTCACGAGGGTTTCTAGGCCCCTTTCCAGCCGGTGGCCTAGATTCCCCCCAATCCGAAGTTCTCGGCCACGCGGTGACCTCTGGTTTCTGCAAACTACTTAGCAAGGGTTTCTCGTCGCGGAAACCTCGCCTGGAAATGGCTCGTGCACCCAACTGAAAGTCTTCTCTCCGGATTACAGTAACCCGTGCTCTGACAAGATGCTCAATGAGCCGGAAAGAGTCAAAAAGGAGGGAGAAGGAGAGAGAAGGAGAGAGAGTGAGGGACACGAAAATTGAGTTGTGGTGGTGGTGCACTTTTCTTTTTCTTTTTCCTTGCTTTTTGCGTTTTCATTCAAATTTATCCAAAGAGAGAGAGAGAGAGAGAGAGAGAGAGACGCAGAGAAAAAGAGAGACGGAACATCGCCTGAAGAAAAGAAGGAAGGAAATTGAGCAAAAATTGACGCCCCTGAAGAGCACACCCCCCGAGTATAATGGAGCTCCGAAAAATGGGAAAAACTAGGAGCACGTTCGGGCTCCGCGAGCTCGAAGCGAGAGAGAGAGAAAGTGAAAAAGGGTGCGTTGTTCTTGAATCGAAGTGGAAATAAAAGAATGAAATTGCACCTGTCCTTGTGTTTTCTGTCGTTTTTTTGCTGCTACTGCTCTGCCACCGATCGATCAAACAGCTCGTTCTATCGGTGGGCTCGGCGAGCCAAAGAGCACAATGTGTCAGTCACTGCTCCCCCCGAGTGATTAACTTTACTTGTTTGGAGCAAGAGAGAGAGCACCTAGGCTCCGCCCGCTGCTCAGTGAGCTCACGGGACAAAAGTGGGAAATAAACTGTACTCGTTGCTCTCTTGCAGCCACAAATCGGTGAGACTACGAAATGAGGCTCCAAAGAGCCCTCTTGTGTGGCCGGAAAAAAGAGAAGAGAGAGCCAAATGAAAACAAAAAAGAAGAAGAATTCGGGTTGGCTCTCTCCCTTTTCCCGCAGAGAAATACACAATAATACGTCTGAATGCAACGAAATCCGCGGTGTCCGCCCCGTTTCCAAACACAAGAACGCGGCGATAAATATGTTTGGAACGAAAGCAAACGGGTCGAAAATCGAACGGACGGGTTGAGTGACTGACGGGCGGGCGGATTGGGCCGTCTGAAAGACGCTGAAAGAGTTCAACAACCAGCAGAGAGCGAGGGGGCGTGGCCTGTGAATGAGTCACGCGAAGGAGAGCAAGAAGAAGAAGCACGCGGTGGCCTAGGTTTCCCTGGCAACACTCGGCCGTCGCAAACTACAGTAGGGAAGTGACCTAGAAACCCCCATTCAGCGAGAATTGTTTTGTGTGCTCGACACTAACCTAATAACGAACTAGAACGCACTGTGAAAAACAACTATTTATTTGCATACTTATGATGTCACTTTGGGCCACCCGTACTGAAGAGCCACCATGTGGCCTAGAAATCCCCGGGGGAAAAAGTTCGGCCGCACGAAAACAGCGAGCGAGCGCGCGTGTTTGAAAAGGAAAAGTGCGAAAAAGAAGAGAAAACAAAAGGAGAAGAAGGGGGATGAAGAGGAGCCGGAAACGAGACGAGAAGGAGCCGCCGCTTCCCCCTTGTTGACTTATCTAATCAAAATCCGCCGCCGACGACGACGACGACGACGTCCACACCAAAACACCCCACTTCTTCTTCTTCTTCTTCTTTTTTTCTCGGAGATGTTCTTGAGCAACTCGTGGATTAGTTTTTGACGAAGTAGAAGAAGTTGAGGGCGTCAAAATCACACGGATCACATTTCGGCCAACGAAAAAAAAAAGTGGCGAGTAGGCGTGCATTCGCGTGCTCGCCGAGCAAAACAACAATTAGTTCTGGAAACGATGGGAAAACGGTAAAAGAGAGATGACGTGGCAAGAGAGAAAGAGCAAATGGAGAAGACGTTGCTGCTCCGCGGAGCCGGACAATTGTGCGGAAAGGGCGAGTGACGAGCCAATCTGGAAGACGTGTCTGGAAGCGTTTACTCGGAAATATTTTGTGACAAGGGAGCGCTTAAGACGCTTTTTGTATTAAGTAGGCTTCTAAACCGTCGTTTCGCCCACGTTTTTCAGATTTTCGAGTCACGAAATAGGGAAGAAAACAAGCGGAAGTTAGGCCACCGGCCGTTTTCTAGTCCCTCCACTCCTTTGAGAATTTCCAGACACGTGCGCGTTTCCGAGAAGAAGATATTTCAGAGAAAGCAGCGAAAGTTTTCCGCGAAAACTTGCTCGTCGCCTCTCCGGAACCACTTTGAAAAAGGAGGACAAAATGGGTGAAACGCGCATCCTCCGGCCGCCATTTACCCGCCTCCTCTGCCTCTTTCTCTCGCTCGCTCGCTCGCACTCAATTTACTAAATTGCGGGCAAAATTGTGAGTGTATGTGTTGCTTATGTTGTCCGGTCGCCGCTCCCCTCCGGTGCTCACGTCATCTGGAGAGCTCATAATTGGGGAACGCATCAGTGAGCACGAAGAGAAACGCAAATGTGGACCGCTCGACAAAGGTTTTCGGCATTCGGTTGGGTGAAGTTGGGGCAAACAGGAGAGGGAACTCTGAAATTTGAACTGCCGCGGCAGGTATCTGATTGCGGACCGGGTGCACAACTGACATCCAATCACACGCGCTTTGTGTGATAATATTGCCGCCAATTCCAGTTTTTTCAAGTTTTCCAGTCTGGAACGAGTGTTTTCTATCTTGCAAAGTCAATCGAATCGGCAGGAGGCAGTGTCTGCGTCTCGATCCTCTCGCAAATCGGTCAATCTTATCGCCGGCGGCTGCAAACCGTGTCGCTGCGATTTAAAACTTGTTATCACCTCGTGTACTACTTTCGATTCTCTTTGTCTGCCTCAAGTAGCCTTCTTATCAGAGCTACTCCTGCGAAACACAATCGAATCGTACTGCTTACTCCGCATTTTCAATCGTCAACTTCCATTTCTTTTCTCTTATTTTCAGGTTAGAGAATGAGCGCTCTCGTCGAAAAGACACGAAACGGAGCCCTGAAAAGGAACCTGCTCCGGAAAATGCTCCAGGCGGGCGTTTTCAAGTTCGGCGAGTTCCAGCTCAAGTCGGGGCAGATCTCTCCGATCTACATCGATCTTCGCGAGTGCTTCGGACACCCGGATCTTTTGGTAACCTACGGAATACCAAGAATTCGAGTAGTTTCCTGTTTCAGATGCTTATTTCGGAATCACTGGCGACGTTGGTCGAGAGCAGCGGCGTCGAGTACAAGGGAGTGCTCGGAGTGCCATACGCGGCCCTTCCGTACGCTTCTGTGGCCACCGGCGTGTTCCTTAAGAAGCCGCTTCTGATTGTTCGCAAGGAGGCTAAATCTTACGGAACGAAGAAGCTCATCGAAGGCCTCTACCAGCCAGAAGACCGTCTGATTCTCATCGAAGACGTCGTCACTACCGGAGGAAGCATCCTGGACGTCGTGACAGTGCTCACTTCGGAGAATCTTGTCGCTTCGGACGTCTTCTGCATTTTGGACAGAGAGCAGGGCGGTCGTCAGAAGCTTCTGGATTCCGGAGTCACCCTTCACAGTCTTCTGGACATGAACACCGTTCTCACGTTCCTCTTCTCGACGGGAGCTGTCTCCGAGGAGCAGTGGCACGGGATCGTGAAGGCTCTCAATCTGAACTACACTGCTCCGGTGAAACTGGAAGTGGGAAGCGATCTTGAAGACGTCCGGAAGCTCCCGTTCGTCGAGGCTCCCCGAGTGCCCCTGGGTGAGAGAGAATCGCTCACTTCTTCGCCTCTCAACAAGAAGATTCTGGCGCTGATGCGCAAGAAGAAGACCAACTTGTGTCTTGCCATCGACTACACGACTTCAGAAGAGGTGCTCCAGATGACCGAAAAAGCGGGTCCATTCGTCGTGGCTGTGAAGGTTCATGCCGATGCAATCACCGATTTCGACGAGGAGTTCACAAAGAAGCTGACGACTCTGGCGAACGACATGGACTTTGTGATCTTCGAAGATCGGAAGTTCGCCGACACGGGCAACACGACGCTTCTGCAGGCGAAGGGCGTCCAGAAGATCGCCAATTGGGCGGATGTCGTTACAGTGCACGCGGTGCAAGGGAACGAGAGCATTTCCGGAGTGTTCCGAGAGCTCATCAAAGATCCGGCCTACCGACTCAGCGGAGTTCTCCTCATCGCCCAGCTGAGCACCAAGGGATCACTGACGGCTCTTCAAGGCTACACTGAGAGCGCCGTCGGAATCGCCGACGAGAATCGCGACGTCGTTGCCGGCTTCATCGCCCAAACGAAGGTGTCCGGACATTCGGATCTTCTCAACTGGACGCCAGGAGTGAACCTCGATGCGAAGACCGACTCGGCGGGTCAGCAGTGGAGAGGAGCCGACGAGGCGATCGACGTGCAGCAGAACGACATCGTGATCGTCGGAAGAGGCGTCACTTCCAGCGCTGATCCAGTTCAGCAGCTCAAGAGGTATCGTTTCTCGGTAGTTTCAGTGATGAGATTACGTTCAGATATCGCCAAATTTCGTGGGAAGCTCTCACCAAGAACGACGCCTCCGTCAACTGAATTCGATCGTTTTCTCGTCTCTATTTATATATTTCGGTTCACTTCTAATAGCTTGTCAAATAGATTTTTACTTTTTTAATTGCTTCCAATTGTTCACCAATTACTCTAATTTCACAGACTCTTTGAATGCTCAATGATTTATTCGACAACGGACTCATTTTCCGTGCTGATAGTTGGGATTATGCATTCCGACGAGGCGGACGGGACAGCAGATCTCCCTCTTCTGAATGCGGAGGGCGCACGGATGGACGGAGTGTTGCATGAATCCACGACGACATTTCGAGGAGTAGCCCTTCAGGAAGCAGCTGGAGAGGTAGCACCCTTCCGGCACTTCCGGCTGAAAAAGAAGAAGACGTTACGGGCGGGAGGCGTGACGGGGACATCTCACTTCCAGAATAGTGTAGGGGATGGGTTTGTAGGCGTCGAGGAGGCCGACGATGAGGAAAACGAGGAGGAGCAGCTGCATGGCTGGTGACACGGAAAGTGAGTGAGTTCCCATGGAAGAAGGACGCCTTTTATGAGGGCATTCCCAAACGAATAAACACGGGATTCCCACACTCGGAGCTACGGTAACACTCGTTTCGCATGTGTCCGTCCGGTATAAAAGGGCCCGTCGTGCCGCATTCCGGATCCTTTCTTCGAAGAAGATCTTCCGAGATGAAGCTCCTCCTCCTCCTCGTCATCTCCTTCTTCTGCCTCTTCTCGTCGGCCGCCGCCATCGTCTGGTCGCTTCCTCGCGGATGTGTGGCGCAGCAGTGCTCCAAGAAGGGCTCCCCTTCCACGTGTCCGTCCGCCTACTTCACCTACAAGAACGTGCGTTGCGGAAACTTCTGGAACAGTCGCAAGGAGATCTGCTGTCCGCGTGGAGCCCCGGTCGCCCCCGCACCAGGAACCGCCAACGGACCGGCCCTCGATCAGTGACGTCTTCTGAATAAACTGTTTGCATTCTGAAATGAGCCTTTGAGTGTCCCTCTCGATTGAAATCAAGAAATCAGTCTCCGTCGCCACGTGCCTCCTTTCGCTTATCTTTTCCGTCATCTGACCCGTATTCTGCTCTTTTCGCTCCATTCCAAACATCGGAATCGGTTTCGCAAATCCGCTTATCGCGACGCTTTTCGCTGATAAAACCGCGCCGATTCGTTGTCATTCCCGAGCATTTCCTTCCTCAACTGCTCTCGTCTCAACAATCTTGCGAGTCTTCAGAGAATGCCACGTCTTCTGCCGCTCCTGCTCCTCGTTCTTCTCACGGCTTCTCCGCTTCTCGCGAATCCGCTGAACCTGAAGAAACACCACGGAGCCATGTGCGACGTGTGCAAGGCGCTCGTCGACGTGAGTGGATTCAGAAGACGTCGCGAGAGATGAGAGGTTTTCAGGGCGGAGAGAAGGTCGGAGACGACGACCTGGATGCGTGGCTCGACGTGAACATCGGAACTTTGTGCTGGACGATGCTGCTGCCACTGCACCACGAGTGTGAGGAGGAGCTGAAGAAGGTGAAGAAAGAGCTGAAGAAGGACATCGAGAACAAGGAGACGCCCGAGAAGGCGTGCAAGGACGTCGACCTGTGCTAGAGAATGAATCATTCGTACCCTTCATACGTAACCTCTTTATTCGATCGGATAATAACAGAAAGTAACAACAGAGATGGGTTTGTGGGTTGGAGGGAGAGAGTAAAGTTATAAAATAGTCGGTGAGGGAACACTTGCGGGAGAAAAAGGGCAGTATCCTAGTGTCTAGTTTTGAAGTTCTCAGCTATCCTGAGAACTCCTGAAAGAAAACTAGAAAAAAAAGAGGAGAGACTGTCCGAGAAAAAGGAGAACCGGAGTGTTTTCGTGTGATTACGTTAAATATAGGTCAGAGGGAGAGGGTAAAATATAATAAAATCAAAGAAAGCGGTAAAAGAAAACAAAAAAGAGAATTGTGTCATTTTACAGTGTGAAGGAGGGAGAGAAATGAGCACCAAAGAGCACTTGACACGTGGATGAGGAGAGAAACTGAGAGAGTGGACAGATGCGATTACTGCACAGTGCAGCATCCGCGCATGAATCGAACTTGGCGACGACGAACCTTACCATCCGAGGTGGTGGACGACTGCGGCACTTCAAGCGGGCAGTGTTCAAGCTCCTCGCTTTTGCTCAGAGTCAGCACCTCGTCTTTCTCGTCCATGCTGTCCACTTTGGCGATAGGCACTTGCTTGTTGCTGGAGACGGCCTGAATGGCAGCAATACGCTCTTTCACAGTCGCATTATCGCGCTGCTTCGCATTGGCGTCCAATTCGACGTTCACGACGACTGTCTTTGCCTTCTGCTGTTCTTTTGGTGGAGATAGCTGCTCGGCACTGTGCGAAACTTTTGTCGACTTCTCGATCATCGTCATCGGTTCCGCTTCGTCTTCGCTGCACAATGAGTACGGAACATCGGCGTCACTCTGAAAAGCAGGACTCTTTAGAGGAATAAGGTGGTTTTTATGCCTACGTCAACAGAATCCGATCTGTTTCTGACTCCATCGAAGACCACTTTCGGAGGATCTACCTGATTGTTTTCGATGACGGTTATGGGCTCTGTCGACTTCGTTCCACTCTCATTGCTCTCAGACTTCTGCACTTTACCAGCTGCCACTTCAAATCCATCAACATTCTGAACTCCAAGCTCTGCGAATAGATCTTCGTTCTTGACCATCTTCGAATCGAAATACTCGCGATCTAGAGAAGAAAGGGAAGACTGCTCCTTGACTCCGAACGCCACTTCAGTCTCATCCGTGGTCGTCTCATTCTCTTTCTTCGCTTCTTGTTCGGCAACAAACTCGGCGAGTTGTTCTTTTCCATTAGCGATAATGCTGCTGTGAGTAGAAGTGCTTCTGAAGATAACGTTCGTCACATCAGCCTCCGCGTTTTGCTCCTTTGCCACGAAGACTTGATCGATTTGCTTGTGAGCTTCCCCAATCTCTTCGAGCACCTGTGCATAAATTGACTTCGTCGGCGACTTGTGTTCGGCGAAGTTGACTCCAGTGTCGAACTTCTCGATGAGTTTCTTGATGGGGGGCCCAGATGCGAGTTCTTCAGCCAGTTTAGATCTTTCCGCAGCGACAGGCGTCACTTTACGAGGCGCTGCGTGCACTTTCGCCTCCTCAGAGGCGTTTCTACAAGAAGAGAAAGTTTTGAGCGCAAGATGGTGACTATAGATTGCCTAGACGATCAGATTCAGCGGATCAAGCTGGGCAAGGAAAAAACAACTTACATCGCCTCTGGAATAGTCTTGCTCGTCTGCTCGGCTATCGTTTGCACCAAACTGAAGGCGACGTCGACGGAATCAGTTATTAGAATCGGAGACGAAAGTTCGGAACGTTTGAAGACATCTTCCGACTTAGCCTCTTCGACAACCATGACATCGTTGATGACGTCGCTACCTGCGGCGATTCTCTGATCCTTTTCGAAGACTTCATCGTCCAAGTCCACACTCTTTCTCTTCCCATCAACCTCGTCTTTTCCTTCGTCGGTACCAATTGGAGATGAGTTGTCGGAACGAATCTGGAGCGGTAGCAATATTCGAATAACCGTCATTCATTTTCAGTCACTCACTTCTTTGCCAGACGCCCAGCCTTCGTCGTCAGTCATCGAAGACTGCACCGAAGCCTGTTGCGAGAGAGATCTCTGCGATGGCGAAGCCTCCGACTTGCTCAAGTCCGAAGTTGGACCGGCTTTCGAATCGCATTCCGTTGAAATTGCGATTGATTTGTCCGCCAAGGGAGAGACAGCGATTTCCGGAGAAGCAGAAGATTCGGTGGCTACTGAGAATAAAACACAATATGATATATGCATTCCCTTCAAACTCACCATCGCTCTCCATCGAAGTAGTCATAAGTGGCGGCAAGGCTTCATTATCGTTCTCCCAATCACGGGGATTGGCGATCAGGCGGAATCTGCACATTTGATCATCCACGCACTCCATGAATCGTCTGACTCTCGGGTGATCCAGCACTTGCTTCTTCGTGAGATTCTTATAGCAGAAAATTGCGTTGAGCTCTTCAGCAGTGAGCTGACGCTGTGTATCTTTGTGGTACGCTTTGCGGACATCATGCCAGTTGAACACTTGTCCGTGCGCCCCGAGCTTCACAACCACATTCAAGAACGCCTCGAATCCTTCCTGCAACAGAACCATTTTTTTCAAGTACTAATAACTACGATACGAGTGAAACTTACCAGTGCAGGTTGGAACTTGACGGCAGAGTTAGTGGACGAAGTGCGATTCTTCTTTCCGACCGAGGCCGTGCTCTTGTTTCGCTTCGTATTCTTGCGGCCCATTTGAAGGCTGCAAACGGTGGAATAAGATGCAGCGAGACAGGGTCACTGGAGGCCAACAGCGGCCAGCTGCTATTTAAAATTTCGGTGAATTAAAACTCTTAAAAGAAGCTGTCGCACACGTGCCGCAGTGCAAACATAGAAACATTTTCTCAGTTAGTCGGGCTACATCTCAGTTTTCTTCTTATCTTCCCACACAATCGGCAGAGGGAAAAGAATGCAATCAGGCGAAACAGAAGAGAATGGGAGCCAATAAGCGAGAGCCGAGACAGTTTTTCGCTCCTTACCTATGTGTGTCCGTCATGGTTCGTTGTTAATAGCGGCTCGTTATACTTTCGCGAAATCGTTCACAAATCTGAAAAGAAACGAAAAAATTGGCATGCAACCATGGGACGCTCTGATGCGGAAACAACGGAAACTGGTGAAAAAAAACGAAATTGAGAGTATCTGATTACATTCATTTCAACGGGAGTGTATTCTGGTTGAAGGAAAAGTATAATCTCTGAGGTTTCTCAATGGAGAAAGAGGAAAAGGCGCCGATCTCTCGAGAAAGAGTGGCTAGATGTTGTGGTGAAGATAACCCGAAATGTGGAACAGTGTGCGAAAACAGGCGCATGTTTCGGTCGCCCAGAATCTCAACCAACAGCTGTTGCAATCGAAATTCAAGGGAATTTGGGCAATTTCAGATGAATCCCGGGATTCGGGCGGGAAAATTCAAAATGGGCGGTGGCCGCAATCACCGCGACGCAAAACTGCACGGATAACAATCTACCGTAATCCTTATCAAAATTGTAAAAAGAACCAGAAGACAGTGAAATTCAATATTTTTGGGTCCTGGCGCGAACAGGATTCTAAAAAGTATACAATTAACTTGAGCGTGATGAAAAATCCTTCCATTTTACAACTTCAATATAAATTGAGGACAAAAGCGGGAGAGCGAGGGAATCTGAGAAGCACGCTTGAACTTCCCTAAACCCACTGTTAACCGGGGGAGCGACGAACAAATGATTGGTGGTAGAGGGGAGCTCGATCTGTTACGCAAACAATCGGAGAACAAGCATGAACATCGTTACTTTACTGATAGTATTTCCCGCACTTTCGAGTGTTTCACACTTTCCTCCTTTTAGTTGCCACTGGCAAGATTAGTGATAAAAAATCAACCAATCGATAGAAAAGAGCCGGAGAAAACAGAGAATCGGTGAAAAACTGCGCTGAAACTGGAAGTTGAAAGAGAAATAAACGTGTCAAACGTGGCGAGTAACTTGTAAGATTCTTGAAATAACTGCTCGCCGAGTTTGTTCACTCTCCGCTAATATATCTCAAGTGCTCGCCGAGCAGCAGCCAGGAGCACTTCGAAACACAACCGAACTCGCTGCTGATCGAACATGAGACTATAGGCGGCACCGCTCTCTCAAGAGGGCGGCGTGTTATGCAAATCCGCGCCGTGCACTTCAAAACCATGATAAACACCGATTCGGAAGGGAACCAAAAGTATTATTGTGGAGAGGAGCTGAACTGCAACGCGGAAAGTGTATAAACCGTCCGACGGAGCGGGGAGGAGAGCGCGCGCGCGCGCAGTGAGTAACGCTGTGTAACCGGCACGTCATCAAATGACGGGGAATGAAAAGAAACGGAGAAGAAGAAGCATTACTAGGTTGACGTGGAACGAACTGGCACGCGAAGTGTACATGTTGTTCTGAAATCGATCTGAAGCAGTCTTTAGACACCTTCTGGGCCACGAACAGTGCTCGCACCTCACAGGGAGATCCCCTTGTTTTTCACTCGTGCCTTCTACACCGATCCGATTGTTTCTGTGCCCGAGGTGTGCTCACACTTCGAGGTGTGACCACAAGGGCCCGTGACAGCTTCTTTTGGGTTCACCCGCCGACGAGTCGACAACAAAGCCACGTGGCAGATGGGTGTTCGCACCTCTTCGCACGCGAGGCAACAATGACACCAATTGACAGTCTTGAAACAGTTTCGAATGTTTTCAATTTCCAATTGATAATAATGGACGCATCGCTCTGATTGGTAATAACAAATCGGTTGGGTCCATCAGAAAACGGTGCCTTCCGATAGAATCTGCCGCCGCTGACAAGTCAATCGGACCTTGGCTCGTGCTGCGGAAGACGCAATCCGAGACACACGCATATTTGTTGCCCCGACGATAGCGATCTTCGGGAGAAGGGAAGCAGCTCAACCGGATGACAGGTTGATCGATAAGCGTCGGAAGACGTGCCGAAACAACATCATCACGGCGGGAGACGTCCCGTGTAATCGCGTTGCGTCCGCGAGCCGAAAGCAAACAGTCCGATGTAATCTTCGGAGATCGGCGCCTCGTTCCGATCTTTCAACTCCTCATCTCGGATTGATTCGATAAAAAGTGCCACGAAATCCACGTATTCATGGAGCCCCCCGCGGGGAAGTCGTAAATGGGTTGTGGTCGAATTCTTCCGGTTTTACTGTCTCCACGTCTTCCCCCCGAGGCATCGTAAACAGTTTTAAACGATCTGAGAACTCGCCGATGACGTGGCATTCGGGGGAGGATACGGTCACAACTGACGGTCCTCCTGATTGTAATACGACGGTCCGACAGTCGATCATCGTCCTCTTTTCCGTCGGGAGGTCCATTGTCGTGTTATGCAACACGAATAAAGAGAGACCGCCCGTTTGCAGTGCGCCAGACGGCTCCTTTCTGTTCGGGACACGCGCGCGCGCACTCTCTCAACTCAGAGACACCGATATGGGGGTGACGCAACGGAGCCGCCGGGGGCTCGCTTTTCAGAAGGCGTCGCTTTGCCCGACGACGCAACCTCTCGTTTCGAGGCGTTAATGAAAGTGAGACGTGTGCAATTCGAGGTGCTAACTGGCCTCTTTCGACTCGCCGCTCGACCCAAAACAATGCGTGCTCGCACGTCTTCTGGCCCCTCGATCGTCGTCAATAATCTCTGACGTCTCCATAAATCGAGTGATTGTAAACGCCTCCACACGCACTTTATCACGACATCTCAATCTCATCAGCAGGTCGCCTTGACGCCGACTCGCTTCGGTTCAGACGACGTCACGTCTTCTTCTTCTTCTTCTTCGATCTTGGTTTCCAAGCCATAAATGGTGGTTTTTGTTGATTTAAGGGCCCAATAACAATAAAAGTCAGAGCCACCTCATCTCTGAGACGGTGCCGCCCAAGAGCATTTTTTTGGGAAAAGACCACCTGCCCCCGCGGGAGTTTATCGTCACCTCGACTTCCACACCAGATACCGTAACCCCGTGGTGATCCCCCTCCCCGACATTAGTTTGATAGTGATAAAAAGACTTGATTTGTGACCATAAATAGTGCATAAAACGGTCGGTTAACGACATTTTCCGCCGTGAGGAAGACACAATAATCAGCGTGTCTTGGAAGATAAACAAATCGAGAATGGGCCGAATGTTTCGTTTCTCCGAACTTGGAAGATCCTTCCGATCCTTCCGATCCTTCGGAAACTTCAAAAAGAAGCTCTTCTGACGAGTATACTTTTGTGTCCAGAACCCTTGAGAGGTGCCAACCGATGGACTTGAAAAGCGGACCGCCCGTTTCAGACGGTATACTTTCCAGAGAGAGCCCCCTTAAGCCCCGCCCACTTTGACCCTCTTCGCCAACTTTATCACCCTGACGCCTACTGTAGCACGTCTCCGCCCTCTCGTCAGTTGTGGGCGGAGCCTGAGGCGGCGAGGCGAGAGGGTCCCACCGAACAGTCACTCATTGCCTGCCGCCAACTCGTCGTTTTCCTCTCACTCTTTCTTTCTTTCCCTTCCCAACTCGACGTCTTCTCATTTCAGAATGGAGAACGTGACTGTGAGCCTCTCTTCGCACCACGAGATTCTGTGGAACCGCTTCCACTCCCTGCAGAACGAGATGATCGTCACGAATTCAGGCCGGAAGATGTTCCCGAAGCTGGAGTACGTGGTGCGCGGACTCGTGCCCGACAAGCTCTACGCTCTCATGATGCACATTGAGCCCGTCGACGAAGGACGCTACAAGTTCAACTGCCCGAACTGGGTCAAGACTGGCAAGGCCGAGCCGCACGCGGAGCCAAAGAAGGTGTGGCACGCCGACGGAGTCATGACGGGAAAGTGAGTTGACGTCTTCAGAATTCGAAGACCAACAACGCCTTCTTTCAGACAATGGATGCAGAATCCCGTTTGTTTTGACCGCGTGAAGATCACCAACGACTCGAGCAAGGCGAACGCGTCGTCGATGATCTTCCTTCACTCGATGCACAAGTACATTCCGGTGCTCTCGATCTTCGAGTCGAGCTCCGAGAGCCCGTTCAGCGTCGGCCAGTCGCTCTCGTCTCGGCTCGTCGCCACCGCCCGTCTTCCCTACACAGAGTTCATCGCCGTCACTGCGTACCAGGTAAGAACAAGATCTCGCACTCCGATAACGACGCGTGCTCCCCCAACTTTCGGTCGAATTAACACCCGGCATTAGCACGTGTTGTCCCCAAAAGAAGCCTCCCACCACAACAATCGCGCCCTCGCGATCTTCTTCTCACCTCTCCCGATTCCAGAACGATGCGATCACCAAACTGAAGATCGAGCACAACCCGTTCGCCAAGGGGTTTCGAGAGGGCTCGCAGGGAAAACGCGTGTCTCCTTCCACCCCGTCGACGAATGCAGACGACTCGAACGCCGAGGAGAGCAGCTCCCAAGTGTCCTCTCCGCAACCGAAGAAGGCGCGACGTTCTTCCACCTCTTCTCCTCCACAGCAACAGCAGATTCTGCCACCACCGGCGACGCTGTTCGCCCAACCACCGCCCCCGATCCCGCCCTTCTTCTTTCCGTTTCTCTTGGCACCCACCGCTCCAATGCCGCCGTTCCCGTTCCCTCCGATGCTGCACGGCTTCTCGCCGCTCCGCTTCCCGCCGTTCCCACAGCCCGTCGTGAAGAGTGAACAGAAGCAACAGCAACAAAACGACGAAGAAGCCAACGAGGAGATCGACGTCGTCTGAATTCTCCCCCTTCGAGAAGTCGTCCTTCCTCTCTCTTTCTCTCTACTTATATAAATAGTTCGGGTTCCAAATTCACTTTAAATTCCAAATTCCCAATTCATTTATTGTTCGTTCCCATCATTTGTTTCCGCAATTCCTAGAGTTTCCTTTTCTTGTTTCCGTGTGAATTTTCCACTTTTATTGTTTTTTTTTTCGATTACTTTCAGTTTTTCAGTTTCGTTATAAATATCAATTTTTGAGGAAAAACAAACAAAGTTTATCGATTTTTAGAAATATTGGTATTGAGGCTTGAAAAATAGGTTAAAATAGAAAAAACAAGAATTAAAGGAATGGTGACAATGAGGATATAAGCGGCGGAATCAAATGTGACGGCCACCGGAATGAGTCTCTGAAAACGGGGAAAAGAGGGATTGATTTGGGGAGAAACGGAAAACCATTGGATTCCGGATGCACGATCCTTGATGCTCGACGTTTTCATCCGCCACGTCTTCTGGCGGATGGCCCCAGAAGCAGACGTCGTTCGACAGAGGGCAGTCGCTGAAACGGAACATGATCTGCGTTCCTGAAGGCGTCAGGCTCACTAGCTGCTCCAGCACGGCTGCACGTCTTCTCCCGCCTCGGCCAACATCTTCTTCGACGTCTCCTGACTCAGAAGCACGATCCGCAGAGTCAGAGGGTCGCAGAACGCCGATCGGATCCTTCGGAGCGGCTGGTTCGGATCGCACGGGACGTTCGATTCGAAAGAATGCTTGTAGGTGAAGACTGTCTTCTCGACGAACGTCGTCTCGTTGCGAAGCTCCTGGTCGTCGTCCGCTTTCTCTTTGAACAGCGTCTTCGTGACAACGGGACAGCAGTGTCCGAAGAGACATGTCCCGTTGACGCCGTCTGAAGAGCCCTCGCATCGTCCCGACGTCACCAGATTGCCGGTGTAGCTGGTGCACTTGTTCTCGACGAACGGATACATGGCGATATGAGGACACTGAATACTCGCGTCGTCGGACACGTCTGAATCAGAAGACGTCAGCAGAACTTGGAATCTCCCAAAAGTACCTTCACAGCAGAATCGAGTCTCCTCGTCGCACCATTCGGTCGCTTCGTGACGTCTTCTGAAACAGTCCGAGTGTCTCGAGCACGTCTTCTCGGGGCTCACGGGCGTTCCGAACCGGCACTGAGCGGTCGATGGTTCTGAAAACGAACTGGCTCTGGAAAAGAAGACGTCAAGGGGCTCACCGGAGCAGCACGCTCTAACCCGACGTCTTCTGATGTCTTCTGAGTTTACAGTCGAAAAAGCGAGCAGAAAGTGTTCGGAGACGTTGTGTTCCACACACTTCCACGTGTTTCCGGGCACCGGAAACATGCTCTCCGCACATGTTTCTCGTGTGCATTCGTGTCCGTACACGAGAAAAGCCGGCCGGCTCCGCGAGCAAATGTTCACTGAAAGAAGGGACTAGAAGTGGTGAAAGAGGTTTCTAGTCCCCCCTCACATTTCACACAGTATCCACCGTGGAAACGGGCAGAGTTGCTCAGAAGACAAATTTCGTCTTGCTCGCAACCTCGCGAGTCGCCGCACCGTCGGACACTTTTCCTGTCCGCGGAGTTGTCCCCCAACTCCACGTGGTAATCCAAACGGGGCTCTGCAGTTTCAGATAGTTTCAGACAGTTTCAGAAGAAGAAGGAGCAAACGCGCTCCACTGAGAGTACTAACTTTCAGTGCAAAAGTCTCCTTTGAAGCTGAAAGTGGAATTGTCGACGACTTCGAAGAAGCGCTCGCAAACGTCTCCTGCGGGACATTCCGAGTTGTTGTGACAACGTGTCACGGCTGGAAACGTGGATTCTCATTGGAGCGCACTTGCATCGCAGCTCACGGAGCTCTTCCGATTTTCGCGGCTCCGTTCCCAGAATTACAGCCAATTCCTGACCGGTTTCGCTGACAAAACTACTTTCTGAAAGGGAAAAAGGAAGTGAATCACGCCTCGAAAATCGGTTACTTGAATAGGAAAAAGTGATAAGAAAAAGAAGAACCCGACAGTTTTGGTGCATGATTCGGCGCGGAAATCTTCTGATTCTCGGTCTTTCTCGCCGTTTTCCCGCGTGTAAACAGTTCAAGGTCACGCGAAAATCAAGGTTATTTAGGTCTCAAATTCGCTTTATTCAGAAGACACAATTCAGAAGACGTCGTTCCGTCCCTAGCACTTCTCCTTGTCCTTGGCCGACAGAATGTCGAGCGTCACGTACGTCATGTCGTACGTGCCTCCGATCTTCTCCTTCGGAATCACAAACTCCGAGGTTCGCTTGCAGCCGGCCTTCTTCACGTTGCAGTCGTGGGTGATCAGCAGATACGGCGAGATCGACGTGATCTCGTCGTCGGAGCCGGTCAGCGAGAACTCGCCTTCTTTCGACGACGTCATCGAAGCCAGCTTGTCATCAGGGTCGACTGAAAAACGACTGGAATTGTACGACGATGAATTCGGAGGGGGCGGAGCCTCGCAGTGTGCAAAATATAGTGACGCGCGGAACCCGCGAGATGTCGGCCGCTTCATTTGGCTACAAGTTAGAGACTTCTCGAGAAACTTTTCGATTGTGAACAAGCATGTCATAAGAAGAGAAACTCACGGGTGTCCTTCTCCCAAAGAGTCACCTCCGCCTGGATCCGCTTCTTGTTGCAAATCGTCGTTCCCTTGACGGTGATCGTCTGCTTCTTCGCCTCGACGAAGGCGATAGCGAGAAGAACGGCAGAAGTGAAGAGAAGAGCACGCATTCTGAGTCAGAATTGCCGTTGACCACGAGGTTCCCTTCTGTTTTATACGTTTCGAAGGAGACAACGGGGGGTGGGGCTTAAAAGCGACAGAAGAAAAGACGAAGGCATTTTACACTCTAAACAAAAAAGTCGAAACGAAACAACAAGGTCATCTCTCAAATCAAAAAGAGAGATGGGAACCGAAAACGAAGCCACGTCATTTCTGATTTGTTTTGTTTCCGTTACGGGAAAAAAAAACAAAAACGGATGTGAGTCACGTCTTCTGAAAAGAGAAACCGGACACACAGTCGTGGTTGCTGCTGCGCCTATTATGCCAAAATTGCCCTCAAAATAACCGTGGTTTATACAAATCGATCAAAAAAAAAGAAAGAAAGGCGAGCGAGATGTTCGAGTACAGACGAGAGACCAAAAAAAGAAAAGAGAAGAGATGTGAAATTATTATGATGTCAAGTGAGATAACAGAGGAAAGAGGATCTGCATGATACTGAAGAAACAGGAGAAACAGTAAGCAGAAGGGGGATCATACAGGATCTATTTACAAATCGGCAGACGTCCGGGCGGTCACTTGTAGCTGAAGATCATGCGTCCACAAACGACTATCCCAACGATTCCAATGGCTCCCGCAGTGACGCCGGCACCGATCATCGACCAACGACGGTTGCTTCGGCGGCTCTCCTTCTCCTTCCTTTCGTGCTCGGCCTTCATGTTCTCACCGAGCTCCATGAAGCCTTTCTGCAATTGTTTTCTTTTTGAATACACAAACATTCGGTTTCCATCTGTCTATCGCCCCTCTTCACTTTCCCAACCCTGCAATTATCGGATCTCCGGGGACGGACCACCCGAGGCGTCAAGAGCCCTCATTGGGAAGGAGATCTTGCCGACAGTGCCTGCTAATGTCTATGCAAATAGGCCTTACCCAGCTCCGATTGTGTTCTTTCCATGAGTCTCGGATCCTCGATTTGATGAAGGCCGATGTGAACAAGAGGAGTCTCGAGACCTCTCCCTGCAGTCCCTCCGTGTTCATCATTTTCGTCGCCACCATTCCGCCGAACGCGATCAGTCCTATCAGGCGCCCGTAGGACATGGGACACTTTGAGTCACGCGAGTTTCCGACTGTCTGCACGACCTCTTGATACAGAGGAAATGTGATTCTTCGCTTCGCAAGCAACTGATCCGAAAAGTTCTCAAGCGTGTCTTGATGTCTTTTTTCGAAAACCGACGCCAGAACGCGCATCATTTCATGCTCTGGCTGGACTCCGTCGGGCAGATTCGGACGGTCGAACCACTCGATTCCAGTTTGTTGCATGCGATACGTGAAGTAGTCCGTCTGCAATTATCTACTTGAATCGAGGGCATCGTCTTCTGAATGACGCACCACAAATCCCTCGATATCGAGTCTGGGTTGCTCCCAATCGTAGATCATTGCCGAAGACGGCTCTCCGATTGACATCCGCCTTGTGGTGACGACCACCGGTTCGTCGGATCCCTTGAAGACGTCCCTTCTTCCCGTCGTCGTCGCTATCGATCTTCTTCGATTGTGCGGTGTCTGCGCCATATCCATGGAATTGAACGAATCGAGCATTGTGTCGCGGGTCATCTAAAATTTTTATTTCGTTTTGTTTATACACATTCTAAAAAGAGGAACGATCAATTCTACGGAGACAAAAAGAGAGAGAATTAACGAGAAAACGGAGAGTAAATGAGTCGCGCGGGAGGGATTGTGTGGGCGGGAAACGGGTAAACGGGGGTAGGCAGGGGGCGGAGCTCGCTTAGGCGCTCTTGACAGCCTTGTTCTTGTTCTGGCACGAGTTGATGACGATGGCCAGAGCAATGACGGCGGAGACGCCGAACACGAGCCATCCGGACTTGTACACCTGCAAACTTTGGTCTTCCGCCGGGAAACGGGAAACTGAACGGACCTGTCCGATGTTGTCGACTCCCTTAGCCAGGTCGAATCCAAGGAAGCGGATTCCATTGAGCGTGTGGAAGATGATCGGGAAAGCGATGATGTACTGAAAGTTTTCACTATCGTAGTTATTTAACTCTTCTCTGTCCTAATACCTTGAAAACAGCGGTGACGGCGCATGGCAGGTTCCAGCCACGGACAAACTCGACGAATTGGGTGAAGTCGAACGGAAGGACGGCGAATCCAACGCCTCCAACGAGAAGAGTTCCGGCCATGACACATCCCGAGATACGGTGGAATCCGGAGAGCATCCACGTCAGCTGAGGCTGGTAGATGGTGAGATGCGGGGCGATCGGGCGGCTCTTCGAGCGCTGCTTCATCAAGTACTCCCATCCGAACTTTTGGATTGGCGTCTTCGCCTCGGACTGCAAAATACTAACAATTCATGACAAACTGGAAGTATTAAAAGTGAATTCGGGTTCAATATGACAAAAACCGATTTTAAGATAGCTGTTGACTTGCGTATTCATGTTTATGTTCAATTTTTCAGTATCTGTCGTTATTTTTTGCATTTTTTCATTGATGGCATCATCAAAAACTTATTCATTCACAAACAATTCACAAATAGCGGAAAACACTCACCTTGGTGACGACCGATGTTCCGAAGGTACGCGAGATCGGAGATCTGGCGGCCAGACGGCAAAGAAGCGAGCTCGGAATGTTGATCATCCTGAAAATACAACTGATAACCGTTTTAAAAACAAATTTTCGAGAGATAAAAGGGCGGCGCGGGGCGAAACAGCCGCCGAAATTTTGTTCAAAAATGCACGCACTGCACCGGAATTGCGCCAGCAATGCGCGTTCGAAGAAATGCGTCAAGAAGCGTGGAAAGGCGCGATTATCGATTTTTGCAAAAATTTTGGATTTTTCACGATTTTGAATTTTCCCGAAGATCAGGCGTCGTCAAAATCAATCCGAATAAGTGTAAATTATCCTTTAATTGATAATTGCTTCATAATTGAAATTGAAATCCAGTTTTTACTACCTTTCGCACCTGCACATCCGTTTTAGAATGAGCACCGGGATTGCTCGGATCCATGAAAGCTCCACATCATGGCTCGAGTTGCTCGTTAAGTTCGGCTTTCAAAACAAGCCATTCATTTTGGAATCCTGGAGCACTTCGAGCTGGAGAGCACGAAAAGACTGGACGCACCCCGATGGAACCCCGAACACCGACTTTCTGATAAAGAACTACGGTTGGTTATGTTCCCATAAGTCTTCTGAATCAGGAATAAATCTCTAGGAGACTCGCAAGTTCCGATTCTAATCAACGGCAGCACTTATAAATCGGTGACTCTTAGGGAGTATCTGGAGAATCCGCGTGATCCGGAAGTCTATCTCAAAGACTGGCATTTCCAAAACGAGTGAGACTGCGGCAGAGTTTCCTCATTTGAGACTGGAAGCTTCTTTAGATTCGGCACGTCCATGTACGAACCGCTGCCTCCGTTCTTCTCTCGTGACTTTGTGAACTGCGAGTCATGGACCTCTATTAAAGAGGAGAATCCGTTCGGAGACGACTATCGCTTCGTTTACTTCGGATCCGCGGATTCGTGGACCAAATTCCATTCGGACGTCGTCTCCTCGCACAGTTGGTCCGCCAATATCTGCGGTCGAAAAAAGTGGTACATGATGCCGCCGGGCGGCGAGACGCACTTCAGAAGTACGTCTTCCGAGTCTGGATTCGTTGATGACATCAGGAACCGTTCGGAGTTGTTCGAGACGGCGGGCGTCTTCTCCTTCGTTCAAGAACCAGGAGAGATCGTGTTCGTCCCTTCGAACTGGTACCATCAAGTGCACAACTTGGTAGGAAGGCCCCCTTTGGAAGTCTGGAAGCGTCTCTTGAATTTCAGACGGACACTATTTCGATCAACCACAATTGGGTAAACTCCACGAATCTCGATCTAGTGTGGGAGTTTCTGAAGCGGAGAGAGCAAGATGTTCGAGATGAGATCCGACATTGCTCCGATCTGTTTTCGCGCGAAGAGTTCGAAGAACAGGTCGAACTGGTGCTCTTCGCAGACGCTCGCCTCAACAAGTCAAAGTTCCGACGGCTCTGTGAGCTCGTTCAGGGCTCGCGAAGGCAGTCCGATTACAGATGCGAGAAGCACGGAACCGACCTGTAGGGACTAACTTTTCCACTTCCACTATCATACTTATTCCCACTTCCTTTCCAGCCATTTGTGCATTCTATCTGCCACGTGTCACTCTTCCATCCGTTCCATTTGCTCTTGCTCCACTTCTCTCTGCTCGAAATGCTCCGATTTCATCGAGCACCTCGAATTCTCCGTTGTCTCCCGTTTCTTATAGGTGTCGTGTGTCTTCTCCCCTCGCATTATGACGTTCACTTTCAGATGCTGTCACACGACCGCCTCTCTGTTCTCTACGATTGCGCGACGTCTTCGAGAAGGCTACCGTCCGATTTCAACAACGACTCTGATGATCTGAGCACGATCATCCGATACGGTGAGCTCTTCAAAGCGTGCCACTCCGCCGGCTCAGTGGAAACGATCCGGAAGGAAGGAGGGCTCGCAGAAGAGGAAAAGGAGAAGTTGGAGAAGATTGTCGAACAAAAGTTGAAAGAAGGAGAGAAGAACGAGAAGAACGTGAATTGGAACGTGAATATCGGTCAGTCGCCCTCTACAAACCAAACATCGCTAAATACTTTCTTTCCAGTCGTCGGCAACTCGCACGTGGCCAAGAGTCTGCGGCCTGTCATCAACATCGCGATGCCGACGCTCGAAGGCCAGCAGTTCGAGTTCGACATCGACTCGTTCGCGCAGTTCCGGCAGCAACTGGCGAGGGCCGTCCTCGCAGTGAATCCCTCGAACGAATGAATCAGTGTTTACTTGTAAATAGAGAGCCCCCGAGCAATAAAAAATTCCGACCGAAAAGTGGTGCTTCTCGCGAGTTTCATCACCCAGATGTTTCGCAACGTGGCTTCTCGCATCGCCCGATGAGTCATGTTTTCTTTCCAGTTTTCTCTCTTTCTTTTCGCTCTCCTCGCCTCCTCGACCACTCAAAACAGTGCGTATTTAACCGAAACAAACGAGACTCGAGGCTACCGATCGTCGAATCGCCTCGACAGATTTACCCACTTTTAATCCGGCAAATCGATAGTTTCTATCGCATTTCGCCCACAGCATTGGTTTTCAATTTGTTTTCTATTGTGTTTGTGTGTGTGTGTGAAGTAGGCGTGTCCGATTCTTTTCAATTCTTCTCGCTTCGATTTCTCATAAATATTGCTTTCGTTTTCAGACAAAACACAGTTTTCTTCTTCTTTTTCTTCGTTTTTCGCATCAGAAATGTCGCTTCGCAAATTTGTCATGTCTGGAATCCAGGACGTTCTTGTGAGTTTTTTCTTTCGAGTTTCTCCCCCGAAATTTGAACGCGGAAAGGGAGCTCGCGATGGAGCGCGCTTGCAGATTTGAAATTTTCGTTATCAAATGATAAAGCCCTTCTCATTTTATTTTCCTTTTCCGGCTGACTCACATTTTCTTCGTTTTGTTTGCTCGCTTCCCGGCGGCGACGCGCTTTCCCTTCCGCGGTGTATTGAACACGTGTCCTCTGGCTGTGAGCACGACCACAAAACGGCCCCGTTGGCGCGGGAAGAAGAGCGAGATGAGCACTCTTTCTCTCCGTCTCGCTGCTCTTCTTTGCTCACTCTTGTTTACCCGTTTACACTTCTCAATTCCCTACTTTTTCTAGGAGAACAAACTCGGCGGACTGTCCGGAAACAGCAACAACCAGGGCCAGAATAAAGGCCAGAGCAACTCGAACCCGACGTCGTCGACGCCTCCCTCTCAAGACTATAATATGAACCCAGGAGGTTATCCGCAGCAGCCTTCGTACGGAAACGCCGGCTACGGCAACGGACAGCCACCGCAACAGCCGGGATTCGGCAACGCCGGATACGATCCGTACGGACAGCAGCACCAGCAGCAACCGCCGTACCCGGGAGGAGCCGGAGGGTATCCGGGTCAAGGAGCCCCGTATCCGGGCGCCGGCTACCCGCAGGCGCCACAGTACGGATTCGCGGCCGGTCAGGGCGGTGGCTACCCTCCTCAACCTCAACAGCAACAGCCGATGTACCCACATCAAGGGGGCGGAGGGTACCCTCAACAAGGAGGCTACCCTCAGGGGCCGCAGGGCGGCAACTTCTACCCGAACCAGGGATACGGACAGCCCGGTGAGTCATGGCGCGTTACGAAGAGAAGGGCGTAAATATAGAAAACCTGTTTCTCTTCGCTCATCACCATTCAGTTTTGAATGAGTACTCATCATCGCCGTGAATCACACAGGAAACTCTTCCTCACTTCTTATCTGTTTTGTCGGAAACAAACGACGAGCTCTAATCACACACCCACGTTGTAGTGCTTCTTCTCCTTTCTATTTAATCACGTACAATTCGGAGAGATCAGCCTCCAAATCGGAATTCCAATCCAAATCCGCTCTCGAAACGTCTCCCCCACTTATGTTTCGTCTCGTTTCTCTGCGCCTCTCTCCGGTTTGCGCGCTCTCTCACCGTAATCAAACAAATTCCTCGCCTCGTTCTCTTTTTTTGTCTGTTTGTTTTTTTCTCCGAACTTGACCAAGGTCGGCAATCAAATATCGATTTTGCAGTGATGATTGGCAACCCGTCGCTTGTGCCGGTGCCCGGATTCAATGCGAACACCGACGCCGAAGTGTTGAGAAAGGCGATGAAGGGGCTCGGATGCAACAACTCGAAAGTGATCAGCGTGCTTTGCCAGCGCACCAACGGACAGCGTCAGGAGATCTCGCGCGCGTTCAAGGTGATGTACGGCAAAGATCTGATCAAGGAGCTGAAGGGCGAGCTGCACGGAGACTTCGAGGACCTCATCCTCGCGCTCATGGACGCCCCGGCCGTCTACGATGCGAAGCAGCTGCACAAGGCGATGGAGGGACTCGGCACCAAGGAATCCGTGCTCATCGAGATCATGACTTCGCGCACGAATGCTCAGATTCAGCAGGTCCGCGACGCCTACCAGGCGCTTTATAAGAAGGATCTGGAGAGAGATCTGATCGGAGAGACCAGCGGTCACTTCAAGCGTCTCCTCGTCTCGCTCTGCGCCGGCGGCCGTGACGAGTCGAACCAGACGGACGCTCTGCGAGCCAACCAGGACGCCCGTCGCCTCTACCAGGCGGGCGAGAAGCGTCTCGGCACCGACGAGTCGACGTTCAACGCGATCCTCGCCAGCCAGAACTTCTCGCAGCTGCGCATGGTGTTCGAGGAGTACCAGAAGGTCTCCAACCATCCCATCGAGAAGGCCATCGACGCCGAGTTCAGCGGAGACGTGCGCGACGGCCTCCTCGCCGTCATCGCCGTCGTTCGGAACCGTCCGGCCTACTTCGCGAAGCTTCTGCACGATAGCATGAAGGGTGAGTTTTGAATGCGCTCCACCGAACTCTCTTTCGTTTCAGGACTCGGAACTCGCGACAACGACCTGATCCGCCTGTGTGTGACGCGTGCCGAGTACGACATGGCCGACATCCGCAACATGTTCCAGCAGCTCTACCGTACCTCCCTCGAGAGTATGATCAAGGGAGACTGCTCGGGAGCCTACAAGGAGGGACTCATCGCCCTCGTCAACGGAAACCGCGGCGGACAGTGATATCCCCGTTGCTTATCGCTTCACCTTCTTTAAAACTTGAAATCTCATTTTGTTTAACAGAACACAAATAACGGCACGCATAAAAGTGATTCGCTTATTGTTAATTGATAAAATACAAATTTTATAATAAGAAGATGTTTAGGGTGCATTTGCTTAAAAATTACGCGTATGGGTGGAATGACACGGAGTTTGGAAAAGAAACAAAAAAGAATATTACATCAGTTTCGAGAGTTTTACGAGGGTTGTTAGTTGGGTATCGGCATGGGCTCTGGCACGTGATATTTGCTGCTCGCCTCCTGTCTTTTGGCGAGATTCGCCTTATCGCGGGTCTGAATAAGATGCTTTTAGATTTGCGACTGGCGTCATGGCTCACCTTGTCGAGTGTGGCGAGAAGATTCTTGAGAGATTCCTCCTTTAGGTCCGGATCATTCATCTGCTGGATGACTCGCTCCGTGGCCGCCAGCATGTGATCAAGGAGTCTCTGGCGTCCGGAATTGCGGCTGTGCCAGTATTTTGCAACATCGCAGACTGTGTTAAAACTGTCGACAAGAGAACTCATCGTCTTCTTGTCGGCTTTTCTCGCTGTCTCTTGAGATTTCACTCGCATTTTATAACCATCCAGATCTTTCTGACGCTCCAGAAGTTGGTTTTCCACTTGGGCCCGACGTGTCTTTTCACTGCAAAAAGAGGGAACAGTGATGACAGATTGGACGGAATGAAAAACTTACAAGTGGACTTCATTGTGGGCTACCTCAATGCGATCATACAGCTTTTTGTGCTTGCGTCCAGCTTCTTCCATTTGCGAATAAAGATCTTGGATGGTAATGCCATGGCTCTTGTTCTCTTGCACTTCGAGCTGAAATCGTACCGTGTCGAAAATCTTCCCTTTCAATTCACTCACGTCGTACTGCTCTCTGAAGCCTTCGGCCAGCTCCCGGTTCTGATTGACAAGATCTATCTGCTGGTTCAGAGCGTCTTCTAGATTTTGAATGATCGCCTTTTGGTTGCCGATCTTTTCCTTGGCGCGAGCAACATTGTTGAGGTATCGTTGACGTTCATCGTCGCGAGCCGCATACACGGAGTGCAAGCGACTGTGGAGGTCCTCGTGGAAGCGATCAATTTCTGGGACCGAGTCTTCCGAGTAAACGGTCTTGATCAAATCGGCGACCTGGTGGAGGGTCTCAGTGATTTGGATGTCGGCAGAAGGCATCGACTGGTTTTCCACAGAGACAAGACCGATTCGCTGCCCGCCGCCAAGTTCTTCGAGACGATCGATCATCTTTTGGATGTTGTCGTTGATGAAAGCGTGATGATCGTGATCCGGACAGATCGGTTGCTCCAGTACAACCGATTCCTGTTCGATTTCATCCGTCTGCACGCTCGTGTGTTTTTTGGACACTGAAATAGTCTGTCCAGGGTAGGACTCGAGCTCGACGAGTCTCTGACGCAGGTGGCTGATCTCCTCGTCGCGTCTCCCGACTTGGTCCTCATATTGGAGATTGGCGTGTTTCTGGAAGTCTGCGAAATGAAATTCGGAATCCTCGAGATCCTTCTGCAGTTGCTCGATCTTCTTCCCATTCCGATACGCCTCCTCCATGAAGTCGTTCATCTTCGCATCTTTTTCCTTTATTTCGGATTCCAGTTTCGCAATGCACTCATCCTTCTCAGCTAGAGCACATGACATTTTTTTTTCTTTGCGAATGAACTCTTCTATGCTCTTCTTGCAGTCATCCTCATCGCGAGCGGCTTGTCTAAGTTGACTCTCCAGCGCCTCGATCTTCCTGTGATCTTCCAAAGCGGCCTCCTGGAGAGATTGCACCTCGTCCGGATGCACTTGCTCGCGGAGCTGCTCACGAAGGTACTCGACTTCTCGTTTGGACTTTTTCAGATCCTCGTGCAGCTCGTCGGATCTTTGCTTTTCAGCTAGGTTCTGGAAAAAAGTTCGTTTCAATCCGTGTATTATTCCCCACTTACCTCGTGTTGAACAAATTCCAAGTCTTGAATCTTGACCTGCAGTTCGTCGGAACGACGAGTGACCTCTCTGAGTTCCGCTCTGACAGACTCAAGCTCCGCTTCGAGGATCTGCACGTTACTAACTAGATGAACGTTGGCGGTCTTCAACGTCATCTCTCTGTCGATGAGAACGTCGTGCGTTTGTTTCAGATTTTTGTACTCATCGGTCATTGCCGAGAGTTTTCCACTCGATAAAATAGCTTTTTCCTCGGCGTTGTCCAGCTCCTTGGCTATCCTGTTGTACTCCTTCTCGAGGTCCAAACGACGAGTCTCCGCTTGCATCAGCTCTCTTTCTTTCTCTGACTTTGCAGCTTGCGCGAATGCAGTCATGTTCTTCATGTTCTCGGCGAGCTCTTTGACTTCGCTCTCGAGCAGTTTCTTCTTTTTAACTGTAGAATCCAACGAGTCCTCGAGACTCCTCACTTCCTTATCGCGCGCTTCGAGCTTATCGTGGATCGCGCGGTACTCAACTTGGAGATGCTCGAACTCTTTGCTCTTCTTCTTGAGTCGGACTTCCACTTCTTCCCATCTTCCCTGGAGTCCGAGGTATTTTTCCTCGTAACGCGTCATCTTCTTCGTCATCTCGTCCTTGGCTTTAATCGCCTCTTTTCTGGAATCCTCGAGGTCCTTTCGTGCGTGCAACTCTTTCGAGACAGTCTTTTTCTCCTTCTCCAACTCAGCCTTGCACTCCTCTAATTCAGTTTGCATCTTTTCGACCGTCTGAAAGATATCGGAATGATAGGAAAGATCGCATCGTGAACTCACGGTTTGGTAATGCAGATTGGCTGCAATGAAGTCAACTCCGTCCGTCTGCGATTCAGCGTCCAACTGGTTCGTGTTGACCATTATCTCGACGTTGGCTACGTAGAACATCTGAAGAATCGGAGACTTGCTGAGACGGCGACCATGGGACTCACATGCTCGAGCTTTTGCTCGACGATAGTTCGATCCTCTTCGTTTGGAACGAATGAGAGTATCTCTCTTTTGACCTCCTTCAGCTCTGGACTTTCCAATGGAAGAGTCTCCTCGGAGGCAATCTTCGGATTTATTGGTGCCGGTTTTTGATGATCGAACGATGTTCCTTCTTTCTGATCTTCCTGTAGTTGCTCTTCGACGTCGTGTTTATTGAAACGAGTGACGTTTGCCTCTTGGAGGCTCGTGTTCTCGTCACGAAGAGACTCATTTTCGCGCGACTGCTTCTGAAGCTCCCTCGATACGTTCAACATCTTCTTAATCCCGTCTGAAATCGGGACGATGACGAAATTATGCACAACGCAGAGGAGCCTGACAGACCCGTTAAAATATGACTCTTGCCTTTCTCTGTCTCTTCGCTTCTTTCGTCCACTTCGATGTTGGTGACATCAGGAAACGGGTCCGTCAGCGGGTGGCTGACAGTTCCACGTGCCGGGGTCGAAGTGACCTGACCTTCCCCAGCCGCCTCACGTGGAGAACTCTGGCGCGGCGGCGAGTTCGAGAGAGGCTGCAAAATGGCACAAATTTACAGAATCTGAAAGGTCTGAAGGCCTACCGACGACGAAGAATCGCTCGGGGTCAGAAAACTGGTATTTTTCGGCTCTTGCATGTTTTTATTCTGAAAACGCGCGGAGTTTGACGAGAAGTTAGATTTTTCTGTCCAGAACTTGTCAGAAAAAGCTTAAAATCCGGATCGATTTTTGGAAATTTTAGGATCGCATCGCGAATTCAAATTCGAGCCGAGATAAATGTGTGCAACCACGGTGACGCAATATCACAGACATTCCGTGATTGCGCTTTTTTTTCTCAATTTTGATAAAAATTGCCGAAATTCCTTTGGAAAAATCCTTTGGAAGTATAACCAGGTGCCAAGAAACATAAAATTCAAGTTTTTCTGAACACGCGCCGATAAATAGAAGAGTACTCGGCTTTAGATTAGTTTTCATCGCCTATGCAATATCATATCAACAAGGTGTGAGTTCGTGCGACCTTTTTTCTGGTGGTATTCGAAACAAAAGCAAAAGAAAAGAGAAGAATTGTTTTAATTCAAACGTCTGGAAAAAAGTCCAACAGCAAGAAACGATTTGAATGGCATGCATTTATTTATTTACAAGTGTATAGAATAGCGCGGGTGCCTAGTACTCGTATTCTCCGTAATCGTCCTCGTGCACTGAATCGGAATTGGTTCTGCAAAAACAATTGTGTTTTCCGAAGAGCTCTGCGAATGAAACGGTTTATTTATTACGCAATAGCAAGATTCATGGCTCCAACAACTATGGCATAAATGCCCAAAGTCTGGATGGACAAGAATTCGGCGGTCCAGGATGGGAAAAATAAAGGGAGTTTAAAGCGACGGGATCGATTAGAATAGGTGACAAGAATTTGGTTATGAAATCATGCACAGGAGGGGTCAAAGTGAGAGGATGTTACAATCGAATGGGTACTTGGCAACGGGGGGCGCCTACAAACGGGAAGAAGAAAATGGACGACACAACACCTACTGCTTCGGTTTCGGAGGCTGCGACGACTGGAAAACCGACGATGAAGCCATCAGATTCTGGATGTACTGGCCGAGCACTTGGTTCTCCGATCGCAACTTCAGGCTCTCCTCCTTCACCGATTCGACACGCGACGAGAGATCTAAAAAGAGACTGGTTCAGAGCCGCCATTGCACATTCCTCTACCATCCAAGGTGTTCTGCAGTTCGAGAACCTGCGTTATGAGTCTCGCCTTCTCCTCGGGATCCTCTGGCGGCTCCTCTTTCGGAAGCGGCTGCGCGGCTCGCGGAGTCTTCCCACCGCTAATGATGGTCACAGTGTCATCTTCAAACAAAAACTGATAAGAATTAAACACCGATAAAAAGAGTTACCGTCGTCGGCGAGCGGAATATCGTCTTGCTCGGGCTTCTTCTCGCTCATCGTAACGCGGATTAGTGAGGGAAAGAAAGGGGGAAGAAAGGGGACGGAAGGGCGGCGACGAGAGGCGGAGAGCACAGAGAAGGGCCCTCCGGCAGCGTCCGTCCCGAAAATCGATAAATCGGGAGGGAGCGAGAGACGCAGACACGTGCCAAGCTGGCAATGCAAGTGCGCCCCGGTCGAGTCGCTTCGTCAGCACTCACACCGCTTTCCGCTCCGTTTTTCTCGCTGAAACTCCCACTTTTCCATCTGAAATTCACCCTTTTTCAGCCATGATTAGTGACGTTCAACTCGGAATCGCCGCCAACATCCTCGGCATCGCCATGCTGATGCTCGTCGTCCTCTTCCACTACCTGAACGTCAATCAGAAGAACAAGTAACTCATGGAAAAAGGTATTTCCATTTCTTCCTTCTCTCACCTCGTATCTGGATCTTTGGTTTCAGATTCCACACCGCCTCCTTCATGTGATATGTTCTTCTCAACAGTCTTCAGCACCAAAAAACGTTTAATCCTCGGCTTTGGACAATACACTCCGTTAATTAATAAATTATTTCGTAATTCGTTCTCTCTTTTTCATAATAATTGGTGTCGAATTCGCCCGAAATATTTGCAAATTAATCTCAGATCCCAATCGGTCCAGTTTCAAATGTTCCCCTCTTTAGACGTTCCGTGACGATCTGCAAATCGGTCGTGTATGACATGAACGGTCAGCAGCCACGTGGAACTGGAATCCAGCCGGGTCCCTCTTCCTACAACCCCCAATCGCCGCTTTCTCAACGCAGTTTTCGATACGAGCCCGCCCGGAGCGGATACACATCACCCGGACAGTTCTCCACCTACTCCAGGTATTTGAATCGGTTCATTCTGAATCTGAATATAAATCTATTGATCTTTCAGCGCGACAACAGCCGATCGAGTCGGGTGTCTTACTGCAGTAAGAATGTCCGCATTCGCAAAACTTTCGCGATTCACGCGCCGCCTCGTGCACATACGACAGATGGACTTTGAATTCGCCCTATGGCAGATGCTGTACCTTCTGATCCAGCCGTCGAAGGTCTACAAGAACTTCCTCTACCGGAAACGAACCAAGGATCAGTTCGCGAGAGACGACCCCGCCTTCCTCGTGCTGCTCTCGTGAGTCACTACACCTTCCGACCTTCTAACTCTCCTCCCTTTTACAGTCTCTCGCTTCTCTTCTCATCAATGTTCTATGCGTACGCTCTCGGTCTCGCCAAAACGGGCTTCTTCACTTTCTTCCTCTGGTCCGTGTTCGTTGACTGCATCGGAGTCGGAATCGTCATCGCCACCGTCCTATGGTGGCTTTCGAACCGATTCCTGCGCAAAGTGCGCGATCAGGACGTCGAGTGGGGCTACTGCTTCGACGTGCATCTGAACGCCTTCTTCCCGATGCTTATCCTCCTTCACGTCATCATACCGATCCTCTATCCGAGTACGTATTCTGTGTTTCTCTTCAGAATCTGATTATTTTCCTACAGCCCTCATTGACTCTCCGGCGTTCCTGTCGGTTCTTCTGGGCAACACGATCTGGTTCTTGGCTGCGTGCTACTACGTCTACATCACGTTCCTCGGCTACACGGCCCTTCCGATCCTTCACAAGACGCAGTACTTCCTCTACCCCATCTCGTTCCTCTTCATGTTCTTCGTCGCCACACTGACCGCCGGATGGAACATCTCGAAAACAGCCCTCTACTTCTACCATTCTCGCGCCGAGCCGCACAAGTTCGCCGTCCAACACAGCGGTCTTTAATACTTATTATGTAATTTCCCGCCGCTTTCCTCTCTGTTTGTAAAAATCCCCTCCATCTAGAAGGTGTTTATGGTGTGAGTGAGTCTCTAACTGCATGGTGTGCCGAAATCTAACCGAATGTGTGTAAAACGTGTCCCCTTGTTTCCTCGTTTCTTTTTCCTCATAAGCTATTTAAATAAACTAAATGTCAAGTCGATCACGAAACCACTCCGACCACAAGAGTCGTCTTTTCTTCCGCTGATAACAGCGCCTCTTCCTCTCGCGTCATCTGAAGTGCGAGGAAAAGAAGAAGAAGACTCTTGTTAATGATCAACTCTGTTTGAAAATTCAAAAGTGCATTCAAATTTGAATTCGAATTCACTGCGCAGCCGCGATACGGAGCGGTAGTTCAGTGGAGCGCGTTTGCGATAACAAAGAAAGTTTGATGGAAAGCGAGAAAACCAGTTGCAAATGTCCGGAAGCACAGTATCCGCCTTCTCTTTTTTCGTTTTCGCTCGTCTTCTGACTCATCAGTACTTTTTGCGAAGACCGCAAAAACAAGTGATACCGTAATCTTGCTCATCACACTTTCCGCAGCCAATCACCCGTTTTTCCCTCGTTTCTCTCGATTCCTTTTTCGATTTTCTTTCTTCTTCGTTCTCCATTTTCTCGTGAATTCGTTTTTTTTTGGCGGAAATTCTGAAAATGTGCTCGCGGAGCCAGATTATCCGAGTGGGTACTGTAGCTACAGTAACCTGCAACCATCTCGTTCCAAACTATTTCAGATGCCTTTCTTTTCCCCATACTAACATCAGTTTCCAGACAAATGTCGCTTCCGATCGATAACAACTGCAACGACAACTTGGATGACGTCATCGAAGTGCTCCAGAAGCTCGAAGGTCATCTGGTGAGCCACGTCTTCTTTCTCTCTCTCTTTTCCTTTCTGAATTGTCGCACGTCTTCACTTTCAGACGGATTCCGATCGACGCATTCCGAAAGAAGACGTCGACCAAATTCGCAACGCCGCCTGGTCGATTCCGGTGCCGAAGACGGAAAACGTGCGAAAATGTCCGAAGAGGAGCAACAACCACGTGGAGGAAACGGAGGAAACGGAAGAGAAACCGAGCAAAAACAGTGAGTATCAAAGGCCGTTTTCCCTTTTGATCAGACTGAGGAAACGCAATAAGGATGAGCAAGCGGGCGGGCGCGTCGGCGGGAAAAACCAGAGAGAGAGACACGAATCGGCCCCCCTTTAGCTGTGTCGTTCAGAAGACGCGGCACTGCGTCTGAAAATGCGAAGAAGAAGAAGCGAGCGGAGCGCAACGACGGCTCCGTTTCCGACGGGCTCTCCGCGCAGATCGACGCGGAGTGCCGGCGTCCCGAATCTTCACTACACCTACCATGAAGACAGTGAGTTCTCTTTCTCCTTTCTTTCGGAAACCCCAAAATACACACGCCGGCGGCCGGAAGATAAGAAGTTTCTTAGTCACTCGTCGCACTTTCCCCCCTTGTGGTTACTGTACTTTTCGCGTTTTATGGCGATGAAGAAGAGTCCATTCGAGACCGCACTCCCTTTGAATTTTGAGAGAATTTCAAAGATTTCAGTCGCTTCTGGGATGAACCAAATGTCGATGAGTCGTCACGTGACACGGACACCGAGAGGCGATCAGAATGAAGACGTCAGGGAAGAAGTGAAACAGGAGGCGGAGGAAGACGAAGAAGAAGAAGACGATGACGACGAAGAAGAGGAAGAGGAGGAGGATGAAGACGTGAGCGGTAAGTTGTACCATCGGAACATCACTCGATCAGAAGACGGGACTGTGACATGACGTCACACATTTTGAAGCTGAGGAAACCGGTTTATCAGTTGTCGCGCATTCAATGAAAAGGGGGGCGAGCAAGATTACTGTAGACAGACGCCATTTCTGACGAGAACAGTTGCAGGCCGGTCTTCTGAATCGTCGTCTTCGGGTTCCAGTGATAGCGACGAATACCTGCCCGCAGGACCCTCTTCCATAGGTACCGTTCCCTGTTTTCGGCACTTTCAGACCGATTCCAGACACTTTCAGACAACAACACAAACCAATCGGACTCTCCGCGACGGACGGGACGTCTTCGGAAGGAGCAGAAAGTGAAAATGACGAGCAAAGAGCTGGAAGAGCGACGGAAGGAGGCGAACAAGACGAACAGCAAACGATACAACCGGAACAAGAAGGCCCAGGAGAAGGAGTTGACAGAAGACGTCGTCGAGAAGGAGGGACGCATCGAAGCGAGTAGGAGGAAGGATCGAGACACGCACTCGAAGATCCTCGCGTGCTACGAGTGCATCCGAGAGGTCATCGACCTCCAGATGAATACGATTCCGCCGTTCCCGTCCCAAGAAGGGTATCTTCAGACGATGGAGTCTGTCGAGAAGACGTCGGGAGAAGCGATGAAGAAAGACAACCATCTGCGGAAACTGGAACAGAAGTGGCGGGAGAAGCGGAAGGCGTTCCAACTGGCGGCCAATGATTTGAAGACGAAGAGACAGAACACGAACACGTACGGTTCTCGCAAATCGAGGGCTCTTCACACCATGAACATCGCGGAGTTGGCGTGGAAGAGCGCGAAGGCCGACCACAGAATACGTCATTTCTCGCGGAAGACGCGCATGACGAACGATCTGAAGAAGCAGGTCAGTTCCAGACGTCCTCTTCCAGAATAAACACCGTCCCATTTTCAGCTGGCCGCAGTGCTCCAGTGGCGTTACGTGAAGGTGTCCGAGATTTTTCCGGCGATGTCGCCGGCGAGAACGGCCCAAATCGACCAATTGATACACTTTTTGGCCTCTTAGACACTGAAAATACAAACGTCTTCTGTTTGAAACAGCGTCGTCCAGTGCTTCAGAAGACGTCAGTTCTTGTTGAGTTTACTCGTTTTTCAACAGTTTCCCTCATTGTTTCCGACCACCTCTCAGGTCAAATCACTCGATATTTGATATTGTGAAATGAATCATTGTGTACTTATTCAACATTCAAGGCACGTCTTCTGATCGTTTGCCACGTCATCTGAAGATGATTTAAAGGCAATCGGAACGGCTACAAGTGTTGCTTTCGACTCGAAGATCTGTCTCGATCCGGAACGTCGCTGAACTCGTTTGCGAAGGAAGAGCCGAATGATCGGAAGACTGACGTCATCTTGTTGACTCACTAACAATTACGGTTAGCAAGTATGCCATCGAAACCTGGAATGCGACGGCGAATCCAGAACACGACAGAAGAACTTGTAGAATCCGTCAGAATTCAGAACTGGCACCTGGACACTCCGAAGGAAATGGCCGCGAGGAAAGTCAGGCTCGCCTGGATGGACAACTCGAGATGGTCCGAACTCGTCACGGAATGGCAACCCAGAGAAGGATCCAGAAGAGCAGGCAGGTCCCTGAAGAGGTGGAGCGACGACCGAACAAGAAGCCACAAGTCTCGTGAACGGAAGAAGAAGAGCTGGTGTTCTAACTCGAAAAACGACCTGGTCAACGGCGGCCAGAAGAGATCGACAAGTTCGAAAAGATTTCTTCCGCAGCTTGCTAAGCTAGAAACAAACGGACATCAAGTATCAAGTAAGTAAGAGCCGAATGATCGGAAGACTGACGTCATCTTGTTGACTCACTAACAATTACGGTTAGCAAGGTTTTCTGGCTCGCCGAGCAAACTTTCTCATCTCCAATTTGCGTGGGTTAAATGCGATAAAAAGTGTTCATTAGGTATTGATCAGATTGAGAAAAAAGAAAAGTGACTAGGTTTCGGAAGTGAGTAAGTGAAAAGAAAGAAAGGGGAAAGGGAAAAGTGGAACGGGAACCGCTTCGAGCCCGCCTCCGATCGTCTTGTTGAGAACGTCTTCGTCGCCCGACGTCTCCGCCTTCTCCTTGCACGTCTTCATCTCCGACGAGTTTTGCGGGGGAGGTGAGCATGTGGCGCCACGGAAGGGTCGTCAGTGTCATGTTCTGCACTGTCACCGTGCCGATCTTCTCCGTGATGTACGTCCTCGCTGATGTAGTTGTGGTGGGCGGGGCTTGATCCGGAAACCCACGACCAGAGGAGAGTCCAGACGATTCCGAGTGCGCCGAAGATGTAGAACTTCAGACGACGTCGATCTCCTCGTCGCATTCTTCGTCGTCTTGTTGCTGCTGCTGCTTCTGCTCCACTTTCACGGCGGGCTGTGGGAACGGCGGGAAGCGGAGCGGCGAGAAGCCATGTAGCATCGGCGGGAACGGGAACGGGAACGGCGCCATCGGAGCGGTGGGCGGGAAGATAAATGGAAGGTAGAAGGGCGGGATCGAAGGCGGTGGTTGGGCGAACAGCGTCGCCGGCGGTGGCAGAATCTGCTGTTGCTGTGGAGGAGAAGAGGTGGAAGAACGTCGCGCCTTCTTCGGTTGCGGAGAGGACACTTGGGAGCTGCTCTCCTCGGCGTTCGAGTCGTCTGCATTCGTCGACGGGGTGGAAGGAGACACGCGTTTTCCCTGCGAGCCCTCTCGAAACCCCTTGGCGAACGGGTTGTGCTCGATCTTCAGTTTGGTGATCGCATCGTTCTGGAATCGGGAGAGGTGAGAAGAAGATCGCGAGGGGCCGATTGTTGTGGTGGGAGGCTTCTTTTGGGGACACACGTGCTAATGCCGGGTGTTAATGCGACCGAAAGTTGGGGGAGCACGCGTCGTTATCGGAGTGCGAGATCTTGTTCTTACCTGGTACGCAGTGACGGCGATGAACTCTGTGTAGGGAAGACGGGCGGTGGCGACGAGCCGAGACGAGAGCGACTGGCCGACGCTGAACGGGCTCTCGGAGCTCGACTCGAAGATCGAGAGCACCGGAATGTACTTGTGCATCGAGTGAAGGAAGATCATCGACGACGCATTCGCCTTGCTCGAGTCGTTGGTGATCTTCACGCGGTCGAAACAAACGGGATTCTGCATCCATTGTCTGAAAGAAGGCGTTGTTGGTCTTCGAATTCTGAAGACGTCAACTCACTTTCCCGTCATGACTCCGTCGGCGTGCCACACCTTCTTCGGCTCCGCGTGCGGCTCGGCCTTGCCTGTCTTGACCCAGTTCGGGCAGTTGAACTTGTAGCGTCCTTCGTCGACGGGCTCAATGTGCATCATGAGAGCGTAGAGCTTGTCCGGCACGAGTCCGCGCACCACGTACTCCAGCTTCGGGAACATCTTCCGGCCTGAATTCGTGACGATCATCTCGTTCTGCAGGGAGTGGAAGCGGTTCCAGAGAATCTCGTGGTGCGAAGAGAGGCTCACAGTCACGTTCTCCATTCTGAAATGAGAAGACGTCGAGTTGGGAAGGGAAAGAAAGAAAGAGTGAGAGGAAAGCGACGAGTTGGCGGCAGGCAATGAGTGACTGTTCGGTGGGACCCTCTCGCCTCGCCGCCTCAGGCTCCGCCCACAACTGACGAGAGGGCGGAGACGTGCTACAGTAGGCGTCAGGGTGATAAACTTGGCGAAGAGGGTCAAAGTGGGCGGGGCTTAAGGGGGCTCTCTCTGGAAAGTATACCGTCTGAAACGGGCGGGCCGCTTTTCAAGTCCATCGGTTGGCACATCTCAAGGGTTCTGGACACAAAAGTATACTCGTCAGAAGAGCTTCTTTTTGAAGTTTCCGAAGGATCGGAAGGATCGGAAGGATCTTCCAAGTTCGGAGAAACGAAACATTCGGCCCATTCTCGATCTGTTTATCTCCCAAGACACGCTGATTATTGTGTCTTCCTCGCGACGGAAAATGTCGTTAACCGACCGTTTTATGCACTATTTATGGACACAAATCAAGTCTTTTTATCACTATCAAACTAATGTCGGGGAGGGGGATAACCACGGGGTTACGGTATCTGGTGTGGAAGTTGAGGTGACGATAAATTCCCGCGGGGGCAGGTGGTCTTTTCCCAAAAAAATGCTCTTGGGCGGCACCGTCTCAGAGATGAGGTGGCTCTGACTTTTATTGTTATTGGGCCCTTAAATCAACAAAAACCACCATTTATGGCTTGGAAACCAAGATCGAAGAAGAAGAAGACGTGACGTCGTCTGAACCGAATCGAGTCGGCGTCAAGGCGACCTGCTGATGAGATTGAGATGTCGTGATAAAGTGCGTGTGGAGGCGTTTACAATCACTCGATTTATGGAGACGTCAGAGATTATTGACGACGATCGAGGGGCCAGAAGACGTGCGAGCACGCATTGTTTTGGGTCGAGCGGCGAGTCGAAAGAGGCCAGTTAGCACCTCGAATTGCACACGTCTCACTTTCATTAACGCCTCGAAACGAGAGGTTGCGTCGTCGGGCAAAGCGACGCCTTCTGAAAAGCGAGCCCCCGGCGGCTCCGTTGCGTCACCCCCATATCGGTGTCTCTGAGTTGAGAGAGTGCGCGCGCGCGTGTCCCGAACAGAAAGGAGCCGTCTGGCGCACTGCAAACGGGCGGTCTCTCTTTATTCGTGTTGCATAACACGACAATGGACCTCCCGACGGAAAAGAGGACGATGATCGACTGTCGGACCGTCGTATTACAATCAGGAGGACCGTCAGTTGTGACCGTATCCCCTCCCCGAATGCCACGTCATCGGCGAGTTCTCAGATCGTTTAAAACTGTTTACGATGCCTCGGGGGGAAGACGTGGAGACAGTAAAACCGGAAGAATTCGACCACAAACCATTTACGACTTCCCCGCGGGGGACTCCATGAATACGTGGATTTCGTGGCACTTTTTATCGAATCAATCCGGAACGAGGAGTTGAAAGATCGGAACGAGGCGCCCATCTCCGAAGATTACATCGGACTGTTTGCTTTCGGCTCGCGGACGCAACGCGATTACACGGGACGTCTCCCGCCGTGATGATGTTGTTTCGGCACGTCTTCCGACGCTTATCGATCAACCTGTCATCCGGTTGAGCTGCTTCCCTTCTCCCGAAGATCGCTATCGTCGGGGCAACAAATATGCGTGTGTCTCGGATTGCGTCTTCCGCAGCACGAGCCAAGGTCCGATTGACTTGTCAGCGGCGGCAGATTCTATCGGAAGGCACCGTTTTCTGATGGACCCAACCGATTTGTTATTACCAATCAGAGAGATGCGTCCATTATTATCAATTGGAAATTGAAAACATTCGAAACTGTTTCAAGACTGTCAATTGGTGTCATTGTTGCCTCGCGCGCGAAGAGGTGCGAACACCCATCTGCCACGTGGCTTTGTTGTCGACTCGTCGGCGGGTGAACCCAAAAGAAGCTGTCACGGGCCCTCGTGGTCACACCTCGAAGTGCGAGCACACCTCGGGCACAGAAACAATCGGATCGGTGTAGAAGGCACGAGTGAAAAACAAGGGGATCTCCCTGCGAGGTGCGAGCACTGTTCGTGGCCCAGAAGGCGTCTAAGGACTGTTTCAGATCGATTTCAGAACAAAAACATGTACACAACGCGTGCCGAGCCAGTCGCTCTCGTCTCGGCTCGTCGCCACCGCCCGTCTTCCCTACACAGAGTTCATCGCCGTCACTGCGTACCAGGTAAGAACAAGATCTCGCACTCCGATAACGACGCGTGCTCCCCCAACTTTCGGTCGCATTAACACCCGGTATTAGTACGTGTGTCCCCAAAAGAAGCCTCTCACCACAACAATCGGCCCCTCGCGATCTTCTTCTCACCTCTCCCGATTCCAGAACGATGCGATCACGAATGACCTACAATGTGAGGAAGGATCCGAAAGACTCGAGCAGTCAAACGTCTTCAGTTTCAGGAACCCGACGGCTGGATGTGAGTGTTTCTCGCCCGCGCTCGGGTGTTTAAATGCGATAGAGATTGTTCATTTGGTATTGATCAGATTGAGAAGAAGGAGAAGAAAAGTGACTAGGTTTCGGAAGTGAGTAAGTGAAAAGAAAGAAAGGGAAAAAGTGAAAAGTGGATTGCAGTGAGTGGAAATTCGACGACACGGTCGTCAGTCGGGGCTCTCCGAGCAGGGGAGATCGTTGTGGAAATGGGGAAGAGAGAACATAAATATCTGGGCGCGACTGGAGAGAGCGTTCCTAAACTTCGGGCCGATCGGTCTTCAGACTCTTCTGCTTCACGGGCTCTTCCGGAACCGCTTCGAGCCCGCCTCCGATCGTCTTCGTCTCGTTGAGAACGTCTTCGTCGCCCGACGTCTCCGTCGTCTTCTTGCACGTCTTCATCTCCGACGAGTTCTGACGTTCTTCTTCCATTCTGAAATCCGACAACGTCTTCTCTCGTCTTCTGCTGCTGAAACTCACTTTGCGTATTCGGTATCAGTGCTTCTGGTCCTTCGCGAGATGCTTCTGACGATAGTGGCTGAAATTGGCTGAATTCCAGACGACGAAAAGAGAGAACAGAAGACGACGAAAACACAACAAATAGGAGGTTAGACAAACGACTTTTTACTCATCGAACTCAAGTTCTTTTCAAGCAACGTACACATTCTTCGCACGAACTCGTTGAACGTCTCCTCCTTCTCCGGCTCGCGAGCCCACGACTGAAACACCAACTTCGGGAGCACGTCTTCTGACGACATTCACTTACCAGAACGTCTCCTCGGGCGAAGACGAGGAAGAAGATGATTCCGAAGACGTCGACGCTCATCGCCAGCACGAACACCCACATCCAGCCGTCGGGATCCTGAAATTGAAGACGTCAGACCACTCGCGTCTTCTGAATCTTCCCTCACATTGTAGGTCAACGCATTCGTGATCATGCCGCCGGCGCCGGCGAACGCGCCCAATCCGTTGGCGATTCCCATGAGAATGGGCGCGTATCGCGGAGCAATGTCAAAGTGGTTGACGTTGAATCCGGAGAGCGTCATTCCGGATCCGGAGCACGCGATGATCAGACACACGATGGCGATGACGGGATTGCGGACGAAGGCGAGACAGCCGAGCATCGTCGCCTCGATGGTGAATCCGATGGTGTTGAACGTCTTGCGAGTGCTCTGCGTGTCCATTCGACCGGAAGCGCGGATGTAGTCGGCCACTTGACCCGACACAAGTGTCACTGCAGTCATTCCGAGCTGCGGGAAGATGGCGATGAAGCCACTCTGGAAAACGGAATTGAGGGCGGGGGGAGGAAAGGAGACATACGTTCTTGATGTCGATGTGGAGGACGTCCTTCATGTAGGTCAACTGGTTTCCGAGAAGCAAGAAGAAGCTCCACGAGCGGCAGAACGAGCAGATGATGATGGCCCAGACGGCGGTGGAGGTGAGCATGTGGCGCCACGGAAGGGTCGTCAGTGTCATGTTCTGCACTGTCACCGTGCCGATCTTCTCCGTGATGTACGTCTTCTCGTCCTCGCTGATGTAGCTGTGATGGGCGGGGCTTGATCCGGAAACCCACGACCAGAGGAGAGCCCAGACGATTCCGAGGGCGCCGAAGACGTAGAACGGGGCGCTCCAATGGACGTGGGACACCAGATACGCGGAGGCCGGCAGTCCGATCATCACGCCCACCGAGGATCCGGTGAACGTCGTCGTCGCCAGCTTCGACCTCTCCATGGGCGGCGCCCAGTACTTCCAGACGCCGTGCATCGCCGGATAAGTGACGCCCAACGCGAGTCCCTGAATCGCCTGCAGACACATCACGAAGACGTCGGTGAACGGATGGAACTTGAGCGAGAACGCGGTGACGATGTTGAGGGTGGCGGCGACGAGAACGCCGAGCATGAACAGCTTGTTCGGCGCGAATTTGGCGGCGAGCACGCCGGCGGGGATCTGCGAGGCGGCGTAGCCGTAGAAGAACGAGCTCTCCATCATTCCGATCTCGGTGGCCGTCCAGTAGAACTCCTTCTCGTGAATGTCTCCGTAGGCGTCGGTGAAGTTGTTCACCATCCGATTCTTGGCCACTCCGAAGTTCGAGCGGATTCCGAACGAGATCGCGAATCCGAGATGAGCCAGGAAGGCGATCTGCCATCTCACTTTGCGCAAGAAGAACTTGTTCTGAAATGACTACAGTACTTCCCTCTCCGTCGGGACGACGCCTACATTCTCGGTGAGCGAGTGCAGCTGCTCGCGATGCTCCCACGTCTTCGTCGAGAACGTCCGTCGGACGGTGTCCGAGATGGCCGACGCCGACTTTTTGAGGGTTTTGCCGACCATCGTGTCCTATTTACAAGTAGGTTATGTACAGAAGTGAATACTTGAGCGATGGATTCTAGATTCGATTCGATGATTGTCTGGAAAAGGGATCAAAAAGTGTAGTGCAAAAAGAATGTGATCGGAAGGAGGAGGAACAAGTTTCGGTGAAGAAGGAGAAGAAGAAGTGGAAGGGATTGCGTCCGAATGCCACTGATAAGGGTGGATCGATGCAGCTGATAACTACAGTAATCGAGATCATTCCCCCCTTCTGTCTCTGGTTGACCGGTGATGATGATAAGCGAGAAGCGGTTTTTGAAGATCACTCACACTGTATTTGTTGTTGATGCGCGCGCGCACGTCCCCGTTCTTCTTCTTCTTCCGAAAAGGTGCGGGGAGACTCGTGATAAAGAGACAAGTGTCCGTTTTTTGTTTCGTTCGCAAGAAGAGATCGCAAAATGATCGCCCTTTTGTGACAATATACTTTCTCCTTTCTCTCTTTTCCGCCACAGAGTGTAACAATTTTTACAGTTTTTTTCTCTCTTTTTTAATGATTACAGTTACAGCGAAAATGGGGATCGGAATGGAGAAAACGACGAAGAGAATGAATGGATCTCAAAGGGGGGAATGGACGGAAGGGGGGTAATTGGCAAGGGGGAGGGCAGTCACAAACAAACGCTCGCAACAAAAGCCTAATTGGGATCATGATCGGATCGGATGTCTCACGAATGCGTGGGGGCCGAGCAATAACAGAGCGACTGAAATGACACACAGAGGGAGCGCGTTTGCATTGCGAGAGGACGAAAGGGAACGAGTCCGATGGAGCGCACTTTCATCACGTACAAAAGTGAAAGCTCGCCGAAGTGTATATTTAGAAGCACGAAAAGAAACACAAGAAGCCGACACTGATAGGCGGGGTGAACAAAAGGAAGCAAAAAGGGTGGAATGGACACACGAAAGAAACCAGAAGTGACAAAGAATTCGGCGAAATCAACAAGAAGACGTCGTCGTCGTCGTCGGTTCGAAGACGTTGGAAGCGGTTGGTGGGAGGGGGGGGACGAAGGTAAACTCACTTCACTTCTCCGCCGATAGCTACCACCCTCGGGCCTTTCTCATGAGAAGAGAGAGAGAGAGAAACTGCGAAATGAACGTCCCCTCCCCGATACGTGTCTCTCTCTGTGTGTGGCTATGTGTATGTGTTTGTGACGTGTAGGTGTCACCAAACAGAAGGGGGTGCGTTTGTGAGAAAAGGAAGCAGCACAAAACAAGTTGAACGACGAATCCGCGACGAGAATCATCGATTGGTGGTCGATGAACTGTGGGCGGGCGGGACGAAGAATAGGAAGGGGAGGAGGTGCGCGCAGATGAGACGTCGATTAGAAGAGACGATGCCACGTCTTCAATTGCATCATTCGATTCCTTGATACGGGGGGGTGACTTTTGAAGTACACTGGCTACACACTCTTTTTTCTCTTCTCTTCAAGGTCGTCCTCTCCATATTGATATGCCGATCTGGATTATTCACAGCGAGACTTTCTTATTCCCCCTTCGAACGTCTTCTTTGGAACGAATCTGAAACAGGCTTCCGCCACGTGGTCGTCTTCTGAATGACTCATTCAGAAGACGTCGCTCCAAAGTACGCGATCGTTAATTATGCGAAAAGACGAGCGCCGCGTTTCCCTCGATTTCACCGACAAACGTTGATAAATCGGCGAAAGAGGCGATTCGGGGAAGGAGAAGAGGAAGAAGACGTCGTTGTCAGGCGGTCACAGAATTTCAGAGAAGCCTCTCCCCCTTCGAGAATCGCCATTTTGTGTTCGAAAGAAGTGAAAAGAGAGGAGGAGGAAGAGAAATTATATCAAATGGCCGAAGAAGAAGTGATCAGATCGCGACGAAGAAGACGTCGGTTTACAACTTCTTCCACACGGACTTTCAAAGATGTTACCGACGCTCGTTAAAAGAAGAAGAAGAGTGTTCCCATAAACATCGGAGATATCAGCTGAGACCGTCGAATCGGTTCGTTGAATTCAGGTTGATAGCGAGAGAGGTCATCCGCCCTCCGAACGTCAGATAACAGAGAGAGAGAGACAAAAATAACAGATCTCTTCTTCTTCAAGTTCGAAACATCATACGACTAGAGATGAGCGGGACCCACTTGACACCTTTTGTGGGCGGAGTCTTGTCGTCTCGACAGTATTGTAGTCGTGACATGTGACTCGTGACATCTGAACTTGTGAACTTCCCTCGTAAATCGACACAAAGACGTCTCTTCCAGACGAGACCACGCCTCTTTTCAGTGTTGGTTCAGGGCGAACGTGTTCCAGACTCTTTAAAGATTACAATGTCAACAAACAAGAAGGAAGCGGAAACACAACATATTTATTCAGAAAAATATGCGTATCATCACATTTGAGAACAACATTCGGATGACTAGATTGATTGATTTCGCGCGCTCGCGACTATTTCTTCGAAATCAGAAGAGAAAACGAACGAACGAAGAAGCACTGTGAGAAAACGGAAAAACACTGAAAACCCAGCCGATGAGGAGACAGAAGAGGGACGGCGAGAGAGAGAGAGAGACGGAGAGAAAGGAAGACCGGTGATCTAGACGAGAATCTGCGAGGAAGAAGAGGAAAGCTCGGGCAAGACGAAGAAGAAGAAGAAGAAGAAGAAGAAGAAAGAGAAGACGTTCATCAGTCACAGTCCATCATGTCGTCGTCGAAATCGTTGCGAGGCTGACGGAACGAGGTGAACGGGTTCGACGAGGAGGACGAGGAGCACGTCGAGTGGTTCGAGTGCAGTGACGGCGCTTCGTGCGGCACTGACGGGGGAACTGGAAGGACGGGATTGTATTCTGTCGGGACGGTCGGGGGGATGCTCACCGACTGACGTCTCCTCTTCTTCGAGCACGTAGCCGTTGTTGTACTCGTCGCTTCTGGCCACTGAAGAATGCGAGTCCGAGGAGGCGAGCGAGTCTGGAAGAGGCAAGTTCACTTCTGGGACAGAAGACGTCGCTCACTTCGAAGAGCGTCCTCCTCGTTCACGAACCGATGTGGGGTGTGACGAGCGGACGGCGGGAGCGACACGGAGAGTGATTGTCTGGAAGGGGGCGGGGTTTCAGATGGGAAGTGTTGAAGGAGTGATCTCACCCCTTGTTGTAGTTGGTCAGCGAATTGCTTCGTTTCCGTTTCGAGTGCAGGTTCGCGTAGACTCGCGACTGTCTTCTCGAGCCGCTCGCCGAGTGTCGATGCGACGGCATCGGCTGCTGCCGGAACATGATGGCGTCGAGGGAAGAGCTCGCGCACAGCGGAGGTGGCGGCCGTGAAGAATCAGGCATGACCGTCGACGACGTCTGAATTCCGACGACTTCGCTGGAACAGGAGCACGCATTCATCGCGGAAGCGGTGATATCGTCGGGTCGCGGCGCCGACGGGGACGGTTCCAGCTGGCACAGGTCGAGGGCGGCGATGGTGTCCCGATGGTGGAGGTCCGCGAGCCGGTTCTCGTCGGGCCGGAGGACCACGTCTTCCACCGCACGCTGCAAACGTTTTCTCCCATTGAAAGCGGCCTCCCCGTGTTTCTACACTTACTTTCAGGTCATTACACCTCATCGAGTCGGTCGACCAACGCGAATTTCCGGCCGAAGCGACGGCGACGGCGGAGAGCGGCGGCGGCGTGTGGAAGAGCGGCCCCGCAGAATGCGTCGTGATCTTCGGATGGCGTCGTCACGGAAAACCAATCAACGTCTGGTGGAGCACGCGTTTCTGGGAAAATAAATCGATTGGCTCGGCGAAAGCGGTCATTTCATCAACAAAAACCAGGCCGGAAAGCGACGAAAAAAAGGGGGCGAAGAAGCGAAAAGAAGAAGAAAACGACGTCGACGACGAGGCGAATCGTTTTGGCGTGTCAGTGTTAATTGGAAAAACCACGAGAGAGAGAGAGAGAGAGAGAGAGAGAGAGAGAGAGAGAGAGAGAGAGAGAGAGAGAAAAGGGACCCCCGTCCAGGCGGTCCCGAAGAGAAAACAAGAGACTTCTGCGTCTCCCTCAGAGCGAAAAGAAGTGGAAGCAAAGAGAGAGCTCGAGAAAGAGAGAAAGAGCCGGCAAAACAAAAATGATAAATGATCGGCGAAGAAGAAGAAGAAGAAGAAGTTGAGAGAAGAGGGAGGCAGAGAAAGCCGCTCTGGTGTGCAGGCAGCAGCAGCAAAGCTCTCACTTCGGAAGTGGTTTGTAATGAATTCGCCACGTCTCGCGCTCGCGTCTGCTGTTTGATCGGAAATGAGACGAAATTGGCATTTCGGCGGTTCTTGGCTCGGAGAAAAGTTGGGGCGAAAGACGGAGAAGACGTCGGAGAAGAAGGCGGTCGAGTTTTGTTTTGAGAAAACAATGAATCGTGCGGAGAGGAGTGAGAGACGAAAACATAATACAGCCAGTCGCTCGCACCATTTCGGTGGCATTTCGTGAATTTATCTGCCACAAGAAGAGAAGAAATCAGTGGCTCGGCGAGCAAAAATAAGAAAAATGAGAAGAAAGAGCACCACCAGGTGTCGAAATGGCTTCATTCTCCGACAGGAGAGAGCAGAAACGAGAAAGAAGACGGCGGGAAAATGAGTCGTCGGAGAGCCGTGTGGTGCACTTTTTCTAATTTCCCGGTGGTTAGTGTCGTTCGAGGGAAAGAAAAACGAAGAAGAGCTCACAGGCCAACGACGTCATCAACTTGTGTGCCAACAACGTCTTCTTCTCCTTCTCTTTCTCGTTCTTCAGATGGAAAAAGGGGGGGGCGCTTGCCACTGCTCCGAAATGTTCGTCGTCCGATTCCGAAACGGGACGAGACAAAGTGCGTGCGGTCGTGTGAGAGAGAGAGAGCAGTGGCAGCTCGCGGAGCACGACGGAGAGAGAGCTCACGAGGGACGGGGGGAAAGAGAGAATCCAGAAATGGAAGGGCGAGAGAAGACGAGAGAAGACGTCGACGAAAGAATTCTCATTAAGACACTGACCCCCCGTGGGGCGGATGATATGGAGAGAGAGGAGCAAAAAATGAAGCAGAAGGTGCAAATGAGATCTCGGATTATTAGGGAGAGATGCGAGCCGCTGAACTTTGATTCTCTCGAGCAAGCACAAATATGTGTGTGTGTGTGTGTGTGTGCAAGAGGATCATATTTATCTCCGTGCGAATGCAATCAGGAGTCATTCAGAATTCGTAAACGCCGACTGCAAAACACGCATACCGACTGCTGGAGGGAGGGAGGTAATGATCATCTTGGGAGGAAGGGGTGGAACACTGGGAAAACTCATTAGTCTCTCTTTCTCTCTGTCTATCTCTCTCTCTCTCTCTTTTTCTTTCTCCGAGTAATTCAAGAATCTCTTCGGGGGCTGAGCAACTTGACTCGAGAGTCACTCGACGTTGCCTCAAACACAACGCGCCGCTTCTCTCTCTCTTCTTCTTCAATTGTGACGTGGCGTCCTGGAGTCTCTGCTTCTTCTGCTTCCTCCTCATCTTCTGAAGTCGTCCATCTCATCGCATTAATTATTGAAACGTCTCTCTTTTCGCAGCGAAAGAGAATGAGAAGAAGCAGTCACGAGCACGGACCGAATGGCTTCTTTTCCCTTTTTTCTCCGTTGAAAGGCTCGCACTCAACAACCCGCGACGCAAATTTAATCAATCTAATGAAAAGTTTTTGTGTCACTCATCTCTCTCTGTGTGTCGTTTGTGCTCCGCGAGCCCGTGAAAGGAGAGAGAGAGAATCGATATGAAAAAGGGCACGCGAAGGGAAAAGAAGGGACAAATAGGCAATAGAAGAAAAAAGAAACCAAACGAAAGCGAGAGAGAGACGCGTATTTGAATATATTTCCGTATGCAACCCTCGGGGCATAAAGTGCGACGAAAAGGGAAAAAAAGAAGAGTGAAGAGAGAGAGTGCGCGAAAACGAGAGACGCAGAGACGGAGAGTGGAAGGGAACGATTAAAAGTACGGTTCCCCGAGTTGAATATTTTCTCTCTCTTTTGAATGAATTTCGTTCACTGACCCCTTCCTTCTATTACCACGCTGAAACGTTGAATTCCGCGAAATTCTGCTATTCTTTCCATTTTTTTTTTGAGCAGAAGACATTTTGGATGAATAGAGTTGATTCCGTTGGGGAAAAGAGAGTGTCACAGAATATCACTCTTTTCTCCTATTTTCGTTAGCGAAAGAGTTGCGAAATCGTGCATCTTTACTGGTGAATGAATATTCAGAAGACGTCACTTTCAGATGAGGAGGAGGAGGATTCAGATTCGTTCTGCGTGCGGATGACGTGCCGAAGTCGCCGATTCTTTTCGGAAGACGTCTCGGGAAAGACTGAAAATGGCCCGAAACGGTGCGGAAAGACAGAGTGGAAGGGCATGAAAAGGGAGGGAAAACGACAAAGGACACTCTAATTCGCGGATTCGTTGTGGCGGAACAAACAGGATGACCGCGTGAGAGAGCGGTTTTATTATTATGAAGAGACCCGTGGAGACACGTGGATTCGTGTGGATTCAGAAGACGATCTTCCACTTGGACGGCTGCTCGCACTCCGGATTCTCGTCCGGACACAGTCTGTTGAAGGTGGACGTCACCGGGAACCCGAGAATCTCGCGATCCTCCTGGATTCTGAACGTGAACGTCGACTCGTAGCTTCCGATGAAGAAACGGGAGTGGGCACAGAGGTACTGTAAGAATGTGGGAAATAACGGTAAAGGGGGAAGGAGACGGGTTACGGTACCTGGTCGATGATGGCGATTTGGCCGTCGTTGAAGTGGTGGGAGTCTTTGAATTGGAACACTTCCAGATCAGACTTCAGATGGGATCTCAACTCTTCGACCTCCGAATCCGGAGCGTCTGTCGCCAGATAGACCCTTTTCAGATTGAGCTTCTCGCAGAGCCTCTCGAGAGTTCTCGCGGTCCCCTCGACAGTCGGCAACTGGTCCTTTCTCGCGTAGAGAAAGTCTCTTCGTCTCCAGTGGATTCCGATGTACGGTCCTCCGAGGGCGTTCCGTCGCTCCTTCTCGTGTCTCCAATCCGCTTCCTTCTCAGTCCGATCTCTCCGATCGTCCGAATCGAGATGCTTCCTTCTGAAGGTGTCGGCGGCCTCGACGAGCTCCGCGCTGTACCGCATGCTCCTTCTCGCCTTCCAGTAGTCGACGTCTCCGTAGTGCTCGTGAAGGATCGTCTCCGCTCGATCGACGAACACCGACGTCATCTGCGAGAAGTTCGCGTGCATCAGAAGATCCTTGAGAGTCGACGAGTCGCCTTGAATCGAAACGCAGTGGAAGTTGCGCGCACGAACGTCTTCGTATGAGTAGAACCATCCTTTCCTGAAAGAAGATGGTTACGGAATAGGGACTAGAAACCTCCGGTGGAAGAGTTCTCCAAAATACGGGAGAAATACTCTCCAGTTTCCCATTTGCGTGCCCGAATTCCCGTCGGTTCCCATCGTTTATGGCACCCGTCCGTCCCGTACAAAAAGAGGCCTCCGACGCCCCGATTCCCTCAGTATCGTGGTTCTCCGAAATGAAGCTTCTGCTCGTCCTCTTCCTCGTCTTCTCCGTCGCCTCGGCCTTCATTTCCGTAAGTCCTCTTCGTGAGATCCTCTGAACCTCTCCCGCCGTTCCAGAAACCGAACCCGCCCGGATGCGTCACGATGGAGTGCCTTCCGAGCAACACGGATTCCGTCTGTCCCGCCGGCTTCGAACACTACCACCACACCCGATGCGGCTTCCTGTGGACCAAGAAGAAGCAGATCTGCTGCCCCGCCCCTGCCGCCCCGCAACAGCCGACGGACTACGATCAGGGAGCGCCTGCCAACATCTGATTCCCTTTCCGATAAATCATTCGAAAACTCAATTCGCACTCACCACGTGTCTCCTTCGTTCGAATAATCCGAGTCTGCGGGCGCGAGACACGGTCTCTGCTCGAATTTCCGCACGAATTCGGTGCCCCATCCCTCCGAATAGTGCTGCAGATACAGTACTTGGTCGATCGATCCGTTCTCCGTTTCGTCGAGAAAATCGTCGAACTCGATGACGGGCACGAATCGATTCAGACTGGCGACGTCGAAGAAAAGACGCCACGGAAGGGCGATCTGAAGACGTCGCCAGTGCTGAAGACGTCCCCACGGCGGCAGAACGAGAGTGACGTCCACTCCAGAATCGCGGAGCAGTCGGACGGCGTTGGCGACGCGCATGTAGACGTCACGTCGCAGATTGAATCCTTCTCCGAAGTTTATCTCGTACAGAAGGTACTTTTTGTGCTCGGAAGCCATCGAGAACTTGGACGAATCTAGACGAGACACTGTTTCGTCGTGGCAAGAAACGCATCCTAATACCAGTAGAAAGGGAAGGAGGCACCTCATCTGAAATAAGAAATTGCCGATGATCGATTCGATTGCCACGCAGTCGGATGTGCAGTGGAGCGCACTTTCCTCCGAACAGCTGCTCGGCAGAAGGCTCAAGATATTGTCAGGAATCTTCCGTTCTCCCGCGGTTGTTCGTCTCGATAAGCTTGTCAATTCTTTATTCTTATTATAATCTTTTTTGCGGATATCACCACCGAACGACTAGTGGAGACGGCGAGAGAAAGAGAGAAAGAGAGAGATATGAGGAGATAAGAGTCCTCTTATGGGATGCGACTAGAAGAATTAAGGGATTTAACTGAATTGAGACAGAGAGATGAGAGGGAGAAGGGAGAGAATCATAGGAGAAGATGGAGACGCAGACGACAGAGAGATAGCAAGCGGATCCAAATTGCAACGGGAAGAAAAGCTGAAGGTGTGTTTGTGTGACAAAGTGAGAAGGGGAGTAAAGAGATAGATGATGAGAAAGTAAATGTACAGAGGATGGAACAAGAACATTCACAAGAAAGGGGGGAAACGGGTCATTTTCCTCTGAATCCGGCGCCCGATCGCGACGTCGTCATGCCGTTGGAGCCCGAGGAACGAGGCAGAGTGCCCAACTCGGCGTGCTGGCTCGTGCTCATTTGAGCGTGTCCGAGGAAGTGATTCTGGTCGGAAAGGTCATTGTTGTAGCTCGAGACGGCTGCAAAACAAAAGGTGCTTAGAGTTGAGAAGCAGCGGAAAAGGCTTTCTTACATTGCGACATGATTCTCGGCTGACTCGCGTTTGCATAAATCTCCTTGGCCCATTTCATTTTTTGGATCCAACTGGAAACAATTGAATTGGAGATTTTAATGCTTAATTACTCACTTTTTCCAGTCGGCTGATGTGAGACACGAGAAATGGTAGTCAACGGGAGGGCAAGTGATGCGGAAAATGCTGAAAACGGGGATTTACAGAGCGGAAATGTGAATGGGAAAGCTCACTTCTTTTTGGACGTCTTCAAGTCGGTCGAGTCGGAAATAGTGGCCTTGATCAGGTTGATGGTCATGTCGGGCCGCTTGACGTACTGATTCGAGAAGAGGAGGAGGTAGTGGCCTCGTAGACACATCCAGCGCTTCGGCCACTTGTTCGTCACCTCGTTGGCACTCAACTCGGCGCGCGTCTTCCGCCTCTTGACCCATCCTTCGAACAGCTTCTCCATTCCGGCGTAGGCGGCTGCGACGGGAGAGCTCGGAAGGACGTCGTCTGCGTGAGGGGAGCTCTCGGACATGCTTGAAGTCATCTGGAACTTTCCGAACGGCGCCGGGCTGCTGACGCTGTTCATAGACGAGGTGGAGGGACTAGGAAGCACTCCAAACGCCGACTCTTCCACCGATGACGTCATGCGAGCCGAGACAGGTAGAAGCCGTGGGGAATCGAGGCTGAAGGCGGAGATGTTCGAGTCTCCGATGGCACGGAAGCTAGGTGCCGCGAACTCTTGGTACGGAGCCTTCCACTCCTCGTCCGAGACCCTCGCTTCTGGGAGATTCATCGCTCGCAGCTCCTCCCGATCTACTTCCTTGATCTGCGCGAACTCGTTCGGACACTTCACATTGAACGTCAGTTGATCGTTGACGACGTCATCTTCAATGTCAGTCACCAGCTTGTTGTCTATGTAACTGCGCACGTATCCGTCCGGCTGATGTCGCATCGTGCGAGTTCTCTTCGCGATCCGGGGCACGAGAGCCTCCTCTTCCTCGTCAAGAGCACGGATCATCTCGTGCACATCCCAGTCGTCCTCGTCTTCATCGACAGATTGGTCGTCCACATTCTTCCGTTCTTTTCGCGGACACGCCGAAGCAATCGAAGATCGACGGATCAAACGACGGCTCGTTCTGCTGAAAGGAGTTAATATAAACAAAAGGGCGTGGCTTCGAGATAACTCACATTCTTTTCTCGTTTTCTTTGATGATTTCTGAGATTGCGTGCACACTTCGATGTCTCTTCAACGGCTCCGATTGTCCAAACGGATCGTAGTCATCGGTGGAGTAGGTCTTTGCAGCCTGACTCGACGGAGCAAGAGCGCGCGCGGCGAGCTTCGATTGTTTCGGGAGCTGCGGTTCTCGGGGACGTCGTTTGATGATCAGCGCCAGTTCGGACACGTCGGCGGCTCCGATCCGCTGGACGACGGAGGTCAGATCCCAACCAACGACAGTTCGGCCGTTTATCATCAGAATCTCGTCACCGGCGTCGATTTTGGTGCACGCGTCAGCCGGAGAGCCCTCTTTGATCTCGCTGACGACGTGGACACCTCGGTACGATGACTGGATGTTGAGTCCCCAGTTTATGTTGTCGGATCTTCTGCGCAACTGAGCGGTCTCGACGAAACAAGAGTACAAAACGAGTGGATCGTCGATGTCGACGAGTTTCTGGCACTGATTGAACAGATCCTTCGACAACAAGATAATCCGTTTTCCGGTCTCGAACAGAGCTTTCGGTTGCACATTCACATTTCGGAGAAGGTCCCACATGTATGTCGAGACGCTGTTTCGGATCTCTACGAACGTCTGATCCTCGTCAAAAGGCGTCCGGTCGAGCCAAAATACGAGCCGTTTCGTGTGCTCGGCGAGCTGGAGGACGGCGTTCGATACGCTGTTCAAGATGTTCACGATCTCGGAACGTCGGATCGCCTTCTCGCGCAGTCTCATCGCTGATTGCATCGTCCGTTCGACGTAGAGACACGAGACTTTCACTTGTTGTGCCAAACGTTGCAGATTCTCCTCTTCCGACTCGTAGCACTGAAAAGGACGAGGTTCAAGAGTGATTTCGAGTGGAGAATGATCCTTACAAAGTAAAGGAGAAGTGAGATGGCCTGCAGGATCGTCTTCCTGGCTCCAAGAGCCGATATTCCGATCTTTCTGAGCGAATCATCGTCAAGAGCCTCCAGCTGCTTTCCACATCGAATGTTGTCCCGAATCATGCCCAGATAAGGGTTCATTTGATCGCCCAGCCCTAGAAACTATCTGATTTCTCCTTTCATTCCAAAAAGCGCACCTTCCACCCATCTGGCCACCTCCTTTCCTCTCCATTGTTCGACGCATCGTGCGAATGAGAACTGCGGTTCGTAGCTGGCCGACAACATCGGGCTGCCCGCTCGGAGTCCGGACGAGACTGGAAAAATGGTACGTTTTTTTAAAAACTTTGAGACTGGCGCGAAATTCAACCTTTCTTGCGGCGGAAACTTCGGAAACGTAGATGGTGAGTCAGTAAAAACATTATGTATTCTCGCAGGCGATTCGTAGTTCGAATTTTAAATTTTGCGCGTTTCTAATCGAAACTTTTGTGCTGCGTACATTCGGAACTACAGTAAACCGGAATCGGTTTAAAAATCCATTTTATCCAGAGAAAGAAGCGAAAAGTCGGTCAATTACCTGCATTGATGGCTGAGGAGATTCCCAAAGCTTGCTTGGCTTCAAGTGGTGTCGACGGAAATCCCATTGCGGCTGAGAACATATTCACGTCGCCAACTCAACACATTCTGGGCTAGTCTGGCCGGTAAAACAGCTGAAATTCGATAATTCGATAATGGAGCTGACGGTGACTCATAGAGCGCTTTTTAGCGAACTAATCCGTACGAGTATCGATTGAAATCAAAAGAAAAATTCAAATATAAAACCAAAAACACTGTTTAACTACAGTAGGAAACAAAGTTTCGGAGAAAGGAGCAGAGCTTTTCGGAAAAATTAAAAGAGTCCGAAGGGGAATTTCGTGTACTCCTCTCGGACAAGTGATGGCCTAGGAAACACAGACGAAATCCTCGTCCCTTCTGCGTTTTTTCGCTTTCAACACGTCCTTTTCGGTGTTTGTTGGCAATTTAGAGGCACTTTTTCACTCGAAAGTGCCTTTGCTTCAAAGAAAAACTAGTTTTCTTTATGTTCGAATCAATAGAAAATTGTTCTATTGCAGGTAAGATGGACGAAGACAACGCAAACGAGATATTCAAGGCGTTCACGAAGCAGAACGTCGAGTACGACGTCTCCGGCGCGGCTACCGTAAGCTACAAATCAAAGACGTATTCAGCAAAAGTAGGTGTCTCTTCAAATCAATCAGAAAGTCATTTGTACCCGTCTCCCGCAGGTGCTTCTCCATGGAAACGTACTCTGCGTCGAAGAGGAGTGCAGTGGCGGGGCAGCCGCATGCGTTCCTCTTATTTTCCTTCTCGAGAGAGTCGTCATCAAGAAGATCGAAGAAAACGTTCGTTTCCATCAATTCGCAAAGCGAAAAACTAAAATTGAAAAGCTTTTAGGAGCGAGAAGACCGTTTCTCTTTCGTTTTGTCATTCAGTGACGCCTCGGAAAACTTGGAAATTTCAGTAGAAAGCGAAGAATCCAGGGAGCATTGGATGATAAAAGTGTGTTCAATTCTTCTCTGCCTCTTGTAAAGTTCGAATTCCAGCTCGCCACGTGTTCCCATCAGATGGCTCGAGCAGAATTGGACGAGCTCGCCTACAAATTCTACACAATGTCCCCTTCCGCTTCTGGCGAAACAGACAGCGTCATCGATCCGAAGACGTCGGCCTTCCAGAACTTTTACCAAACGGCTCCTCTTCGGATATCGCACAACTTTGCCATCTCACAGCAGAACAACCTTCCAGCACGGCGAGTTATCGTGGAAGAGTGCATGTGCGAGACGAAGCTTTCGCTGATAGTTCCCAAGGAAATTATCAAGTTGAACCGAAAAAAGAATTCTGAGTGAGTTGGAAACGCGCTCCATTGCACAAAGCCGAGTTTTCAGGTTTTCTGCAATTCTGGAAAGTCGTCTGAAAGTATGGCCGAGTTTTTCGATTCCGTGGCTTCACGAAGTGATGCGACAACTCCGAGAGATGTCCGAAACTTACGAGCAATGCTTTGAATTCGTCGACGCCTACTCTGGTCCGAACTTCCGAAAATCGACGGAAAAGCACCGAGTGGCCTTCGGATTAGTGCCCACGAACCTCCACATTCACTCGTACGAAATAAATTCGAGCGACAAAAGAGACTTCATCACTGCCGGGACAGCTTCTGCCATCCCGTACCGCTACAACAACGGAGGCCTCGTCCGACTGTACTCCTCTCTGGACATCGAATCCTACAACTACGACTTCACGTTCTGGAAGAAACGACAGACGTTGCAAGACCTGAAAAAGACGATCGGAGAGCTGAGTCACAAGATCGAGAAGGAGTGGAAGATCGCAAAGTTCGGAAGTCCGGACAAGATCTGTCTGCAAGTGCACGCGGGGATCAAACAGGTCTACGAAGGGCTCAAGGACGTGCTCACGAGCCTTCCGGATGTTGCCAGATGTTCCGATCTCCTTTTGGAAGAAGAGAAACGAAGGGAAGCTGCGGGAGCGAAGATGCCGGAGACGCGAGTCTACGACAACATCCAGAACCAGCTCGATCGGATCGATGCGATGAGTGTCAGTCTGAACACGAAGATTGCCGTGATAGACACGTTGAACGAGGCTCCGCACGAGCGAGAAGCGTGCGAGAAGAACACACGACAGGCGATTTCCACGTGTCTCGACATCCTGATCGCGCTGGCGGATACGATACTCGAGTCGCAACTCTTCTCGCTCGTCCAGAGTCTTCAGAAGCCCGTCGTCGCGCACGCCTACTTTCACATCATGATACGCACTGACTTCGTCTTATCGCAGGCCATCACGATAGCGACGACGGCGATCCTGAATCGAATTCAGAAGAAGGACGTTCCGTTCACGACAGAGTTCCTCCTCGTCATATTCTCTTTCCTCTCCGCGTACGGAGACGAAAAAGGGATGATCGAAGACGCGGTCGAAGCATGGAAGTGTCTGGAGCAGCGAGTCCGATTCCGTCTCGTCCGAGCTCCTTCCGCTGTCTGCCGTACCTGCATTCCCATCATTCAGGGCTCGCGGAGCACGTTGAAAGTGTCGATACCGCTGCCACACGAGTACTTTGACGATCTCCCCGACGACATCCGATGGACTTCTGAGTTCGGAATCGTGCCCGCCTACTTCAATATCGGAGTGAACCACGAAGCAACGTTCGGGCAATCCTTCGGCGGCGTCGCCCTCGAGAGTCAGGTGAATCAGGAGGCGGCCGACAAGCTAAACTCGTTCGCGAATCGCAATGAAGCGTCGCAACGAGCACGAGAGGCAGTGATGGAAGTGGTGAACGAAGTGTCGAGCGAGCCGTCGCGCAAGAATCTCGCCATGTTCGAGTGGGCGATGAATGCCAGTGAACAGCTCGGAGGCGTTTCCATCATCTGCTGCAAGAGCGGGAAGGACCGAACGGGAATGGCGTCGACGTTGGAGCAGGGAAGAGTGCTCCGCGAGACATGTGGATTCAACACGACACAGGTGAGCTCATCAGACGCCGTCCACATCTGATCCTCCCCCATCTCAGATCACAGAAGTCGTCAACTCATTGCGAAAAGACGGCGTCCGCCGCGAGAATTGTCGCAAAAACGTGGGAAAGCCCGTTTACTCGTTCAGTCCCTTCCAAATGCACTTCCTTCCCAAACCGTTCAGACCGCCTCCCGGAACCTATTCCCAGGGAGTCGCCAGTTGAAACCTGCCTATTTTCATAATTTCCATCCAAATCTCGCGACCAAATCCTATTCGATTCTTTTCTCACTTTCTCATATCCCCCGATGTATAAAGTGGTCCCATGTGATTCCCGCCTCTCCTTTCCCCCCTTCCTAATGTGATCATGTTGTTGACGAATACATAAATGTTCTCTTCCCCTCATTCTGCTCTTCTTGTCCTCTTTCTCTCTTTCTCTCTTGCTTATTGACGTCCCGTCTCCATGACAACGCGCGCGCGCTCTCTCCATCGCTTTCCTTGGAGCTCCATTTTGCTCCGCGAGCATGGAACGCGTGAACGGAGAGGATATCTGGCAGGATCGAGAGATTCGCTTCGATGTCGATCACAAGTAGGTCACAAAGTTGCCTTCCCTCAGTTCCGTCTTCTTTCAGGCTTCTTCGTCTCATCAATGGAGAGGTTCAAGTGGTGAAAGTGGAGAATGTGGAGGACACGAAGGGAAACAACGGAGACCGAGGTGAGATGGCCGATGGGTTTCCTAGTCCCTCCCGATTCCAGGAACTATGCGAGTCACCAACTTGAGACTCATTTGGCACGCCGCCTCGATGCCTCGGATCAACATCACCATCGGCTGGAACTGCATCACAGGAGTGCAGAGCAAGACGGCCACTTCGGTAGAGCGCACTTCCCCCAGCGCCCTCAATTAGATTTGTATCTTCCAGTTGGCACAACGAAACCGTGGAGGCTCCTGCGAAGCGATTTATGTGCTCGCCAAAGTGAACTCGTCGACGACAAAGTTCGAGTTCATCTTCACGACGATGAACACGTCGTCGCACTCGAAGCTTTTCAATACGATCTCGTCGATCAGCCGTGCCTACGAGACGACGAAGATGTACCGAGAGCTGAAGATGCGAGGCGTCTTCATCCGCGAGGACGGCACACTTCGCATCCTTCCGCAGGAGAGCATCATCGACAAAGTGAGCGGCGTCTGGAATCTGTCGACGGAGACCGGCAGCCTCGGAATCTTCATCATCACTAACATCAGAATCGTGTGGTACGCCGAACTGAACACCGGATACAACGTGTCGGTTCCCTACCTGACCCTCTATTCGGCGCGAGTTCGAGAGTCCAAGTTCGGAATGGCTCTTGTGCTCGAGACGACGTCGAGCAGCGGAGAATACGTTCTCGGCTTTCGCGTCGACCCTCCGGAACGTCTTCAGAATCTGCTCAAAACAATTCAGTCGCTTCATAAAGCACACCTTCTGAAGCCGATTTTTGGAATCACCTATGTGAAGGAAAAGGCGGAGAAACCGGAGCCGCGCGCGAATCCCGACGAAGAGATCGACGTGAACGACACGACGGAGGACGACGTGGAGATCGTGAAGGGCATCCGACCGGACCCGTTCGCCGCCTACTTCGACGGACACAACGGCGGCAACGAAGAGAAGAAGGCTCCAGTCTTGAACCAAGAATTGGGCCTTGCCATGGAGCCGATCCGCAGCGGATTCACACTACACGATCTGTGGACTGTTCATATTGACGACTGATAATAAATTCTCTCCGATTCTCTTCCCTTCTTTTCGTTCCGGATCTGATTTCCTTTTTACTTCTCCTCACTCGTTTCTGCAAACGCGCTCCATCGCACTCTCCAGATGAGCTCCCCGTTGTCCGTCGTTTTCACCGACTCGTCCAAAATTGACGATCACCTCTTCGCAAAAGCGATCCGATGGGCGGATCAAAATCCCGACGACGTCGTCTTCTGGGCGAGAAGACGTCCCTTGGAGAGGTACCGGTACAGGTGACACTACAATCCGTCGTGCCGTCTTCAGAATCCCAGAAGTCGACGTCGAGTGGTCTTCGAAGATCAGCGCGTTGCGTCGCATCCGCTTCGGTTACAACCGGAAACGTCTTCTGCACGCTTGCATCGACGAGGCCGTCAAGTGCAGCATGGGCGGCGGCGACGTTGCGGCGATCATGTGCTCAATGAGCCCGCCGCGAAACGGATCTCAGATGGGGTCGTTGCTCGCAGCGTTGGCTCACTTCTGTCGGGCGAACGATGGGAGAGCGGTGCTGGTGATCGATTTGAGGGAAAAGGACGAGAAGGAGAAGGAGGTGAGGGAGGGACTAGGAAACAAGAAAGAGAAAACTCTTCCAGGAGACCGAACCGGATCCTTTCGAGAATTCTGAGCTTCTGGACGAAGGCGAGAGAGATTCGGAAAAGGACGTTCCGAAAGAGAAAGAAGACGTGGACCTCGGGAAACTGAAGAGGATCGCCACGATGTACACAGAAGATGTGCTCACTTTTGACGGAGAAGACTTCGAAAGAGTGCACTTCAAATGAAGAAGAGTTTATTAGTCGACCTATTCTTGCTTATTACTCGCTGCTCTCGCGCTCCTCCTCCTGCTTCTGGAGCCACTTCCGCCTCAGAATCTTGATTTGTGTCTTCGAGAACGTCTGTCTTCTGGAGCACGGATGGAGTGTGCATTGAGCATCGCACGGATTCGGAGTGTACGGCGCGCAGCAGCAGTAGCACTTTCCGTTTATGCTGATGCAGTTCAACGGCTTCAGCGCCCACACTTGATCCCGGATGTTCGGAGGGACTAGGGCTCCCAGGAAATCGACGGCCGTCGTGTGTCTGAGGAAATGCGCTCTGCTGAGAATCGTCGTTAGAGCGCACTTACCTCGGCGGCCACACTTTGCACAATCCGGTATTCTCGTCGAACGCCTGCGGAGTCATGGCGCACGCTTGTTTCTCAGTGGGAAGATCGCAGATCCGGTCGACGACTCCGAACGAATTGCCTCTGAAAAACGCGTGGCCGCGTGTGTTTTCTAGTCCCTCCTCCGTACCCTGGCACGTAGTCGCATCGCGGAGAGCACGCCACCTGCACATTGCACATTCCGCACGCCTCGGCGGACTTGTTGAACAGCTCCGCGTAGTCCATCACCTTCTGCACGATCGGATTCCCGATGCCGGTGATCAGCGACATGTAGCGATTCTGATAGCACTGTTGCGGAAGGCGATGCCAGAAAGATCGATCCGAAGTGCTACAAACTACACGCGTGACGCCGCCGTCAGCCGACGTCTTCTCTCACCTAAAGCACGGTCCGTACTCGCTCCAATCGTGGCAATTCGACGTCTTGCCGGCCTGCGAAACGGACGAAAACGCCGAGGCGAGGAAGGCGTCGGCACTCGGCGGACCGACGAAACCGGCGAAGAAAGAGGCGAGGAGAACGAAGAGGAGAGCCATTTGTGGCGAAAGTGAGTGAAAGGGGGGAGGAGGATGATAAGAAGAAGAAGAAGAAGGAGAACGGGAAGGACAGACGGCGATCGGCGCGCAGCGAAAGTGTGCGTGAGAAGGAGGCGATACGGATGGGTGACAACAGCCTCCCTTCTCACAACCGGAATCTCGCGCCCCTTTCTCGTCGCGCTTCTCGACGCCGATAGTTACTCTTTTATTGCTTGAAATAAACGGGGTCATCAAAAGTAAATATAACATTTTTACAAACACTCGATTATCCGCGAGAGAGTTAGAACGAGTAGGCGTTGCTCATGTTTCGGTCGGCGATCTCCTCCTCGAGCATCCGAATGCGTCGTTCGTGCTGCCGCAGGACCGCCTTCATCTTCATCAGATCCTCGAGAAGCTCGTCCATGTTCTGCGGAACGTGCTGAAAGTGCGCAGTTTTGGGACGGGAAAGGGAGTGCGCTCTACTGCTAATATCGGGGTTTAGTGAACGAGAAAATGGATTAGTAACATGCCCCGACATCGGAAGAAACGCTGCCACGTGGCGAAGCGGAGGCTCTCGTCGGCTGCGGGGGCGGGGCCAGAGTGTCCTCCTCGGCGGTCCTCGCCTGATCCCTCTTGATGCGCTCGAGCTCGGCGGCGGCTCTTCGCTGGCCGGCAGTCTGGCCTCCGCCTCCCGGCTCGTCTCGGTCTGCTCGCGACTTCAGAGTGACCTGGAAGGAGGGAGAATGTGTGAAGAAAGGAGGGAAGAAGCGGTGCAGATGGATGAGAAGAAGTGGTCGGAAGAAGAGAAAGGGGGAGCGTACCGCTTGTTTCGGCTTCATCGGGTCCGGCTTGTTCTCCTCTCGCGGCGGCGGAATCTCTGTGCGCGATGCTCGCGAGGAAGCCGGACGGCTCGGCGGAGCCTCTCGCATCGGAACAATTCCCATGTCTTCGTCGACGACGACCGCACGAGGTCTCGGAGAAGCGGATGGACGCGGCGAGGGGGCGGCCGACGAGGGTGCGGACGGGCGTTCCGCGTAGGACTGCGTCTGCACACTTTCAGCCCTGCGAGAATTCAGATGAAGTCTCAGAACCCGGATGAGGGGATACTTACGCAGTCGGAGCGAGCGTGTTCAGGATGTTCGCCTTTTTGGCCACCTGCACCTTCGGTTTGGCTGCAGCGGCCGCAGCTGCAGCGTTCACAGGCTGCCGGTTCGGAGCAGCGTTCTTTCCTGCAAATTCTGAAGTTCGGAAGACCCTGGAGACGTCGTTCACCTTCCAAGAACTCCTCCGCCGTGAGCGCAGGGATGGTGGATCTGGTGTCCGGATAGAGGTCGTGCTGGAACAGATCCGACTTCCTGGGCACGAAGAACTGCAGAATGTCGACGACGCCCTTCGTCGTCAGCTTGTAGATGCGGCTGATCTCGTTCTCCTCGGACGAGATGCCTCGCTTCGACTGGAAGCCGACGGCTCTCTGCGGCTCGCTCGTCGTGTACGTGTTGATGTAGTGCACGAACGGCGCCTCGTTGTTCACCTCGTAGTAGCGGATCGCGCAGTCGCCCTTGCCGACGAGATAGACGAGGCCGGCGTCCTCGTCGTAGAACGGGAAGAGCACTCCGTTCGACGTGTCGAGCTCCTCCTCGACGATCGGCGTCGAGAGGTCTTCTGGAGCACGCAGAGCGTAGAGTCTCTCCGAGCGCTTTGTGAATCCGGTGGTCATGACGAGTCCGTCCTTCACGAAGATCGCCCTCTGCGGCTTGACTCCCTCGTGACCGGTGCCCTCGTGCAGCACTTCGCCCGTGTGCGAATCGAGAATTCGGATCTTCTTGTCCTTGCAAGTGGTCACAAACTGACTGCCGTCGTAGTTGAAACTGATGCTCCAGATCTGATCCGGGTGTCCGGAGATCTCAAGGAGCGCCTCGCCAGTGCCCACATTCCACAGGAACATCACATTCTCGCCGCCTGCAAGAAAGAAACCTTCTGCATTGCAAGTGCGCTCCAGAGAACGACCCCACCAGCAGTGAGCAGAACGTTGTTGGCGACCGGATGCCACGCGATGGTGTTCACTCGCTTCTGATGCCCCGTCAGCACCACCGCCGGCTCCGAGAGAGTCCGATTGAGGCCGCGGTCCGGGATGACCCACACCTTGCACGTCGTGTCTTCGGAGCACGAGGCGATGACGTTGTCGTTGAACGGACTCCACGCCACTTCGAGACACGGCGCCTTGTGCGCATCGACGAACGGATAGTCCTTGTCGACTCGTCCGATCTGAAAGTGTTCATTGAGCGCTTAGATAGCAGTTGTTGATCAGTGGGAAGGAAGAAAAAAACAACGAGCGGAAGACACATGACACACGAACCTTCGTCACGGGAATCACCATGAACGGACCGCCGGCGCCGCGGTTGATGAACGCGATGAACTTGGGATTGACGTCGCAGAAGAGCGAGTCCCACGTGATCTCGGTGACCTGAAATGCGGTCTGAAACGAGCGCTTCCCGCCGTTTTCTCACTGACTCTGATGTCTGACATGCAGTTCTCATGCTTCACCGGCTTGCAGAACACGTGGCGAAACTTGCTCTGTCTCACGATTTGAGCCATTTTCAGCTGAAACGAGAAGATGTTGCAACTCGGAAACTTGAAGGCTCCTGAGGGGCGAAACGAGAGAAGATAAAAGCGAGGAGGAGAATGTGGAGGAGGAGGCGGAGGAGGAGTAAATATGCAGGGATTTGCGGGTGCCCCCCGAGATGCTCTCTCTCTCCCGCGGGCAGCGCCTCCCGTGCTCGGCGTCTCCGCCGGCTCGCCCGCTCTTTCGCCACTCCCGCCCGATGCCTGTGTGTTACACTGCTTTTTTGTTGGCTCCCGCCGCCGTCGCGTCTTGCCGTCTGCGTGCTCTTTCCCCCGAGCTCCCGAGCTCCCGAGCTATGGCAAATCCAATGATAACGACGACGGGGCCTCGAACACCCATTGACACAAAACACACACACACACGCCGAGACGAGAAGAACTGGAAAGTGCAAAGATGAACGGAATGGGCTCCTCATGCCGCGGCTACGGGGGGGCAGCAGAGTTGAAACAAGTTGGGTTTCCAGTTAAGCTGCGAGTTTCTCTTATTGTTTCTTTGTTTATTACCCCCTCCTCTCGCCCACCCGCTGCTCCCTTCCTTCCTTTCATTTTTTGTTTGCTCCACTCGGCTTCCAAGCTCAATGTACTGTCGACCGATGCAAACGCGCCCTGTTGAGAATGGAACGAGCGCGCGAAACTTGAGCGCAACGCATTTTTATCATCAATTTCTCGTGCGAATTTCCTCACTTTCTCTGTCATAAAATGGCGTTGGAATTCGATTTGGAAACTTTGAATGATAATCTGGATCCATTCGGGTTGGAATGTCCGGATATAAACCATCTTGTCGAGAAATGTGAGTGAATTCAAACAAAGCTGAACAATCGATCGAACGTTTCAGTGGATGAACTGTGCAAGACGTATCAAAAAACGACAGAAGAGATCTCGGATGAAATCGTTTCGGTGATGAACAATGGGGGCAAAAAGCGAGTCGACTCACACGTAATCACGGCCCTTGAAGAGAGTCTGCAGGTGCAGTTGAAGAAGACGTCCCACACTCCACGATCCGTCAGAAAACCAGTGTTTGTTCTTTAATCCAGGAAGCATCAGTTCGAAAAGGAAAAAGTTTCAGTCGGTTGCCACTAGCCGAGAGAAGCGGATTCGTGCTGAGCAGCATCGGAGGCGACGACGACAAGGACAACCATCTGAATATGTCCACGACGGGTTTCGCAAAGCTTGAAGGACACTTTCTCGAATTCTCGCCATTTCCGTAAGCAAGACGCTTAGCCTGGTGTATAGAATTTAGAAATTCAATCAACTTTTAGGGATTCGCCTGCCAACGAAAAGTTTCTGAAGAGGTCCGAAGCTGGTAAAGTCACGAACACGATCCGCGGGAAGAAATACCAAGAGAAGGGATTGAAAGGATCGTCGCAGCAACAAGACAAAGTAAAAGTGATCTCGAAGCAACCGAGTGTTCGGTACGGCGGAGAGAAATCGTCACTGATCATCGAGGCGAAAACGAAGCGGATGGGCGAGTTCGCAGAACGATTCCAGGAGCTCAACGAAGAGATTGTCGAATGGGGAAAACCGCATGTTCCGTCAGTTGACGTCGTTTACACTTACGGCCAAGTGGTGCACGATGAGCAAAAGGACGGAAAGTTTGGTGAGAACTCGATCGCTCTGATGATCAACGACGAGGACGGCACAATCGTTCGATTGGATGTCAGCAAGATTCAGGAGGAAGTCACGCTTTTCCCGGGACAGATCATCGCGGTTCGGGGGACGAATGAGACCGGCGAGGCTCTGCAGGTGGATCGGATCTTCCAGTCGCATTCCCTTCCGATTCAGAAAATCACCACAGACACCTCGAGTGAGTCACTTCTAGGTGGAATGAAATCTGTAACGGTTTTCCTTCCAGAAGACATCTGGTTCGCCTGCGGTCCGTACACCGCCAACGACAACTGCGGTTATGAGCATCTATGCGAACTTCTCGACAAAGTCAACGTCGAGAAGCCCGACGTTCTGATTCTTGCCGGTCCATTCATCGATCGGAACAATGCGTTCCTCCAGAAACCGTCGTTCACTTGTACTCACGACAATCTGCTTCAAGACATGTTTTTGAAGATTAAGCAGAAACTGCTCAAGTGAGTATTTTCTCAATCCCTGCCATTCCGAGGATTTGCCATTTTCAGTACACGAACGGAGGTCATCATTCAGCCGAGTGCCGTCCGTGATCTGTGCACTCCGCCCGTCTTTCCGAGTGCACCGTTCCAACTGAACTTGAAAAAGTTGGACAGTGTGAGGAAGGAGATCCAATTCGTGCCGGATCCATGCATTCTTCGTGTCGGCGGCCTCGAGATCGCCATGACGAGCAGCGAGCCGATTCAAGGGCTCAGCAATCACGAGTTCCATCGTTCAGTGAATCAAGAGAATTGCGACCGTGTCGCCCGTCTCTGCAGTCATCTGCTCACCCAACGGTCCATCTACCCGCTTGAGCCAACCGAAATAAGCTCCTCGACGGCTGGAGTGCTCGAAGTGTGTCAACTCTCCTCCACACCGCACATCTTCTTCGCTCCTTCCCGCCTCGCCGCTTCCGTCAAAGTCGTCGATCAGTGCGTCTTCGTCAACTCGTCCACGTTGGCAAAAGGACAAACCGGAAACTTTGTGAAAATGTCGGTCAACTTGCTCACCGGAGAACTCGCGAACCGAGAATCTGTCGCCGACTACTCTAACATTCAGATTGTGAAAATTTGAATTAAAATAATCTAACACTCTGTAAATCACTCAATACATTCATTTCACTCGATAATTTCGTATATACACAGGTAACAGCAACAGGGAACAAATGAGAAAAGGCACAACATAAAGCAAGAGGAGAACCTGATTGTGCAATAATTAACGGTAGAGATGCACTAGATGCGGGGGATACTGGGAGGGACCCGTCGGCGAGAAAATGACTCTCTGCTACCGTGAATTATTCGGGGAATTCGGGAAGAAGACGTGTCACATGTGGCCGTAGCTCGCGTGGATGATCGCCTGCTCGGGGAGCCGGTCGTCGTTGACCACGAGGTGAAGAGCCGTGTGACAATGCGAGTCGACGGTCTGGATGGAGCCTGCAAGCGGATCTTTGGGGAGAGAAAGTGCGCTCCACGGAACACCGAGTGTTTAGTTGCGGGGAGTTAGAGCGGGACTAGGCAGCGTTCCGCAGTCTGCACACGGACACACTCTCTTACCGTCACTGCTTCAGGAGGGGCGTCCCGGACGGCGCTCCTTCTTGCCGCGGCCGCCGCAAGTTTCTCCGCCACGCGCCTTTCCCTATTCATCTTCTATTCCTACTCGGCACGACTTGTGAACTCACCGGCGTTGTCGAGATCCGACGGTCGGTACGTCATGTAGCCGATGATGGTGGCGAGGATCGAGAGCAGTTTGCACACGATCGCGAGTCCGGTGATGGTCCAGCTGAGTTTGAACGGGTCGTAGACGAGGCACGACGTGGCTTTGCCGCAGCTCTCGCCCCACTCGAGACACGCCGTGTCGATGATGACGCCGAACAGAATGCCGCCGGGAATGAAGCCGAGCAGACGGACGAACGTCCAGTTGATGCCGAGGGCGAGCGTTCTCTGGTCGAACGGCACCACGCGGAGCATGATCTGCTGCGTCGGAATGCCGGAGGCGAAGCTCGCGACGACCGTCACGAACAGCGTGACCATCAGAATGTACTCCCGATAGCCGCAATCCTGGTGACAGTAGCCCTGGTTGAGCACCTCCGGATGCGTCTTCACGCCGTGAATCAGGTTGTGGAACGTCGAGTTGCCCGTCAGACAGCCGCATCCGGACCACTCGGTCGCGCCTTGGCTCTTCGTCATTCCGGTGCAGCCGGCGTGACACGCCGAGTAGTACATGTGTCCGGTGTTCCGATCGCACACCGGATTCCACTCCATTTTGCAGTGACACTCCGCGTTGCACTGCGATCCGATGCTGAAGTCGTGACCCTTGTCGATGGACAGATCGTCGTAGCCGAGGTTGATTCCGACGAATTCGCGCTGCGGACAGTGGCTGAGGAGGCCGGTGGTGAAGAGAAGGGCCACCACGTGGCACACGACTATCATCTTGAGCATGCCGCCGACCTGAAAACGGGAGTGCTGATGTCTGAAACAGAGCGGTGACCTTTGTCTCCGACCAACAACAAGTTTTGAGTGTCTAATGGAATAATTGGATTGCAGTGATTCGTAAATACAAATTGAGATCAAGCCATGTGATCGACGCATGGCGCTTCGTTCGCGCGCAATTTGAAACACAAAGATAACAAAGAGGGTGCGCGTTCTCTGATTTCCGAGGACCGAAAAGTCGCGCCATTTCGTGACGACTTGTGACTTTTCGGACAGGTTCCACGTGACAGCAAACACGCTCCACAGCACACAGTTCGATTCGTGTTTTCTCACCTGAAGTTTCAATTGCCGGATGATCGTTCCTCCGACCATGACTCCGGTGGCAGCGGCGAAGATCACGACCGCTGAAATCTCCACTTATTCGAGGAACTCTGAAGACGTCACGCTTACATGAGAGATAGGAAGCGAGCGTCGGATTCGTCGAGAGCAACGTCTCCAGAATTTTGGGCATGAAGGCGGCGAAGCCGTTGATGATGATCGACTCGAAGATGCCGACGAAGATGCAGACGAGGAACGTCGGATTGCGGAGGATCTTCATGACGCACGCGGGAAGACGTCCCAGGTCTCGAGGCGCCTTTTCGTTGACGTCTCCGTTCGCCGCGTGGCACTGATTGACGTCCTTCGCGCGGTGACGTTTCGCTTCTGGGAGCTCGCGAGCGAACGCCAGAATCGGGAACGCGATGAGAAGTGCCGAGATGGAGGAGATGATGAAGCCGACCCACCAGGCGCCGACCCATCGAGGATCCGATCTCTCCATCGGGATCCTCTCGACGCGGTCAAAGTCATCGTAGAGATTCAGAAGGAATCCGCCTGCGAACACGCCGATGACGGGACCGAAAGAGGTGAGAACGGCGTGGATGGCCAGATAGACGGGCGACGCCTTCTGGGACACGTTCTCGTCCATGTAGGTGGTTCCGATCGAGAAGAGCGGAGTGGATCCGACGCCGTGAAGAGTCTGACCTGAAAACTGATCCATTTGGGATGCTCAAAAGATCCCGAACACACCTAGAATGAACATCCAGAAGTACGGATTGAAGTACGAGTGGTACGGTTTGCCCGTGCACTCCGGGTCGTCGCGGTTCGTGCACTGGCCAAAGTCGGTCTGATTGGCGAGCGAGTTGGCGTCGGGATGGTAGATGTCGACCATCCAGTGCGGCAGCGCACAAATCAGAGAGCCCAACGCCATTATGACGCCGCCCCATCCGATCCAGCGGCCCTTGTGGCCGTTGTTGCCCCAATGACAGACGGGGAAAACGACGAGAAGGACGGCGAAGTCGTACCAACTCGAGATGATTCCCGTGTGTGTGCTCGTCATCTTGAATCGCCTCTCCAGAGTGGAAAGGCCCACGGGGAAGATGGCGTTGACGACGAAGCTCTGCAAGAATCGGACGAGAGTCAGAAGACGTTCTCTCTGAATACCTGTATGAACGCGCAGATTCCGAGCACGAGAAGGAGACATTTGGCGTTGTGGAAGCCCTGGAGCCAAGAAGGCGTGCAGGCTCCGAAGCCGCACAGCAGCTTCTCCGAATCCTCCTCCTCCTCCTCGATTTTGTGCTTCAGATTCTCGCCGGGCTCCTCGAAGTCGTGCACGTTGTGCTTCTCCATCTGAAACTTCTGGAGTGCTGGAGAGGGGAGCGAGAGTCGTCAGAAACGAAAACAAGTTTGTTATGAACGAATCACTTTGTGTACCGATCGTCAACTGCATTTGTTATTCAAATACACACCGGGAGGGACTAGAAACCGCCCGTGGCTCTTCCGATGAACCGAAAAAACGAGCGGAGACGATGGTGATTTGTTGGCGCAAACCGGGAAGGAAAAGTGGAAAGGGGGGGAAACAGGTATTCAAGAGTCGGGAAAACATCCGAGACAATCACCATCTTTAACCTTTCCCTTCTCCTCTTCGTTTCTAAAAGTGGGGCTAATCGTGTCTCTCGGGGCGGCAAAACGTTAATTTCAATTTGCCGCCTCTCGATGATCACGACACTGTGGAAGACGGATTCCAGCGAATTTCAGACGGAAAGAAGGAGATGATGATGATGACTGTGTGTAGGTGTGTTTTCAAAAAATGAATGAGAACCAGGGAAAGTTCGTTTTTGGGTGGGAGATTCTTGTTTGTGGCACGAGAGAGGAGCGAGAGAGAACGAGAAGAAGAACGGGTCGGTGATAGTGATAGCCGAAAAGAAGAGAGGTATTTCGGGAATGCCAACAACCCAGGGGGGACTAGGAAAGTCTCGTGGAAGAGGTTCTTCCCCGCACGAACTCCCCTCTCTTTCTTCCGTTTTCGATATCCGATCACGTAGGCTCGTAGCCTACAGACTACAAGGGAAACTGATTCGACAGGTCTCCCGAATACAGGCGAAGAATGAAATTCGATCTCGGATCTTCCGGAAGACGGATTTTCAGTCGGAAAGCGATGAAGAAGAAGAGATGGCACGAGTCGTTTTGAGTGTTTGGCCGGAGGTGGCAGCGAATCGAAGTTGGCCTTTCGAGATCTTTCTCTTCTTCTCAAAAACCACGACTTTCTCACCGAGAGGTCTTCTTCTTCGTTTTCTTCCGTCATCACAAAACTTGCGCGGTACATTTATCATTTCGGTCGTCGGTACGAGAGAGACTACTGATTCGATGATTCGTCGTCACGTTCTTTAATCCCTCCTTCTCTCTCCTTCTCTCTCTCTCTCTCTCTCTCTCTCTCTCTCTCTCTCTCTCTGTCTCTCTGTCTCTCTCTCTCTCTCTCTCTCTCTCTCTCTCTCTCTCTTTTTTTTTTCTCTCTTGTCACTCACTAATCCATCATTTTTCCAAGTTCATTTTCTGTTGCCTCGCGGCAATTCCGAGGGACACCGCCACGATTTGATCTCGTTGACCGGCGCGCGCGCGCGAACAGTAAACGGTTTTCCTTGCAATCACATGGCACTGATGCTTCAGAAAACAGAAAGTTGAAAGAATCAGAAGACGTTGAACAAGTAGAAGAAGACGTCGGGAAAGTGTCTCCGGAATGGCCAAAAAAGTGGGCGGGTCGGCCACAAAAAGAAGAGAAGATCGAACATTAGAGACACAAATTTGATAAGATTTATGACGTTTGCACGCCTTTTTCGGGCGGTAGAAAAGAATCAAAATGTGAAGGAGAAAGAGGAATTCTTCGAATTTTGACCACGTCGGGAAGAGGCCCAAAAGGGGGCGGAGTCTGCACTTGTGGCCGAAAAACACTTGAAAATCATCGAATCAGTGGGCGACGACGGGCGAAAATGTCATCAAAACGATGAGAAAGAACGCGGAATGTAGTTTATGGTCAGATAAGAGGCGAACGCGCGGTTACTGTACTTTGAGAAGACGGTGTGCATTCTGTCGTCATTTCTGATGCAAACGGTGATCGGGCGCCAGTTTAAAGTTCGAATCGTACAGCAGTTTTCTCCCGTTTCATTCCGCAATGAATGGTCACTCTCGACAGAGAAAACCGATAAAAATTCTCGAGAGAAAATGCGAATTTCACGCTCGTCGCCTCACGTCATCTGCCACTTCAACAGAATCGAAAAGCGTTTTTTTTTCTCTCTCGAAACAAACAAAATCAACGTGGCGGTGTCATTGTTAACAAGCGAGAAGAACTCGTTTCGACGCCTTCAAACACTGATTACAGCTTCTGCTTTCCCAAATGAAACAACTTGTGAAAGTGGGCGGAATCGATTGATTCTGATTGCTACTGCTGATTGGAAAGAAGAAGACGTTGAAGAAAGAAGACGTAAACGGAAAACGACGAAACGAGATGTCGTAAACTTGCGGTCAGAGGAAGGGAAAAACGGAAGAGCGGGCACCTGAAATGCGCGAAAAACCGAGGAAAAGAAGGTTATCGGCGTGCGGCAATCTCGCCGGGAAACCTGCGAAACGTCTTCACATGAAACCTGTCGTTGTCGGAATTTCCATTGCTCTGCGATGCACCAGTCAGAAAAGCTCAGCTTCGCCATTCGATTTTCAGCCGCTGATACTAGTTTCAGACTTGTAGCTGACCTGGAGGAATTCTCATCATACATACATTTTTTGAAGGGACACCCTTGATTTCTTCTCGTTTTCCTTTCAAGGATTAGTAAAATAAAAGGTCCGAAGCGGTTTTGATGTTGAATAGTTTATTCGTGTCCAAGAGCGAGGGTGTTTTGAATAAGAGACGTGGGGGAATGCATTTATTCGATAGGAATGTAGGCGGATCGAGAATCGGCGCTCGTCGGAGCATTCCAGAAGACGATATCACGAGGACAGCGGCTCGAAGGAGGGCTCGACGGTGTTCTGGACGAAGAGAGAGTTTCTGAACTCCTTCTTCTTAACAACTTGACCAGAATTGATTCAGTGAATAATTAAAGTGAGCGATAAATGCAGAGTAACGTTCCCTTATACAGTACACTCGCGTATAAACATTTTAGATTTCCCAGACGTGATCTATGTTTGTCGTTTTCAAATTTTAATATAGATATCCCATACTCAATCATCTTCGACGTCACTGACGCAGGACCAGCATCTTCGACGTCACTGACACAGGACCAGCATCTTCGACGTCACTGACACAGGCGCCAGCACCTTCGACGTCACTGACACAGGGCCAGAGTCAGGGCCAGGGCCAGGGCCAGGGCCAGGGCCAGGGCCAGGGCCAGGGCCAGGGCCAGGGCCAGGGCCAGGGCCAGGGCCAGGGCCAGGGCCAGGGCCAGGGCCAGGGCCAGGGCCAGGGCCAGGGCCAGGGCCAGGGCCAGGGCCAGGGCCAGGGCCAGGGCCAGGGCCAGGGCCAGGGCCAGGGCCAGGGCCAGGGCCAGGGCCAGGGCCAGGGCCAGGGCCAGGGCCAGGGCCAGGGCCAGGGCCAGGGCCAGGGCCAGGGCCAGGGCCAGGGCCAGGGCCAGGGCCAGGGCCAGGGCCAGGGCCAGGGCCAGGGCCAGGGCCAGGGCCAGGGCCAGGGCCAGGGCCAGGGCCAGGGCCAGGGCCAGGGCCAGGGCCAGGGCCAAGGCCAGGGCCAGGGCCAGGGCCAGGGCCAGGGCCAGGGCCAGGGCCAGGGCCAGGGCCAGGGCCAGGGCCATTGATGTCCGGTGTGGCCGCACTTCTCGCATGGACGGCAGATATGCATGTCGTTGCAGAGCTCTCGCAGGTGGTGGCGCGATCTGCTTTCACAAAAGCCGCATAAGGCGATGCTCGTACTGAAGAGCACTTGTCGTTGCTCTTGCTTCGACAACGACGTGGGCAGTCGAAACGCTGATGGCTGTTCAGGGGCGCTCCATACAGATTGGACGTGCACAAGAGACAACGCTCTTCGGTTCGGAACACCAGGCTGAGCGGGTAGTCCGTGATTGGCAGTTCGGCTGTCTGGATGCCGAAGTACCTTCCTGCCGGGAGTAGGTACATCGGTCTGGGGAACCGCTCGTAGAACCGCTCGCTGGCTATGTATTCTGGTTCCGGTATGTCGGCTGGGAGCCAAAACAGCAGCTTGCGATCCGCCTGGGCCTGTTGGAATCTCTCGAAGTGGCGCTCTCGGATGGAGGCTACCTCTTCTCTATGGCTTCTTCCTCGTCGAGATGACATAATAGGTAGTATGACTGATGTCCCGTGTGGCCACACTTCTCGCACGGACGGCCAGTGTTCTTGTCGTAGCAGAGGTGCCGCAGGTGCTGGCGGGATCTGCTTCCGCAGAAGCCACACATAGCGATACACGTGCTGAATAGGATCTGCCGTCAATCCTGTGGCGACAATGACTGCATGGGGCAGTCGAATCGCGAGCGGCTGTCCAGCGGCACTCCGTAGAGGTTGGATGTGCATAGGAGGCAGCGTTGGCCCCTCTTTCCTTCGGGACTCGGTCGGATCAGCCGGATCACGGCCCCCGCCACTGCTCTGAGGGCTGGCTCTAGGACGATTAGCTGGTTCATCAGAACTGCTGGCGAAGGGATAAATCCGATTCTGACCATCGAACGAACAGGTCCGCCTTCGTTGTCATTGCCTCGATGCTCGCGGAGAAGCACCGCGAGATCGTCGATTGGTCCACGCCTACCGAGTATCCAATTTGCGATTGGAACGAGTTGGACGACAGCAACTCCAGTGTGACCGCGAGACGTTGAGCTGCTGTGAGCGCGGACGAACGCCTCGTTGGAAGCGCGATAACCGGCTCGAAGACGTCGATAAGCGCGTAGAAACCCCGTCTTGTGAATCTCAGCTTCTGGCGAAACTCCTTATCCGTGAGAACTTCGAACGGGTCGCTGCGGTCTCGAAAAATGCGCGCCACACAATGAGTATAGGCCGCGTCTCGCAGATATCGGTCGATATCATTCATTCTGCGCGTCGGATTCGTCTGAAAACTTAGAAAATAGGCCGAAAAATGAAAGCGCGAAAAGGTTTTTCTGGCGTTGGTCGGCCGTTAGTCGAGAGCGCGCCTCCCGCCACCTCGACTAACGGATTTCCCTCGACCAACGCCTTCGTCGACCAACAAAATGTTCATGCATCCCGAGAATTGCGATTCCCTTCGTCGGCCAACCCCGACTAAGCTCGACAAACCGACTAACGTGTTCATGCATACGGCTTCAGCTGCCGCGAGGCTGTAGAAGAGGTTCGCCGACTGATATTTAGGGGTCTTCGCCGAGAAACTTCTCAAGCGATGAGATAGTCACTTGACGTGGCTGTCAGTTCACCGGCATGTCTCCGAAGTTTGGGCTCATCAGTTTTCTCCTGGTGTCGACGAGGCCGGAACGATCTGGCCGTCTTCTGGAGAGCGGAGTGTACGTAGTACGGAGCATTGGTGCAGAATCTGCGATTCACCGTTTTTGCAGGTGAGGTAGAGCTTTGTCTCACCTCAGCGCGGTTTGTTTGGCCGGGCTTCGCTGGTCGTTCACTCTCCTTGCTGGGGAGTTTGTAAAGACTGAAGGCCCCTGGTTAGGGGAGTCTTATCTCTGGTATCAGTGCACGGTGGTTCAGTATTAACGGTTTATTATAACAATATGATCCTTAATCCGAATAGTCCAATTGGTTCTTCTCTTTGGTAGGAATTGCGTGCTGGGCAAGCTAGGAGACTAGCTTGCGGTCTAGCAGACTGACTTGCTTCCTTAGCATCATCGGCTCCTTATATACGGACAATATGACCTTCGGTGCGGAGATCACAAGATCACTGATCACGACATTCCGGGGCGAGGCAGGAAGCAGGGGTCCGTGGTTGGCCATTGATTGTTGTGAGTTGAATCCGTAGCGTTTTCCTTTGATCGAGCAGTTGAGGAACGATGGAGGGAGAAGGGGTGTTTAAAAGCCTTTCTGGTTGTCCGTGATCGAGTTAAGAGCCCGATCTTGAGGAAGACGAGGTACTTAGTAGATTGGATGGTCTTGATCGGGCGGGGATACAAGACCATAAGGAATTTGACGCATTTAATATGCTGATGGAGCATTGCTCCGTCATCCTCCCCCGCGGACAGCGTCTCTATAAAGCGGGGAGAAATTTTATTTTTTATTCACTGTTTCTCATTTTTCCGTCTTATAATGAGAGTTTTTGTTGTTCTTCTGTTTATTGCTGCTGTTAGTGCAACAATTGTGCCAGACTGGCAAGTTCGGACAAACTGTCCAGGTTGCGAGTTCTGTCTACAATTGAAGTGGTATGAATAGGATGTCCGGGGTTGAAGAAATAAGTCGAAAAGAGGGTGTTTTGGGCTATTAGTGCCACTGATTAAGGTATTATAATAAAACCGCGGCCTTATTAGTTTGGCCGATGCACCAATGTAAAGACTGAAGGCCCCTGGTTAGGGGAGTCTTATCTCTGGGTTCAGTGCACGGTGGTTCAGTATAACGGTTTATTATAACAATATGATCCTTAATCCGAATAGTCCAATTAGGTTCTTCTCTTTGGTAGGAAGGGCGTGCTGGGCAAGCTAGGAGACTAGCTTGCGGTCTAGCAGACTGACTTGCTCCCTTACCATCATCGGCTCCTTATATACGGGCAAGTTGGCCTTCGGTGACGGTTATTCTCCAAACAGCCATTACACCGTCGAATTGCCGTATAAGTGCTATTCAAACATACACCGTCGAATTGTCGTGTAAGTGCTACTTAAACATACACTGTCGAATTTGGTGTTGATCCTTGCGTGATGGAGATCCAAAGATCACTGATCACGACAGGTACGTCAACCAGTGATTATTTGAATGAGCCTTTTTATGTTATTTAGGTATGCCAAACCGACGATATGTATCTTCCACTCTGAAGAGATACCCTGCTATATTCGTGCCCGAATGTCAGTAGAGTTGTGTGAATTGTAAAGACTGTAAGCCCCTGGTTAGGGGAGTCTTATCTCTGGGTTCAGTGCACGGTGGTTCAGAATAACGGTTTATTTATAATAGTCAGATATTTAGTCCTTAATCCGAATAGTCCAATTGTCTTCTCTTGGTAGGAAGGGAGTGCAGGGCAAGCTATGTAGATAGCTTGCGGTCTAGCAGACTGACTTGCTTCCTTAGCATTATCGGCTCCTTATATACGGGCAAGTTGGCCTTCGGTTCCGGTTATTCTTCAATCATAGACCGTCGAGTTGCCGCATGATTGAATTGCCGTATAATTGCTATTCACACATAGACCGTCGAAGTGCCGCGTAATTGCTATTCACACATAGACTGTCGAATTGTCGTGTAAGTACTACTCAAGCATACACTGTCGAATTCTGTCGAATTTGGTGTCGATCATTGCGTGATGGAGATCCAAAGATCACTGATCACGACATGAATCATGTACATACGCGGATCTCGGGATGTTTCCGCTCAAATCTGATGCTTCGACTACTACGACGCCTGAGCCTGTAACCACAACCGGTTCTTCAACGGTTGCTGTTCAGTTGGCCAGTGACATTGTCACCGTTACGCCGTTCGTCAGTTCGGATAAGCCGATTTCGGCACCAATTCTAATTACTACAAGCGTAGTGTTGTCAGTTCTTGTTGTTTTTGCTATTATTATGTGCTATTGTCGTTTTTTTCGGGGGAAACCCTGTGAACTTCCACGTATGCCGAAATTTGGGGGCGTGGCCAATTTGCAAGTGCCGCACGGTTGAAACTGCGCCCATTGCGTTTTTTTGGTTTTCCACCTGGGTCCGCCAATCAGAGCGCGTGACCTTGCCTCAGAATTGCGGTGATTGGCGGGGCCACGTGGAAAAACAAAAAACGCAATGGGCGCAGTTTCAGCCGTGCGGTACTTGCAGATTGGCCACGCCCCCAAATTTCGGCATACGTGGAAGTTCACAGGGTTCCCCCCGAAAAAAACGACAATATGTGTACCTTGTTCGTCTGTTACAGCGTGGGCAGTCTGCCGCGCTCGTTGCGTGAGAGCACGTGGCGACGTTGATATCGTGTGGGTGACAGGCCAGTCCTGATGACGTCACATCAAATTATTGCCACTCACGAGGTACGAAATCCCGGTAGTGGCGATGAGAACGTCCGACGTCGCGACGGAGAAGCCGTTCTTGCCTCGGTCAACGGGAAATCGCTTCTGTGCGACTTGTGTAACAATAAACATTGACACTCATAATGGTAGGAGAAAGACGGTGTTGGGAGGCAGTATTACACAAATATGGTGACTAAAGCGCCACAACTGTGCATGTCATTCTAATGCAAACTGTCTGTTTTCTCTCTCTCTCTCTCTCTCTCGTTCTCAAGATTTTCGTTGGTTACTGTAGTGACTGTAATATCAAACCACAGTGCACTGGAGCCATCTAGAGACAGCTCACACACAGTTATTTTGGACAAAATACCTCTCTTTCCTCTCGTGGACATGAATACTCTCTTTCTCTCTCATCTTGGCCTCAGGGACTTCCTAAACAGATAGACTCATGGACGGTGATCAGTTCAGCATCTCACTCTCACTGCTACCAATAAAAGGTCCGAAGCGGTTTCGATGTTGAATAGTTTATTCCTGTCCGAGACCAACAGATGAGGTGGGTTTATATACAAGCGTGGGGGAATGTATTTACCGATAGGAACGTAGGCGGATCGAGGATCAGCGCTCGTCGGGGCATTCCAGAAGACGAGATCACGTGGACAGCGGCTCGAAGGAGGGCTCGACTGTGTTCTGGAAGAAGAGAGAGAGAGAGAGGCGACGATCGGAAGCAGAGGACCTGCCTGTAAGACAGAGGACAACGTATGTGGCATGCTCACCCAACATCGCTCCTGCCGGATCAAACCGTCTGGAGCCTCTCGCAACCCACGCGATTAAGTGCCACATTCCTCGGGAGACTTTATAAACCCTGACCCCGCAAATTCAATCTCTTGTTTCTGTCGTTTCTTCGGGCCGAGTCCTCTAAGAAAGCGTTGTCTCTTTTCCCTTCTCTCTGGTCACGAGACCGAAAGAAGGAGACTCAGCAGGAGACGCTGCCTACCAGCAAAGGGAGGCGGAGCCTTCTGAACAACTGAGGGTCAGTTGGAGCGTACGCAACCCAGGGGATGGGCGCCTAGCCTCTGAATATGATCTAACAGAGACTCGGCCCCCATCTCCCTCACTCCACCTCACTTTATTCTCATTATCCCAATAAAGCAATCTTACCCAAGAGCGTCCGGAAAGCGCTCGTAAGGCGAGCGATACAAACCGATAGGTGTCAGGGAACCTATCACACGACACATTTTTGCAAATTCTTCGTTGCAAAAATGTATCTCTATCGAAATTTCTTTTTTATGTCAAAAACACCCCCTAATTCCGTCAGACGGCGTTTGCTGAGTGTGACCCCGCGAGCGCAATGCAAACGCGCTCCACGGCTAGGGAAGCGCACTCGCTCCGGCCGCTTCGCGAAAAGGCCGTCGGCGAACTGAAGCGCGCGTTTGCCAATCTTTTGGATCAATTTTCGGTTTTTCCTGTGTTTTTCGATTCAATTAATCAATCCATCTATTTTTGACTGACTTAACTTTCCAGAATGAGTAAAGATGCATCTATTGGATGGATGTACGATGGTGCGAAAGGAAATGTGCACCGGGAAGACTATCTGCTCGGAAAAAAGGTTTATTTGTACATTTTTTCAATTCTTCATTATTTCTCTCAGGTTGATAAAAATTTTGAAAAATATTCCGATGTGGTGAACGCAGAAAAAGCGGAGACAATCGATTCAATTGTAAACACACGGTAAGACCCAGTTTTGCGATTTCATCATCGATTTTTGTAGTGCCGTTTTCAATGCGGGGCCATCGACGGGCATTAAAACCACTTCCCTCCAAAAAGATATTATCAAATCAGAAGATCCGTTCGTCTTGATCAAAGTTCGCGAGGAAACGAAACGAAGAGAGATTTTCGACAATCCCCTTATGAAGATGAAAATGCAAAACGCTATAAAAAACATGGCTGCCAAACGAGATGGAAAGGAAAAGAAAAAAAAAGACAAAAAAAGCAAGAAAGACAAAAAGAAAAAGAAGAAGCGGTCGAGAAGTTCTTCGGAGTCGAGTAGTGACGAGAAAGAAGTACAAAGGAGAAGAAGTCCGTCTCCGAAACGAAAGCGAAGAAGCAGCGATCGAAGTGAAGAGTCGAAAAGCAGAGGAAGGAGGGACTCGAGTGCTGATCGTAAGAAGGAGAGGAGAAGATCCCGGGACAAAAGCGTCGAGAGGAGTCACGAGAAAAGAAGCGGTCGGAGAAGAGATTCGAGCGAAGACCTGCGGAAGGAGACAAGAAGAGCCAGGGAAAGAAGTGTTGAGAAAAGCATTCGGAAGAAGTCGAGGTCTCCAAGACGTGACAGAAGGTCCCGCTCTCGCAGCGATGATCGGAAGCGACCCCCGAAGAATCCCAGAGAAGACAGAAAGTAGTATTCCCGCAGAGTCACTTATGATTTTATATAATGTTTTCAGAGATGTCCGCAAAAAATCAAGATCCCGCTCTCGATCTAATGACACCGATAAGCGCGCTTCTTCGAAACATGCCCGCCAATTCGATTCTCACATTCCGAAGCACTTGCAATCCAGTAAACGTTCTGTAAGCCTTTGTAACATTCATGTGTTTTGAACAGTTGTTTATTTCCAGGACTCTTCATCGGATTCAGAACCAGAGGAGAGCAGTCGTTCCCGACACCGAGGCAGTGATGACGAGCGCGAAGGGGCGACTAAAAAGTCATATGGATTGGTTGAAGTGAGTTCGCTCGGATGCTTTGTTACACTTTGTTTAGCAGCCAAAGCCAATGCACTAGAATCCGCTTCGTTTTGGGCGCAGCTGCTCGTTGAGTAGAGATGTTCTTCGACACTTCGTTTCCTAGTCTCTTTTCTTCAGATGCGAAAACGCACAGATGAGGAGCGAGAAGAAGAGGCACGCGCTTCTTTAAACGAGTACAAGAGCATGAAAATCCCTACGGGACGCGGAGATCGGGGAAACGAGAAGAGAAAGGAGCAGCGCCGACCGTTGACCGATGAGGAGAAGGCAGCCCGTCTTGCCGAAATGCAACAGGACAACGTGCAATGGAGAGACGAAGTGCGCGCCCAGAACGTTGCGCGAAAACGGAAAGAGGATGCCGACGAAGCCGACGAGGCCGACAAACAGGGATACGCGCCGTCCTTCATCAGGTACCAGCGTTATTAACAACTAGGTGGCGCACCGGTAGACCGGTTAGACATTGCTGAGGCAAATGCAGGCTTCTAAAAACGGCTTCGCTTCCCCGCATTTTGACCTCTTAAAAGACCTCAGCGCTTGCAATAAGGGAGAATAAGATCGGAATCTGTTTATTTTTGAAATTCAGCATCAATCACTTTTTGTAACAAACGAATTGTTCTCTCTTCGAAACACACTTTCGATTGGCATGCCTCTCCATTCGTATGTGCGGCGGAAGCCAGCGAAGCGTCCTTCGCTTTTCTTCTTTACAACCTCTCGCATCGATCGATAAAAAAGAAAGAGACGCAGTGTGTCAGCTACCACTCTCCTTTTCTCCGCCCGTTGTTTCTTGCCTGCCTTCACCATTTTCTGGCTGGATGACTCCAGTCGCCCTCGTTTCTCTCGCCAAAGTAATTCAATTCGGTTCGTTTGCAGGAGTCAAATGCGAGACGCATGTGACGACATGACCGTCGAAAAGAGACTTCAGAGTAGAAAAGGAGCCGTTCAGAAGTCTCACGGATACATGGATCGCAGTTTCGCCAGAAAATGACTATCTTTTCCATTTTTTTTATCGACTAACCCATTTGTTTTTTTGGATCCCGTTTGCCCTTTATTTTCTCGTTTCTCAGTGACAAAGTTCTCTTTCTTTTTTCTTCCCTCGTTTTCCTTCATATCCATCGTTCAAATCGGTTCATTAACCGTTGCGTCTACCTTACTTTTCTCAATCGATTCTCAATTTCTTTCTTCTACAGTTTCTCTTCTTTCTTTCTTTCGTCAATCGTGTCTTTTTTCTTCTGTCCAACATTTTCTCGTACTTTCAGAAGATGAACGGTTACGGCGGCTCCAACGCCCCATTTAACCTACAAGATTATGCGCCGGGCGGAGCGCTGAGTGAGTTCAAACAGCAGTCAGCAGTCTCGAAAACGTTTCTGTTTTTCAGACAACTTCGCGTCCTACTATCAGCCGCTTGGACAGGTGCCACAACAGCCACAACAACTGAATGTGCCTCAGTCTCAACCAACCGCTCAAAATGTAAGTCTCGCAACATCCACAATGAGTAGCATTCGTGTGAGATTAGGAAAAACTCATTGTAATTTGATAAAAAACACTCTGCCTCGAGTACAAGAGTCAGAAATTTCAGGCAGAATCGGCTCCGGTTCAACGTTCACAGTCGCATCAAGAACCGCAGGGGCAGAGAGTGGTAAGATCTTTCGATTAGTGTGTTCATATCCCCAAGACTTTATTTACAGGATCCACGAAGCATAAGCACCGAAAGATACCGGAGAGACATTGCGAATGCGCCGGCGTACATTCCGACTCCGATAAATGTAAGCTCCTACTCTGTTTCCCTGCCCATCCTCACTCTCATCCATCTCTCTGATACGTTGTTCGTGGAGTCACCGCATGGTCTTATCTCTTTCTCACAGGCGCATCCAAAAATGCTCTCTCTCTCTCCCTATTATACTAACTCAGAGGTCCAGAATCAGAATGAAAATCTGAGGGACAGAGTTTTTGAGAAAGAGACCTGTGCAGTGCCTATCCTGGACTGCTCGTACATTCCATATTTCTCTACTCCCCACTATTTCAAGTCAGCTCTCCATTCCGTGTGGTGTTCTTCAGGGAAGCATCCCGCCTGTTGGACCGGCTACAGCAGCACCACAATCCGCCGCTACTCCCACATCATCTGCTCCTCTGAATGCTCCCACCGCTTCTTCTGTTGCTGCTCCAGTTTATTCTAGGAATGATAACCAACAACTACAGCCGCGAGGCCCAAGATTCAACACGCAACCACCACCTGGGTCACAAATGGCTGATTACGCAGAGCATCTAGACCAGATGCCTCCGAAGCCGAATAGCTCGCCTTCAACGTGGATCAGCTATCACGGGAAGGCACCTCCCGGAACAATACTATTCCGAAATATTCCGATGTGGCCTGCAGATATTGTCGAAGAGCTAAAAAAATATAATCTCGGACCGCCAGTCAAGTTGCGTAGAAGACTGGATCCCAGTCATCCACAATATCTGGCACCGATAGAGCCTGCACAAGCAAACAGTGCTTCTCAACAACATCAAGTTCAACATATTGTGAATGAGCAACAAACTCAAGAGACCGAACGGGAGCGAAGTCAGGAGGTTCGGTTACGACAACAAAGACAACAACAACAGCAACAGCTACAGCAACAGCAACAGCAACAGCTACAGGCTGGAGCCGAAGCACAGCGTCCAGCTCAAGGATCGCGACCTCAGCACCCGAGAACTCTTAATCCTGAAGAACAACTTCGGATGCAACAAATGCAGCAGCAGATACTGCAGAGACAGCAGCAACAGCAACAGCTACAGGCTGGAGCCGAAGCACAGCGTCCAGCTCAAGGATCGCGACCTCAGCAGCCGAGAACTCTTAATCCTGAAGAACAGCTTCGGATGCAACAAATGCAGCAGCAGATACTGCAGAGACAACAGCAGATAGTGCAGCAGCAGCAGCAGCACCAAGAGCACTCAAGAAATGTGCAGGCTAGAAATGCTGCACACCAGCAAGGGAGTAATCATGCAAGACAGCAAGGTCCGACTGCTCAAGCCCACTTTATTCATCCGTTCGGTCCGACCGCACACTTCCCTAATGCTCCTGTTGGATTTTTGCCTCCTCCACATAACATCCCAGGTCCGAATTTTGCGCCCAACATGCTCCATCCGCATCCCGGGATTTCTCCGCAAGTATACCAAATGATGGTGGCGAATGGACAGATTCCGATGCCTAATAGACAGGTTCCAATGGTTCCGGGAGCCCAGAAAAGTATTCTTAATGCAATGTTAATGGAACCAAACGGACGTGGAGTGGCTCCAGATTCAACGCCTTCGCAGAGAATACCCGGAGGATCAGATGCACCGATGAATCAACCACGACCAGCGGCTATGCTCCATCAACAAAATCAAATGGTGCAAGGACGAATGCATCCCGCTATGGGACAAATGGGACCGAACAGGGAACCGCCTCAGCCAAACAACCATGTCGTCAGGCACGCGCCTCCTGGGCCATACCCAGGCCCACCTGCCCATCCGCCGCCTCCTTTTTACGCTGTACCGCCAGGGAACGAGGATATGACCGGAACGCAGGGGAACGTGTTCGGGGACTGGCACGGCATTCATCGGCAACAGCCACATGGAAATCCGGTACAGCCAATTCAGAATCCAGAAGTCTCGGTCCCGCCGCAACACTTGTCACCTTCTACTGCAGTCGGGATACCAGCGGACAGTCAATTGCCGCCGTCCTCTGAGTCTCCGACCCCCGACTCGAACGAATCAGTCGAGGAGGAACCTGTGGTTCGTGAAAACCGAGGACATCAAATGAAGGACAATGAAGAAGCAGGTAAGCGCTTAAAATTGAGCTCCATTAGTCCAATGTTTCTTTCAGAGATAATAAGAGCCGGCGAAGACGATGTTCGTAGAGTCGCAGTAAAGCAGGAGCCCTGCGAAGATGAGGAGCAGCCTACGGATGCCGAAATAGTCGTACCATCATCAAATCGTGCTCCGAAGGTACAGATCAAGTCTGAGCCGTCCGTTCTGTTCCAATATATTGACCGAATATCGGAAAAGTCGGCAATGCGTGAGCGTGAGCTAAAAAGAAGAAACCAGGAATTGGAGGAACGGCTTGCGATTTCTGAGAAAGAACGAGCTGAACAGAAAGAAATTCGAGAAAGAGAACGAGCTGACGCGGAAAGAAGAGAGCAACAGCGAGATGAGGCTAATCAAATCATGAGGAAAACGATGGAGCTGCTGATGCAAAAAGTTAACGGACTAGAAGAAGGAACAAAGAGGGATGAGGACAAGAAAAGCGTCGTTTCGGGTCCTGTCTCAAAATCGGAAGAAGTTCCTAATGGAGAGAAAGTTTCGCCGCAACCACCTGCCGAAGTTGTAGTGAAGCCGCCTTCAAGATCCCGCTCGTCGTCCGTCGGATCAGATGTATTTGCTCTGAAGAAAAAACGGAGAATCATCGACTGTTCGGAGGAAGAAGATTCTGACGGTGGACCGTCAACTTCACTTCTTCGCATAAATAAAAAGAAGTCTCGGAGTACAAGAAAACCGACTAGTGGCGATCTCGGATCAAGAAGAAGAGTGGTGGTCTCGGACCAAGAAGATGACGATGAGATGCCGAAGAGAAGAGGACGGAAAGTGTCGTCGGAAGAAGACGAGGACTATAGGCAAGAAGAAGAAGAAGAAGACGATGATGATGAAGAGTACGACAGACAGGAAGAAGTCGAATCCGACTCGGCATTCATCAACGATGGAGACGAAGATGACGACGGCGGAAGTATGGACGATTTTGTGTGTGGAAACGACGAAATCGAATACGAAGATGGTTTCAACAAAAAAAGAAAAGTCGTCAAGAGGAAGCACCGCCAGTCTTCGTCTTCTTCCTCGAAGTGTCCATCGATCACACCGCGCAGCAAAACGAGAAGCTCCAACAGTCGGACCCCGAGCAGGTCAATTTCGTCTAAAAAGCGTCATGAATTTCCCCAAAAAAATTGGGATGAAGAGTCGGACGACGAACCTGGCCGCAAGAAGCGTTCTCGAAGGTCAAACCGTCGCAAGAGCACGCCGGAAGCCGATTCGCCGGTTCAGAAAGTTCCAAGATGGAAGAAGTTGGAAGCTAATCGCGAAAAAAAGCATAAAGAAATGCTGGAGCGGATGGCAGTGACGCCTGCCCGCGTCACTCGAGCTCTCAACGGACAACTGACGAAAGAATTGTTAGACGCCTTCGAAGCGGATAAACAGGTGAGGCGGTGAACTTCCGCTCGGCCAGTGCGTGCTATCAGAAGTGCTCATATTGCCTTTTTCCCTCTCGCATTCTCTCTCTGTTTCTCTCCCTCCCTTTCCGTATTCATTTGTTTCACTCCATCTCCCTGTATCTCTCATACGTTTTTTTTCAAGTGCTCACTAATCTCTCCGTGAAATCTAACCGAAAAGATTACACTATTATGAAGCTAACCTCAGTTTTGTTCATCAACTTGACAGTTTTCAAATTACCCTCTGTACACATCACTTGTTCTTTTTTCTGGCCCTTTGCGACGGTTCTTTGAATCGATCTTCAATAAAGAGAGATAAATAATGTGAGCACTGTCCTAATTGAAATCTTGATGAATCATAGAACGAGATAATTACAGAGACCTCCTCCACAGCCCTCTACATCTTCGAGTCTTCGACACCGACGAACCAGTGAAGCTACTCCCAATGTCAGCGGCGTGAAGTTACAGAAAAGACCGACGACGGATGGAGACGAGGAGGACCGGGACGGGACGCACGTGCCGGCGAAGCGCACTGCTCACAGCAACTCGACGTCTTCTGGTGCGTCCCAGCCGCGTCCCGCTACTTCGCGACCTGGACCGTCTCGGCGGCTTCCGAATCAGAACGACTTGTTCGAAAAACGACACAAAGAGGCGGAAGCGCGGAAGCAGAAAGATCAGGAGGAACGTGAACGGCTGAAAAAGAAGGTGAGAGAAGCAGGCACGAGCGAGAGGATTGCGAAATGGGACGTTACAGAAGTTCCTGACTCAAGAAGAGACGTTTAAAATGAATAGTCCTCGAATAGGATCGCATCAGAAGGGAAGTGATCGGGTGGCTCGTTCCACGAATCAAGTGCCGGCAGGAGGTTTGCGGAAAGTGACCATAAAGAAGGAAGTCCCTTCCGGCTCCGAACCCGACGGTCCCCCTCCGCCGAAACTTCTTGAACCAACGAAAGGAATGGTAAGTTCAAAAACTGAGAGACCGCGTAATGATTCCAATTTCAGGAGTTCTTACAACTACGAAGGTGGGGGATTGGGGTGCTGTTCAAACAGCTCTACTCAATGAACCCACAGACGGCGGCTGCCGAGGCTCAGCGGCTAGAGCTGGAAGAAGTGGTTAACGCTCAAAATGGATCAAAATACAAAACCAACGTGGCTCATCATGTAAACCGTTTGAAACGGGAGAACCCGGACAACATCATCGAAGTGAACAAGAACGGTCAGTTTGCAATTGGTGCTCTTCTGAAAAATGTCTGAAAAGTTGGAAAAAGTACTGCAAGAGGAGGAAAAGTCTGGTTAACACTCTGCAGATGGTTTGAGAAGTGTCAGAACGTGTTGGGAGGCTAGCGGGAACATGTCTCCCCCAGGGTTATTCCGCCTCCATCTTCACTCCTCTTCCCGTTCGTTTTCTCTGATTCTCCCCTCACACTTCGTCTCTTGTCTTCGTTTTTTTTTTTGCGTTGTGTTGCACCTGGCAACGCTCTCGTCGTTTTCGCCTTCTTCTAAATACACACATCCCTCACACGGCCTTCCTCTCACCAGCAAGGGCGCAGAAAGGGAAGACAGCGCGCGTTGCATCATTCGCCCACCAGCATTTCTCCACACTGTCGTTTTATTGTTCTCTTCGTCTCTCTGTCTCTCCCTTCTCCTCATTCTGTCCCTACCACCGAGTGGGACGAATCGAAGCGATGAAGGTCACCCGAAAGAGCACTCTCTTCATTCACTCTTCGAATTCGCCCCCTCGTCCAGTTGCACTTTGACGACGAGTTTCCCATGACCAGTCAGCCGTCACTCGTCGTTTCCTTTCTATCTGATCAGCAAAAAAAGACATGTGATTCTCTCTCTCTCTCTTGAACGACAAGCAACAGATTGTTCGTTTGCTTATCGATTCTTTTGTGCAGGGGTTCTCTCTCACCTCGACGCGTTGCTGCGCCCTTCCCGCTTCGCACCCGCCCCCCATCGGTTGATAACTGATATTTAACGAGCAGCCAGTGTTTTTCCGTGCGCGTCCCAGCTGGCCGGCCGGTTCATCGGCACTTCTTTGTACTCGCGAGGCCGCTCTTTTTCTCCTTTCCTCTCTTCTTTTCGAAACTTTTTCGTCTCGCCGCATCGTTTATGAATTGTTTTTCGTTGTACCGACACAATCAAATTTACACCCAAAAAACTGTTTTTAAAGCTGTTCACTGACAAACTTGATTTTCTCGTGGGCTTTTCTTCGGTAAGCACAAAAAAACAAAAGTCTGGACAAAGCCGTCTTTCTTGACAAAATTTAAATTTAAAAAAAACAAATTTTGCACTGAAATTATTTTTTACCGAAAAAAAAATGTTTCAACTGGACCTAAAATCGCGTCTCGGTCTCTGCGTCTCTACATCTCCGCACTCTCTCTCTCCGCTTCGTTTTCTAGATTTTCGAAAATTCTCGAAAAGGACTCGTTCGTTTCCAGACCATGAATTACGGGTACAGCCCGTTTTGGTCGTCGGCACCCACTATGCACGCCGACCCGCTCAGGAGTATCGGGAATCAGATGATGACCGCGTACACTCCATCTCCGTCTTACCAAACCACTCACATTCCACAATTCTATCCGCAAGCTCCCCCGGTGCTTCATCAGCCGTGCGGGTTCAACGGCTACTACCAGCAGAGTCCGCCGATGATGTCCCAGCAGCCTGTGGGCGATTTCACTCTCTACGTTCCTAACTCAGTCGGATATGTTACGACAACTCTCACGACGACGTCTTCGTCGCCGTATTACCCCGAAAATCAGTATCTGCCCGAAAACCACTACGCATCACCAGGCATCGCGACCTACCACGGGCCACAAATGCAACAAATGTCACTGCAGTATGCAGATGCGTCTTGCCAAAGCAAGTTTCCCACTCCCCCTGCTGTAGTTCCATGCCGTCAAACAAGAAAATATTATTTATGAAGAATTAGGATTGTTAGTAATAACATCTTTTTTCAGCTGTCTCCCACTCAAGAAATCTGAATGGAGCCAAAGAAAACTTCTCGGTTGGGACGGGACCCAAGAAGAAGCGTTACACCGACATGACTATGGACGAGCTCTTCCCGGCCTTGTTCGAACTCAAAATGACAGACGCGGAGCTCGAAAGAAATGCCTATCCTCTTTTCAAAGAAGGTCCGAACGAGCCGGTGGTGTTCGCCGAGACGCCCTACACGAAGAACAAAAAACTGTTTGTGGAGGCCGGCGACTTGAGCAGAACTTGCAATCGATGCTTCAAGGATTTCAAACTGAAAGCGGACGGAACGATGGTTCGCGAGAAGGACATTTGCAGATACCACCATCGCGGCGTCAAGATAGAAGGAAAGAAGCGTAAGGATGCTTTCGGAGATTCCAGTTTCTAAACTTCATCTCGATTTCAGAGACTTTCGTCAAGAAGTATATCTGCTGCGATGAGATACTTAACACGGTGCAGGGATGCATGTTCAAGGACGTGCACACATTCGATCAGCTCTTCACGAAGGAGCTCAGCAGCTTCGTCGCCACGCCACCTCCGAACCACCAGCCGGGCAGACAAGATCCGAGATCCACGGTGGCTTACGCCATCGACTGCGAGATGGTGTCCACTGTGGAAGGACCGGCTCTGGCACGTCTCTCGATGGTCGACATCAAGGGCCGTCAGGTGCTCGATCTTCTCATCAAACCGCCCACTGAAGTGCTCGACACGAACATCGAGTTCTCCGGACTAACCATGGAAACTGTCATGAACGCCACGCACACACTCAGCAGTGTAAGAAAGTGCCTTGTCTATTTTCTCCATTTCCATTTTTTCAGGCCCTTCAGAAGCTGTTCACTCTGATCAACTCGGAGACGATCCTGATTGGTCACTCGCTCGAGTCAGACTTGAAAGCAATGCGTCTCGTCCACACCAGCGTCATCGACACCGCCGTTTTGTTCGCGAAGAACGAGCTGAAAGTTTCGCTGAAGAACCTAATGCGGATGTTGCTCCAGAAGAGAATTCAGGGCGAAAACGAGGATGCGATCGGACACGATTCTCTCGAAGACGCGCGCTCGTGCATCGAACTGATCTTCTACGGACTCGATACTCCGGGCGTAATACGGAAACAGTAATGATCTCAACACCCCGTTTTCTCTCTCCACTTTCCACGTCCCCGTTCTTTTTTTCCCGATTTCACATTCACATCTCGAGCCTCAATCAATAACCATCTTCTCCAACTGTATATTATATCGGATGCGACAAAAGCAGCCACAGATGTAGTTTTCCACACCTATTCTCTGTTTCTCGTAAAAATCATTGTTTTCAGAAGTAATGATTCTGTTTCTGTTCCAATATCTACCCCAATGATAATATAATATAATGAAATGAATATTCTGATGGGACCTAAATCATTTTTCGTCTTCTTGTTTTTCTTCTTCGTCCAACGGTTGCAATGTCCCCATGCTTTGGCTCTTGAGCTTCGGAATGAGAAAAGAAGGAGGTGTCAGAATGTCAAAGATCATCGGGAAGATCTCACGTCTTCCGAAGACGCTGTACGAGCACAAGAAGAAGACGATCTTCTTCTCGTTCCTCGGATATCTCGGCGCCGACTGGGTCTATCGGTGGGATCGCAATCAGGGGATCCGCAAGAAGTACGCGGAGCTCGCCGTCACTTTCGGAAAAAAGACAGTCTCTCGTCAGTTTCACTCTCTTTTCTAGACTACGAAATGCTTCTGCATGCGCGAGAGGTTCATCAATTTCAGCCGAAGACCGTCCGAAACGCGTATTCGTGTTGGTTAACGTCGAGGGAAACTCTCGCAGCTGCTTCGACGCCTTCAACAAAAATGCGCTTCCCCTCTTCCTTCTAGCTGGAGTACAAGTAGATGTTGTCAAGGTCTGATAAAAAGCGGTCTTTCTTTTAAAAGGACTCCTTCTGTTTCAGGCCGATAATGAAGCTCAGCTGGAGGCGTTGGCTGGTGCTGTGGATACGCAGGAGGCAGATGTTCTGTACGTCGTCGGCGGAGACGGAACGATTGGGAAAGTGGTGACGGGCATCTTCCGGAACCGCGAGAAAGCCACGATTCCTGTCGGATTCTATCCGGGCGGCTACGACAATCTGTGGCTGAAACGGATGGTTCCTTCGGTCTTTGAGAGTTCGGAGGACGTCAGACACGCGTGCGAGACTGCGATGGCGGTCATCGAGGATCAGAAAAGACCCGTGTTCGCGTTCGAAATGAGCAGTGAAGAGCAGCAAGGAGCTCCGGAGTACGGACTTGGAGACGTCAGCGCTGGATGGTTCCGGCAGATCGAGGACACGCGCAAGAAACTTTGGTACTTTTCGATGGTCAAGAGACGGTGGGCCTACTTCTGGGAGATGCTCAAGCGGTCGCCCTCTCCGATTGAATGTCATGTGGAGTACGAGGAGACGTGCTCGGGATGCGAGAAGTGCCGTCCGAAACCAGTGGTGGAAGCTCCCACTTGGAGATGGTGGCACGTGTTGACGGGCGCGCCGAAGTACAAAAACAACGAGGCGACGAGAGACTTCACGGGGATTGTGAACGAAAAGTGCGGCGAGAAGCACGAATTGGAAGTGAAAGGAGCCGAGTTGTTGATCGAGAACGAGCAGAAGCACGACTACTCGCAGCTTCGCTTCCGGATGGGCGGCGCCGACGCGGGACGCTTCGGAGTGGTGGCGGACGGATGGAAGAGGTGTTCGGAAGGCGTCGTGGGTCGAAGCGTCGACGAGAAGGCGTTCTACACGACCGACTTCGAGGCGAACGCCGTCTCGTTCAAGATCTCCTCACTGCCCGACTACATCCACCGTCTCTACATCTCAAGCAATCCGACGCCGAAAGACGCCGTGCTCACCGACACCCGGGTGACAATCCGTGGAACTCAGAAGAGACTCGACGTCTTTCTGCCCAACGCCATCCGATTCGAGTTGTGATTCGTATTTAATAAGAAGTAGCGTTCAAGTTAAGTGTTTTAGTAGGATTAGACCCTTTCTCTGTTGATCTTTCTTTTGTTTTCTGTTTCCGATAAACGATTCATTCACCTCAGTGTTAAGAAGCTGCCAGGGACGCCACCATCCCGTTCTGTATCTTTGTTTACACTCGAACATAAACAAAGCGATCGATCGACTGCCACTTTCATTTCTGAACGCGCACGAACTTTTTTGGACTCATTAATATCTTTTCGAATTGAATCTAGTTTTGTTGACACGATTCGAGCTCTCTGATACGAGCCACTATTGCATTAACGAGCTGTTTTGCCTGAAATCCAACTTGTTTGTCATCTTTCACTCAAACGAAATAATTACCTGCTCGAAAGGCTTCAAATTCGGTCCTAGAATTAGAAGATCGTGATCGTCGTCCGCTGCTCCGACGTTTGAGGCGACTATGTGTTGCGAGTATCTCTCATTCTCTTCTGTTGCTGAAATCGGCTGCGTAGAGGGGATACGGAGTGGCATCGAACTCACAGAAGACGCGACTGCGCCACTCGAGACTCTGCAACCCGAAGAGGTACGAGTGCAGCGCCGACTCGCTTCTGGTCCTGTATCTGAACTCGGGCAGCTCCATCAGACGGCCGACGACCGTTTCGAGAAGACGTTGCGAAGATACGCCGGCGATGTCTTGGAAGTATCGCCGTAAAGCACTTCTCGGGTCGTCTGGAAGTTTCTGCTGAAAAGAGCGAAGACAGTGTGCGCTCACTGGTCGGATAGTCCGGGCATTCCAGAGCGAGCGGCGACGACGGGACGACCAAAGGGTTTCCGTTTCCGTCGACGTCATCCAGGTCAGGGAGGCAATCCATTTCGAGCTCCTCGTCGGAAAACTCCTCTTCCTCCTCCTCCTCTTCCTCCTCCTCATCCTCTTGATCCTCGTTTTCATCATCCTCCTGATCTTCAACATTCTCTGAAACCATAGAAATGATCTGTGGATTGGAAATTTTTCATAGTTCCAATAGTCTTACGAATATCTCTCAAGTGTTGATTTGCGAGCCCTCCGGCTTCGAAAACGCCTGAAATAGAGAAAAATAAGCTCCCCTGGAAATCCTTTCAATCTTACGAAAACGAACTGGATTTTCGTCGCGGAATAATTCCCTAACACTCATTTCGTGACGAATCACAGCTATTGCGACGGGAATGAGTATAATGAAGGAGACAGAGAGCGGCGCGAAACTGAAAAGAAGCGAGTGGTTATCGAGAGGTGGGCGGAGCCTGTTTCTATGAGCACGCACGTCTTCTGCTCTCTTCAGAAGGCGTCATCTATCTGATATCGCGCTCTCTCGCCGCTCCTCCACCCGTTTCATTCTCTCATTTTGTTGTTTAGCAGCGGCAAGTACAATCTCTCGCCAATGTCTCTAGGGGGGAGGAGATTACGAGTCTGAAACGAAGAGTCGCCTTCTCGCCTGAGCTCTTAATTATACACCTCGCATTACCTTTAGGGGCGTATGAGCGAACCGGATTTCGAATGGAACGAGACGAAATTGCACGTTTTGGCCGGACGGCTCTCCTCGTGGATGCGGGACGGAAGAGGCGAGCTGACACTGGACGGGATCCGTCTGGAGGCGAGAGTCGAGGAGACCACCGAGTGCTCGGATGCAGATGGAATAGAGGAGGAGTTTCGGAGATTGTAGGCAACACCGGATATAGAGTGAGAGAGACGGAAACTCTTCATTCCAGGCTCAACACTTCTTATGACGCACTGATGGATTACGAGGAGCATCAAAGAGTGAAGGACGAAAATGAGTCCCCGAAACGAGAAGACCGGGCGGATTGGGTCGACAGGTGGCGGAGGATAGCCCGGAAGCTTGGGGTCTCGCACGTGGATGTGCAGAACGAGCGGGTCACTTACTCCAAACTGCTGATCCTTCCGAACGTCGTTCCTATACTTCTCATCGCTCACACGTCTTCTCGAAATGTGATAGTTGTGTATGGGAAACGGCGGAATCCGAAAGAGGAAATCGATTTGCGAACTGTTTTGAGATACTCGTACAGCAACATTCCGAACGGCAGTCTGCAGGTTCGACCCTCCCTCCACATCTCTCGATAACTCCGTTCTTTCAGACAATCTACTTTCTGACGAAGAACCTTCTGGACCTCTACTCCCAACTGTTCTCTCGACAAGTCTCTCCCGTCTTCCGCACAGAGCACTTCCGATGTCTCTCCTCTCTCTGGCTTCAGTACGATCTTCTCGGTCCGATCCTAGATCGGATACGTGGACGACCGCCCGCGCTCGAATCGGAAGTGCCTCTGGAAGAAGCGACGGCAAACTGGGTGCACAGGAGATGGGACAACTACCAATATCTGATGTACTTGAACGGGCTGGCGGGACGAGTCCGCGGAGAGGTCCACAACCATCCGATTCTTCCGTGGATTTGCGACTTCTCTTCCGAGAATGCAGGATTCCGGCCGTTGAATCGAACAAAGTACCGTCTGTGCAAAGGAGATGACCAGTTGAGGTAATCGAAATGATCCCCCGAGCCTTCAATAAAGCTCTTCCTTTCAGGGAAATGTTCTCTCGCGAACCGTCCCACCACGTTCCCGAGCTCCTCTCCGACATTGGCTACATGGTTTACCGGGCGAGAGTCGAGCCGAAAGAGAATCTGTGTCGCCACGTGCGTCGGAAGTGGGTGCCCGAGGAGTACCCGTCCACGATGAGTCGCATGTTCCAGTGGACTCCCGACGAGTGCATCCCCGAATTCTTCGACGATCCTTCCATCTTCAGTTCGTGTCCGTGAGCATCAGAATCATTCTCTTTTGCTTTTCAGAATCCCGCCATCCCGATATGCCTGATCTTCAATTTCCCGATTTCGTTTCGTCGGCCGAAGAGTTCGTGACATGGCACAGGAAGATGCTGGAAGCGGAAGAAGTGTCGGCGAGTCTCCACAGATGGATCGACCTCGTTTTCGGATTCAACCTGTCTCCAGAAGACAGCAAGAACGCTCTGAACCTGCATCTCTGCTTCGTCGAGAAGAATCGGAGAGGACTGCGCACGAACGGGATGGTGCAGCTGTTCGATAGACCGCATCCGAAGAGGATCCCTTCCGACTACGATCCCAAGGAGGATACGTATCGGCTGAAAATGGAGTCGTTCGGTTACGGAATGCGGAGTGACGACAGCGAGAAAGCTGAAGAGGAGAGGGAAGAAGACGAAGAGAGCCACTTCAGGATGTTTCAGAACATCAAGAAGATCCGAGTGAGTTACACTTTCAAGTCCACTTCCCCATGAAAACTCCTTCAGCGTCTCCGCCACAAGACCTACTTCTCGTCGATGGTCTCTCTGATGGAAGTCATGGCTCAGATCATCCTGGCTCCCCAACTGGCCGGCCGTTTCGACGACTCCGCCCACATTCGTCGATGCATCCGTCTCTTCGCGTGCAAAATCCCGATCAACTTCCGACATCTGTTCGATTTCCTTCTCAACTCCCACCAGGATTTCCCCGAACCATCCGAGTTCTCGTTCTTCGTCTCCGTCCGTCTCAACATTCCGACGACGATCTCGAGCTTCTCGGAGGAGTTCTCGAAGACTGTCTCTCTTCATCTTCTCCGTAAGTTGGATGTGATCCCCGCCTTCTCGAAACGATCACAACTGATCCTTCTGAGGGAAGTCGACAGTCTGAAGAAGTCGATCCGCGTGTGCCACCACATGGAAGTGTGCGTCGTCGCCGCGTTCCGACAGCTTCTGGAGGACGAGGAGGCGTGCATCCAGTCCGTGCACCGGCTCATGCCTACCATCACTCGCAGCCTCAGTCAGTCGGCGCTCGAAGATCTCATCAATCCGATGATCGAGCTGATCCAGTGTGAAACATCCGTCAAGCTGCTTGACCGTCGCTTTCTGATGCACGTCTCGATCTGCTACGGCACGCACACCTTCCTCGACCTCTTCCTCCCGCCAATCGTCGAAGCGTGCGCGTCGAGGAATTCGGACAGATCCGTGGTGGCCAAGGAGAGCATCATGTGGCTCGCAAAACGGTACGGTCCGGTCATCTGCGCCAAGTTCATTTCGTCGAACCTGCTGCGAATTCTGGCCAGTTGCTACGAAGGGTTCGAGTTGGTCGGCGACTCGCAGGATCCTTCCTCCGTGTTCAGTGTGGTCCTCCGAGGAGACGGCACGAGTTCTCGCATCGAATCGTTGCTCTCCGAGATCGTGCTCACCTACTCGGTCACCTTCATCACCGTTCAATTTCTTCCGTTCTGCGTCGATCTCATCGAGCAGTTCCACAAACGTGCCTCCGTTCAGCTGGAGCCCGGACTCGTTTCCGTGTTTCGGATAGTGGAAGTGTCGATCCGATCGATGTCGGATCATCAGCTGATGAACTATTTGGAGGAGTTCATCATCCAGAAGGTCATCTACCGAGTGCTGACCATCATCCTCGACGTCAGCTTTCAGTTCTCATCCGGAAGAGTGCGCAACATCATCATCTGCAAGGTTCGAACCATTCCTGTCTCTTGGACATCTTTCAAACGTTTCCTTCCAGGTCTGCCAACTTCTTCACTCAATCGCTCAAAAGATCGGAACTGAGAACACGAGGATCTACGCGAGTCAGCCTTTCAAGCTGCTCTTCTCGACGTTCGCAGAAATATACGAAACGAACGAGGAGCTGAGAATCAACGTCCGTCGGAGAGCTGCGGAGAATACTCTCTACGAAGTGCCCCTCTGGATAGTGGAAGACGTTGTCGACAAGTTCGCGAAGGAGTGGGGAGTGCCGTTCCTGTCCTCCTTCTGCGATGACCCGGCCTTCTTGATCCCGTTCGTCTCGAACTCTTCTTCCTCTTCCTCCTCCTCGCCCAACGTCTCCGTCCCTCTCGCCCATTCGCCGCCGACCCAGTTCGCCGCCTACTCACTCGGCAGCATGTCCTCCGGGAACCGCCTATTCTCGTTATCCGCCTCCAGTCCGGTCAGCTCAGTGAACTCTCTCGGAGGAATGAGGTCACTTTCCCGACTCCCTACTGACTAATGTCGCTTGTTATTTTCAGCCTGTGTGATGCGGGAGCCCTGAGTGCTGTCTGGTGTGCTCGAGTTTCAGCGGCAGTGTGTGGAGTCGAGTGAGAAGAAGAGAAGGAGAGCAGGGCTCATCTGAAACAGTTTCAGCAACTATCGATTCGACCATTTGTCACTCTGCAACTTCACGGGACACCAGGAGAGAATTCGGAAGTTGGCCGCCATCTCCAACGAGAACTCCTTCGTCTCGGCGTCGTCGGATAAGACTGTCAAGTGAATTTTGATGGCCAGATTCTCTCCGAACGAATATTTGTTCCAGACTCTGGTCCATCAAACCGGAACACGACGAGATCGGATGCCAGTGGACGTACAAGAATCATTCGCGATCCGTGCACGACGTCACAATCCTGGCGGACAACTCGATCGCCTCCACCGACGGACACCTCCACGTGTGGGATCCGTTCCGAACGACGCTGCTCGCCCAGCTGGAATGGGATGCGAAGGAGGGCAGTGGTGGAAACATCTGGAAGATCGAGAACGTCGACCGGCACATCCTGGCGGCCATCTGCAGTCTCCACTCAACTGTCAAACTGTTCGACAGTCGCGTCGGCGGCTGGACGTGCGAACTGAAAGTGTCTCCAGGGCAGGGGCTCACCAGAGCACTCACTGTCCGAGATCACGGAAACAAGATGGCGGTGGCCCTTTCGAACGGAACTCTCGCCATCCTCGACGCACGCAACGGAAAGATCAACGCGCTCGCCCAAACGAATTCCACGCACACCGTTTCGGTGAGTGTCAGCATTCGAAATGAATTCACTGAATTCGCGAGTGGGGGAGGAGCTCAGAGATCATGTTTCCAGGTGAACTGGCTCACCGACTCGCGCCTTCTTGTGTGCGACGCCGACGAATGCGGCGTGTACCTGGAGACGAACCCGCGGGCGCACATCGTCCGGAAACTTCAGGATCCGGTCAGTGCGGCAGTGCTCACCCAGAACTCGCTGGTCACTCTGCAACAGGGCAACATGCTCAGGTACAAGGCGGGAGCTTCTCCCTTCGAAAACGTTTCCTCTTTCAGAGTGTACCGTTCGACGGGAGAGCTGCAGATCGAGACGAAGATGCGGCCGGACGAGCTGCCGGGCACTCCGACGGCGATCCTTCCGCTGCCGCTCAACTGCTCCTACCTGATCGGCTCGAGCCACGGAGCCATCCGTCTCATGTGCTGAGCGAGCAGATCCCCCCTATTTTGTCTGTAAATAACTTTGTACTTTCTGTTTATTCAATTTCAATTTCTCCTACTCCCCCTTAATCATTCCCTCTACGAAATCTGTGATCCAAGTTTTTGAAACGATAAGCAAACAATGTTTGTTCTCTTCTTTTTGCACTTCTTGTTCACACGACGAAACTCAAATCGAAACTCAAACAGAAACCCATTTGGCTCCTCCTTTGCCCGCTTCGAAACTTCTCCCCCACCCTTCCTTCCGGATCAGATTAGGAAATCGGTTCTATTTGGGGCCCGTCTCACGTAGGCGGCCTGGAAACCGAAGACTCTGGCTTGTACTTGCTTCCCGAACTCATCCTTCCTATCTCTCTTTGTGAGCAGCCAGTAAAATAGGTTGGAGTGTGTGTCTTGGGGCTCGAGAGAGAGAGAGAGAGAGAGACAGCCAGTTGTCTGTTTTTCTCTCCTATCACTTTATCTCTCTCTCTCTCTCGATGCTTCGGGGGCTGCTCGAAAACCCACACCAAGACCCTCTTTTTGACTCATTTCCGTCCAAATCCCCCCCTGCTCTAATATGATATCAGTTCGTTCCCCCCACCCCGCCACGACTCCGCCCGCCCGCACACACCAGAAACTTGCCTCCTATAAGAGGATTTTCAGATCGCCCCCCTTCTGGTGATAACCTTGTTTATTCCTCTCTCCACACACAAAAAAGCGCGCTTTCCGCTGTCCGCACCCCTAATTTTCGTTTCCATCCCAGTGCCTTCTTGAAGGTGTTTCGAGGGTCTCACCACGAAAACATTTCTTCTTCTTCTTCAAGTCCCTCATTACTGTCCGTGTCCTTTTCAGACACGCTCCAATCTGTTTTCAGTTTCGGTCTGAAAAAGAAGGTTTTTGTCTCTCATCACGCATTCAAAGAATCGTCTTCTGAGCTCAATGCGGGGAGCAAAAAAAACAGAATTTCAGAAATCACTTCCTCCTCCTCATCCTTTTTTCATTCGAGACTTCCGGCTTTCGGCCCGCGTTCCCTCCCCATCAAATCTTTTATTGGCCGAATTTTCCATCGTCCTATCATTTTATGCTCGTGTTCGTTCTGCCTCCCTCCGTCGCTGAAAATCGTCGCCGTGTGTTCCAGAAACTCTTTCTCCCAATCTTTTCTTAGTTCGGCCACGTGCGTTTCCTAGTCCCTTCCTCGTTTCGACTACTTTTTTCGAGAGAAGACTGCCGCGTTGCGGCGAGTTTTACGAATTTCGCGAATAAAAATGTCATCTTTCGTTTCGATTTTGATATTTGACGAGAAAACGAGCACCTTTTCGCTCGGCTCGACGGCTCTTTTTGGCTCGGTGAAAAATCGAAAAGAAGAAGAAGACGTGCTGCTGAAGGAGAAGTAGTCGTCGTCGTCACGGGATGAATTCGTTGACGACGATGTCAGAAAGGGACGGTCTGAAATTGATCTCGGATGACGTGACGTCGTCACGAATTAGTCTTCGTTCACTCTCGTTTCCCTCGCGTTTTCTGACTGCTCAATCCAATATAAAACCATTGCTTTTTCCGTTCTTTCCTTTCCCCGCCGCTCATTTTCTCTCGAAATTGGCTCGTAAAATCAGAAGCGGCGGAACAAAATGGAGTCGTAAAACACATGAAATCGTTTGTGAAAAGAGCAATTCTTTTTCGCTCCGAGAAATTCCGAATTAGTGCGGCTCAAAGTGGGCGGAAACGAGACATTCAAATTATGGGGGCGCACGACGGGATTACGGTAGTTGGGGGGAAAAAGAAGGAAGACGTTTTCAGTCAGTAATCGGATTGTTTTGATAGAGAGAGAGAGGGGAGCCGCAGGGAGCAAGAGTACACCAGATGGCTTCTTCTTCTTCTTCCCGAAGCACCTGCTCTCGGAGCACACGTCATGTTGCTCGGGGGGAGCCAACTTTCAAAGGTGGCTCATCCACGCGGAGCACTTTCGCTGCTCCTCGCCTGCGAAACGAGAAACGTCTGAAAGTGAACTTTGCGGGTTTCCAGACAAGAAATTGAAAGTTGTGCCCCCGAAATGTCATCGGAGCCGCGGTGGGAAAGTTCGGAAACGCGCCGCCGCTGCTGCTCCTTCCCATCGTCCGCCTAATCCCCCCGGCCCTTTTCGCTCTTTTTCCGTTCCTTCTCGGGGTTTTTTGCGTTTGTTTGTTTCTGTTACTATGGCTGCTCTCTCGCGCCACTTTTCATATTTACTATTATGTAGTTGTGGGTGGGTGGAGGGGAGCAAAAAGAAGAAAAAAAGAAGAAGTGAAAAGAAGGGAAGCGAGAGAGTGTGCGAGATGGAGAGACGCAGACGCACACAGGGATCAAAATTGGTGCGCGTCTGGATCACTTTTGATTTATGAACACTCGACACAACACACTTTTCTCCGCTGACTCATCGCCGCTGAGAGTGCACTCACCTGGAACCGTGGTCCGTTCGTGCACCAAACGCGCTCCACCGGACACCTGGTTGCAGGTGCGGGGCGGCCACGCCCACTCGGAACCACGTCACGGGAGAGAGAATTAATGGGGGAGGGAAATGAAACAAAACGCGCCCAGATAGACGTCATGTTGAGAGTGACGAGGAGCGAAAAACAGCTGAAAACGCGGCGTGACTGGGCGGGCGGCTTGTTTTAAGAATGATGAGCCTCCCCCGTTTGCCGTGCTGAAAACCTTTTGGGGGGAAAGTGACCAATGGAGCGCGCTTCCCTCTCGCTTCTAATCCCACTCTAATCTCTTCGAAAACTGATTTGGATCTTGGCGCCAAACGAGCCCGAAAGGTGCTCATTTCGCGGCAGAAATGTGACATTTTCCGTTGCCCTTAATCACACACTCTAATTCAAGGTTTGCTCTTGCTCTTCTCGAAACTCGCCTCGAGTTTCAGAGAGCTCGTGACTCGACGTCTTCTGCCTTCTTCTCAGAGTCACGTCTTCTCGACAAACACACCGTGAGTCTTCAAGAGATCATCCGCTTCTTCTTCTTCTTTTCGGCGGTTGGGGACGAACACTTTTCTCTTTCTCTTTCTATCGTAAACAGGAAGAAGTAGGTTACTAGGGGATTGCGAAATCCAGGGGCTCTCCTTTTGGTTCGAAAAGGGGCGGAGTCTGGAGAGAGGAGCACAAAGTGGGCGGGGCTAAGTTGCCCGCAATAGGCGGCTCCGCGAGCCACACTCTTCATTCACTTGCTCCGTTGCTCACCACGTCTTCTTCTTCTCCTTCTTCCACCCAATTTCCCACATCTTCCTTCTCCTAGACTCTTCCCCATGTCTTCCGAAAATCTTTCGGAGCTCGGCGAGCAGCAGCAGCCGCACACCGAACGTCGTCGCTCCACCACAGTCATCATGACGGCCAACGTCGTCACGATGCCTGCGGAGCCATCCGGAGAGATTTGCGGCGTGCGACGGACCGGCAGCATGCGACGACGGCTCTCGAAGCAGAACGCGACGGTCGAGGAGCCGATCTCGCTGCTCTCGATGGCGGAGGCGCTGCCGAAAGACACGGAGACAGTCGTTCCGTGCATCGAGGAGCATCCCGAAGAGGACAGAGAGGAGGATCCGACGAAGGACGACGGACACACACTGAGGCCGCCCGTCAAGAAGTCGTGGACGACGTCCAAGTCGTTGAGTCGAGAGTCGACAGGAACCGAGTACTCGGACAGAAGTGGCACCGATCTCCGCGGATTCCTCGAACGCACTCTTCACAAAAGCGACGAGGATCGGAAGCAGTTGCTCGAGATCGAGAAGGAGCTCAAGAGTCTCGTTCTCGACGAAACGACACAGTCGCGCAAGTTCGAGCTGCCCTCCTCGTACCATCGGATGATGGTGCATCGATGCGCCGCGTGGTTCGGACTCGATCACAATGTGACGAACAAGCAGACGGACATCGTCGTGAACAAGTCGGAACGAACGAAATTGTGAGTGATTCCCTGCGCAGCGGGCATATTAGAGAGTTCTCATTTTCAGGCCAGAAGAGAACTTTGTCGACTTCATCCGCCACGATAATTTCACAGAGGGTCGACACAAACGGCACAACACGGGCGGCTTCTCACGCAAAGAGCTGCAGCACATAGAGTCGTTCGGAGAGCAGCAGAGCCCGTTCGGCAGTCAGGCGAGCCTCAGCCACGAGTTGCTCATGATGCGGCGGGCTCAGTCGTTCGACGTGGCGGGCTCGCCGGTAGTCCAGACGCAGACAGTGAGGGGACTGCCGATGAGACAGCTCTCGTTGAATTGTCCGCAACAGCAGCAGCCGCTCGTCGGCGCTCCGATGAGCAGCAGCCCGCACCACGGACACCAGTGGGCTCCGCAGAGGTCGTTCGACGTTTCCAACAGCAGTTATCTGTGCACCGGAAAGCACTCGATGATGAGAGTGAGTGGGTTGGGGAGAGACGCAGACACACAACGTCGCTTTCAGAAGGCGGAGAGCTTCGGCGGAATGGCGAACGGACACGGCTGCTACGAGCCGCTCGTGTGCCAGACGCCGCCGTCCGTCATGGTCCACCACCACCATCACCACGCTGCTCCGCAGGCCACCTACACGCAGTACCAGGTGTTCGACGAGATCGCGATGCCGTCGCCCAACTTCCAGCCGGAGCCGGGCATGTGCTCGCCCGGAGGCACCTTCTACGAGTACGTGCCGCAGTCCTACTCGGCGCGTCCCGTGCGTTACGTGACTCGTCCCGCGTCCACGCAGTACCTGTACGGCGGCGCTCCATTCGTGCAGTACCAGCACGCGTTGGTGCATCCCGAGGTGGAGGTCATCGTGGATCCGGTGCAAGCGCAACCGTTCCCGCCAGTCACTCACTTCGTCGTGCCCGCCGAGCAACAGGGCTACTCTTCCAGCCACCAGGCGGCCACGGCCACCAGCTTCATAAAGGTAAGCGCGCGGAAGTGGGGAGAAGGGAGAAGCGAGGAGATAGAAGAAGCCTTCAGGCAAGCATTGACGGCGGCTACGGCAGCATGAACCAGGAGCAGGACTCCGGAAGCGGCGGCGAGAAGAACGACGAGTCCGCGAGCCAGCAGCACTGATCTTCTCCCCTGTACACAATGTATTTCCTCTCTTCCCCCATAGCTTGATGTAGATGTGATTTCTAAAAAACCGAATCCCGATTCCTCGTGATACCGCCAAACAAACGAATTTCTGGAAGAAAAAAACCAATGTAATAGAAGACGTCCCGATTATGAATCCTCCTCTCCCCCGTTTCTAGTCGATTTCCCCACCCCTCTAGTTGTACTTATTCACTCTTTTAATGTCAACTCTCGCTTTATTTCCCCCATTATTTACACTAAAACTGAACATAATTACTTATATAATCTTCACATGAGCGAAATAAATGGTTTAAATGAAAACACATGCTCCAGACTCCGCCCATTCTCTGTGGAAGAGGGTGAATTCAAGTTTGAAGAACGCGTCGGTGGACCGTTAAGCTCCGCCCACCCACCGCTGCCGGTGTGTCCCCGCAGGGGGGTAGAGCCGCCATATAAAAGGGCGCCGCGCCCTTCACACTGTTTTTGTTTTTGAATTGTCGAAAGATGCCAGGGAAGACTAATAAGGCCTCGGTTGACGTCGTCGGCCTGACGACGACTCCGGTCGCTGCGCCGAAGCGATCCGCTGCGAAGAAGCGCACCAAGCAAGCGAAGAACCCAGTGCGCAAGTCGCCAGCGGCCAAGACTGTGAAGGTAGTAATCTCTGGCAAAAAGGCCCGAAAATGTTTGTTTTTCTTAGAACAAGGCTGCCGCTGTTGCTTCCGCGTCGCCGAGAATCCCGCGCGTCGCGAAGGAGAACGAGCACTCCCACCCGCCGTACTTGACGATGATCAAGGGTGCTCTGACAAAGCTTCACGACAGAAAGGGCAATTCTCTCCACGCGCTGCAGAAGCAAATCGCCTCTGAGTACAACATCGAATTGAACCGAAACGTAAGTCACTGCTTTGTTTTGTTCTGTAATGACTTTCTCTTTTGAAGGTGAAGAAGCACCTGTCTGTCGCTCTCAAGAAGGGGCTCGATTCGGGTGTTCTCGTTCAGCTTTCTGGAGTCGGACTCAACGGACGCTTCCGTCTCGCCTCTAGTTCTGCAAAAGCCTCGCACACGACGAAGAGCACGCCGAAGGGTCCTAAGCCGCCAGTCCTCAAGCAGCTCACCATCGAGGACCAGTACCACGTCGTCCTGTCGCCTGGCGCCAGCCCGAGCAACGACCCGCTTCATCCGCCGAATGCGAGACTCGTCACCAAAGGACCAGATGAGATCCGCGCCGTCATTGCCGCCAACAAGGCTGCGTACCAAAAGGCATTGAAAGCTTTCGAGAAGAAGGAAGGCACCAGTTCCACCGCAAACTCATAACTTATCTCATCACTGCTTATTTTTCGAAAACCAACTACACTTTTTTTTAGTAATTAGAACTTTGTCACATTCTCACTCTGCACAAACAAATTCAATTGTAAGCAATTTCATACACTAGTTGAACTACCCTCGACTTTTTAAAAACATTGAATTCCTTCTTACTGCAAGCTTTTTTATGATAAAGACAATATGAAATTTATCTTCAGTCTTTTTCCAATCGCTTCAAGCAAAAGTCCAAAAATTTTTAGGATTTGAAGTTTTTAAATTTGAACGACGCTCCGCTTTTTCAATCTGTTTGTTTTTTAGTGGAGCGCGTTTTCTTCGAAGATACCGAAGAAAAATAATTCGAATTATTTATTTAATTTTCTAAAGCTGTTGAAGTAATCTGAATTCGTACAGAAGATGTCCGTCAATCAGCGACCGACTAAACGATCGACAGAAGAGCCAAAAAAGAAGGAAGCAGAAGTGGTTTTGTCGGAAAAAGCGACCCAGGCTTTGGAAAGCATTGAGAAAATGGACTCTTCGGAGGTTTGAAGCATCTCCTATTCGGAAATCTAGTAAGTAGTTCAGAAGTTTTTCGCTTTGGAAGACAAAATTGCCGGTGAAATGAAGCACGACAAGATTTACAATGAGTTCCGAGAAGACTACGAATATCTGCGGAAAGCGATCGAGGACTACCTGGAGGGAAAAGTGAGAGAATTGAAAACAAATGTTTCGCAGTTCGAATTCATTTCAGCCGCCGACCATCGCAGCTATCGCGAAGGTGGCTCGTCTCCGGAAAAACACGCGGCTCTGTCACTACGCAACGGCCCAAATGAGGAAAGAAGTGGCCGATCGGATGGAAATCGTCGACGCGAAACTTCTGCAGCTTCAGAATGTGACAAGTGAAGTGCAGCACATCCAGAAAGAGATCGATCGGTGCCTTGAGTTCAGTGCAGGCGATGAGGATCTCGAACTGGTGTCCGTCGAGGAGTTCTACAAGCTAGCTCCGGAATCGGTGTCCCGCCCGGATGAAACGATGGGCAACGAGCACGAGCAGTATCTGGCACGTCTTCAGTTCGAGGCCGACCAGAGGAAGGAGCTGGTGTCGACGCTGCAAGAGCTCGAGGGAAGAAGAAATGTGCTTCAGAGCGATATTCGCGGCAAAGAGGTCCGTCTGCAAAAGTTGAAGCCGAAGCTCGACGACCTGGCGAGAGTCGCCGAGCCTTGCTTCGAGATCGTCGGTGCAAAGTTCAAGGATCTGAAGGTGGATGAGGAGCAACAACAACTATCGCTTTCACTTCCGACGCCTCTCGCCGTGGTTCATATTCACGCGACTGCATACAAAGAGATCCACGACGACAAAATGTTCGACTTCCGGATCGGCGGGAGTCAGGAATCGACGAAAGGACCGAAAGAGGAGGCCGAGACGAAGAGAAGGAGGAAGGACGAGCAGTCGACACAAGAGAAGATCCGCGAGATGGCCGGCAAGATGTTCGAGGTCCATCCGACGAGTGTCGAGTTCGACATCGAGACTCCGAACGACGATTTCAAAGTCACGATGGTGATTCAGTATCTAACGGAGCTGAAAGTGACGACAGCGAAGTGGAACGTGTATTCCCAAAAGAGCAAGAGGTCCGTCCTGTTTTCGCCGGAAACACTCATGTCGGATCTGTTCGAGGGAGACTCCGGAGACAAGTGTCCGAACAACGTGGGAGAACTCAAGGTGGAGTTCCTGAAGCTGAACTTCGATTCGACGGCAAAACAAATCGGGAAGCCGTACGTATTCATGCAGAAGCTCAGTGGACTGGACAGCGATATGGGCGGCGTTGCCATAACGGAGCATCTGCGACAGGTCATCAAGGCGATTCGGGAAAGGATTTCGCATCGGTTCACTCTCGACTCGATCATCAGAAGTTTGGAGTCAAAGAAGGAAGACTCTGATGGCGTTAAGATCAACTTTTTCAAAAATTGCGACGACGAGAGTTTCATCGCGTCGACACCGTTGACTCTTTCCGAATTGATTTCTCAATCGGGAACTTCGGACCGCTTCCACTACAAGACGGAGATGGAAGACGTGAATGGGAAGAAGCTGACCGCCTTCCTGTCGATTCCGGCTGACTATCCTCGTCGTACGGCTCTGTTCGGGATCGTTCCTCCAGAAGGATCAAATCCGGAAACTGTTAAGGTGAGAGCTTCAGAAGTCACAGCACACATTGGACTCTGCTCTTTGCAGGAAATCGAGGACCGTCTGAATCAAGAAGCTGACTATGTGGACGACGTGAACAGCCTGAAGGATCAGTTGACTATTCTCTCGAAGCATATTGATTTTTCGTGATCTCTTCACTTTCTCTTATCAATAAATATTTGCTGGTATCGAGGTTGTCCTGTTAATCATTCAAAAGGTGACACTTCCCATTCTATCGAATCAGGAAACTGGAATGCAGAAACAACAGTCAATTCCAGACGGAATGGGAGGTGTCACTTCGAAAGTGAACGTCGATGTCGTTCAAGAGCAGGTAACGGAAGCTTCCCACTTCCGAAAACGTCGGCGTTTCAGGTGAAACACGAGCCCGTCGTCATGTACACGAAGACGTCGTGCACCTTCTGCAACAAGGCCAAAGAGCTCTTCGCCGACGTCAAAGTCGCCTACAAGGAAGTGAATCTGGACAGTCTGAAGGTGGAGCAGCCGAAAGAGTACCTCGGAATCGTGAACGGACTCGTCTACACGACCCGCCAGACCAGCGTCCCGCAGGTATGAAGCCGTTCCGCATTCCTTTCGGTAATGCACCGAATAAACGTCGCACAAGACTCTTGCAGATCTTCATCTGCGGCCGATTCGTCGGCGGATTCACCGAACTCGACGCGCTCCGCAACTCCGGTCACCTCTTCGAAGCGATCGCCCAGTGCACCGGCGAGAACGCTGCCAGCGAGTGACGTTCGAACAGGACTCGCTTCTTCTCATCCATCTACCTCTTTTGCCATATGCCATTTGCTGTGTTCACTACCTGAATATATCTTCAACGTCTTCAAGAACAAAAAGTACCCGCCCCCCCCCCCCCCTTGAGAGTTTCAGACGGCGACGACTGAAAACTTGGAAGTATGAACTTTCTGTCTGGACTGAAAGTAATTAGCAGGCTCTTTGCTCTCCCAGAAAAGAAGGCTCTTCACAATATCATGTCTGGTTATCTCTCGCTCTCATTCTCTTTGTCGCATCCTAATCTTCTTTTTCTTATTCTCGACCAGCTCAACGAACCAAGTGGCCGTCGTCTTCTTGAGGAAATTCGATGCGTCGCTCGGAAGAAGCCCCCCATCTTCTGGACTCTCAATTATTCATTCTTCTCGTGTGAAGCCTCCAAAAGCTCCAACGTCTCCAGAACGACGTCTTCCGCCACAGAATCGCGCGTGTAGTCGCCACACGAAGGCGATTCCATTTAAAAACCGGGAAGAGTGGAAGTGAGAAACACGTCTCCCTCTTTTTTTTGTTTTGCTCGCCGAGCCGTTCAATTGACACACCGAAAACATATATAAAAACACGCAGCAGACACTTTCTCCCGATTCCTATCTGTTTTTTTTCTCTCTCAATTCCAAACTTCCAACTTTTCAAGTTCCCACTTATTGCAAACGTGCTCCACCGAACTCCGTATCCGCGATGCGCATCCAATTCGGAGGAGAAACTCGAAATTCTCTCGACGACTACAATTGAATTCCGTGAATTCTGAAGTCAACAGCTGAAAAACGGGGCTTTGTAGTTCCGGGAAAAAAGAGAGAAAAGCTCATTATCCGCGAGTCGACGAGCTCCATTCTAATCGCCTTTTTAACGAAAAACGATGATGGAAACTCATCGAGTCTCCCATTTAAAAACCGAAGAACTTTCTGGAAAAACGCTGAAATTCCACGTTTTCGTCTCGGCGAAACCGGAGAAGAACATTGAAAAACAGTCGTCGTTGTCGCCTTAAAACGGTGGTAATCTCGACTAAATGGGCGCATTTGTGGCCGCGATTTTCTTTTTTTTTTTTCTCTTCAAATTCCACTTTGCCCTTCGTGTTTACCGCCGTTTCTGCTTTTTGCCGTCCGAATCTCGTTTCTTGAATCTTTGTTTTGTTGGTATCCTCCGCCTGCCGGCCGTCTAATCCTTACGGACGACACTCTAGTCTCCTCGAGGAGGGACTAGAAACTTCCCGGCCTCTCAAGAGGGGAAAGTTCGGCCAGCACCTTTTTTTTTCGCCGAGTTTGCTTGTTTGATGGCGGATGTTTGCTTTTCGCCCGAATGTCAGCTGAATGGCTGAAAACCGCTGTAGACGTGCATGATTGATGGGTTTTCAGCATTTGCATATTCAGCCGAGAGGACGGGTCTCGTGGCCTAGAAACCTTTTCTGGGGTGACCGAAGTTTTCCTCTTCCCCCGAGTCTCTTTGCACTGATCTCTCGAGTGGTCTCTCTTGTCAAACAGAGAAACCGATTCCACCCTCGACCCGTGTGACGTCACTGAGTTCTGGAAGTTCTCTCTCTCGATTGATGCAAATGAGAAGTCTCTTCTTCTCTTCTTCTTCTTCTCCTCATCACTCATTTCCACCCACTTCCAGCCATGAACACGTCGACGTCTTCCCCGGAAGCACGTCCTCCGATGCTTCCGCTCGTGCTCATGTCCATCAAGATCGTGCTCAACTCGTGCGGCTTCTTGCTCAACTGCCTCCTCATCTGGATGATCATCCAGAACTACCGCAAGTTGCACAAGACGTTCAGCATCCTTCTCACCTACACACTCATCAACGACATGCTCATCTCGACGACCCTCTTGCTGACGCTCACCAGGTAGGGACTAGAAACCGCCGCACGGCCTAGTTTTCCGCGTGTGCTGCAGGTTTGTGCAGTGCCACGAGTCGGTGGCGATGGTCTACTACGGTGTGTGCTCGCTCGTCTCGACGCGCTTCTGCCAGGCACTCTACTCGGTCCACCTGCACGCCCTCCAGAACTGGATCCTCTCGCAGATCCTGCTCATCGGCTTCCGCACCGCGATGCTCTCTTCCGCGCAGAGCTTCCTTTCCGTCAAACGGACCGTTTTCTTCTGCTTTCTCGCCTGGCTTCCCGGCCTCGTCACATTGGTAACAGCGTCTCTCTGTCAATTTCAGAGCCAATTGTTCCGTTTCCAGACGATGCACATTCTGTACCACTACTCACCGGAACGTCTTCTCGAGCTCATCCATCGCTGCTACGACGAAGACTTTTCCCATTCGACAAGTGAGCATCCTAGGTCACCCCCGCTCGTTTCCTAGTCCCTCCGATTGCAGTGAGCGGTTACGAGACGTTCTACGGAACGCCGGTCGCCGTCTCGATGTTCCTATTGCTCGTGCCGAACGTGCCGCACTACCTGCTCGCCTACTGTTTCCGTCACAAACAAAATCACGATCTGAAGCGGCGGACGATGTCGATGACGACGTTGCGGATGCACGCGACGCTCCGCAGGGTGTCGACGATGAAGGCGTTCCTTCCGTTGTTCCTGCTCGCCGACGTCCTCATCTACTTCTTCTGTCAGATGGAACTGTTGCCTCCGCAGTTCAGCGAGTACTTTCTCGGTATTCGGACGTCTTCTGAGTCTCCAGATGACGTTCTTCTTCTTCCAGGCACAATCTCCAGTTCCATCAACATTCTGAATCCAGTCATCGCGATTTGCGCGTTCCGTCCGTATCGGAAGATGTTTGTGGAATACTATCGATTGATAATCTCGTAAGACACTCCCAAGCGTTTTCTAGTCCCTCCTTTTTCTTTTCAGAAAACTGTCTTCTCATCCAAAAGTCATATTTTCGGAAGGAAATTCCGACGAAATCGTCAATTTATAAGAAAAAAGCGGGCTCTAAAAGAGAACTGTAGATATTCGATAAAAGCGTTTATTTGGTGTTTTCATGCGATCTCATTTACAAACGGCTCGTTCCGGCCCAGATGAGCCATCCGGGCAGTTTGACCCAGTTCGGAACGACGTTCGCAGTCTTCTTCCATCCGAAGTGCTCGAGAATGAAGCTGACGGATCGCATGTTGGGCGGAGTTAGACCGTCGATGTCGACGAATCCGTACTCTCTTCCGAGGTCCTCGGTGATCAGAACGCGTCCGGTCTTGTCCATCTTACGCGGATCGGCGGCCAACGCGACGACCGCCTTGCCCGGGTACTCGACCGTCTCTCCGTTCGCGAACACCATCGCGTTTTTGACGCCTTCCTTCGGCTTTCCGTCCGCGTCCTTGAACATTTTGTCGACGAGCTCCGTGCGAACCGCTCCCGGCCAGATCGAGACGACACACACGTTCTTCTTCTGCAAAGTCGCGTTTCAAAACCCACACTCCACTGCTCTCCACTCACCGCCAACTCGACGCCCATATCGGAAGAAAGACGGTCCAACGCCTGTTTTCCGGCTCCGTAGGCGACGTTGAAGATGTATCTGAGGCCTCCGGCCGAGCTGACGTTCACAATGAGTCCTTTGTTGCGCGGCGCCATCAGGCGGGCCGCATAGACCGAACAGAAGTAGTGGTTGCGCAGTCCGACGTTGTTCACCGTGTCCCAGATGTACGGGTCCGTCTCGTAGAACGGTTTTCCGATGTTGTCCGAGATGGCGGTCACCGCCTGATAGGCGTTGTTGACGAGAATGTCGAGCTGTCCCATGTGATCCTTCTCGATCACCTCGAACAGATTCTTCACCTCGTCCATGTTCGTGTGATCTACGAAGCGCGCGATGCCCTTGCCACCGCGCTTCGTGATCTCCTCGGCGGTCGCTTCCAGTCCGCTGAGGCCCACTTTCGAGTTGAGACTGTCCTCCGGACGACGGCCCGTTATGTAAACGGTGGCTCCGGCGGCTCCGAGTTGGAGGGCGATTCCACGTCCTGAACAGAGAACATTCGAGAGAAACGAGAGAAGGGGGACCGACCGATTCCACGAGAGGCTCCCGTCACGAGAGCGATTTGTCCGGCCAACGACATTTCGGCTGAAAATGCCACTTTAATGCAAACAAGGTGTACGAGAACGCGAAATTAGAGAGTATCTCTGACAGCTAAAGCATTAGTGAGCACCTTCAATGCGAATGCAAATGTCATATTTTCAGCTATGCGCCTTGTTTTCTGCTCTTTTTTCAGCTGCTCATTGCTCACCGAGCACAAGTGAGACCCTTTGTGATTTTTGGATTTTCGTCGCCAAAATCGAAACCTTATCAATGTGACGGAAAAACGGAAAAAAAGAGAGGAAAGGCAGAATGCAACAAAAGACGAAAACAGAGTGGATGGCATCGGAAGGCGGAACGAGTAAACAGGGCGAGAGAGCGAAAAAAGAGAGTGGCTGGGAGGCCAGAGACTACATTGTAGTGCCGCACACTGGATGACAATTCGCAACGAGAAGTCCGAGAAGGTACGTTATACCTCGAGATGATGATGACACAGTTCAATTCCATCTTTATTGGGGAAAGGTTGATACAAATAAATATGCGTTGGTTTTATACAGAATATCAAATTCTTTGGGCGACAAAATATTCGAATAGACTGGAGAAGAGAGCGAGAGAGATAGATGAGAGAAGAGAGGAAACACCCAATTGCACATAAGAAGAGACAAAGATCACGAGGGACGGCTTCTAGTGCTCCATCTTGCTCTGGTCTTGCTCATCCTCGTCCACGTCCAGATCCTTGTGCATCTTCAGAGCGGCTCCCTCGTTGTAGTGAGCACGACGCTTCTTCTCGAACTCGCGACGGTGCGCTTTCTGCTCCTCGGTCAGATCCTCCTCGTCTTCAGAGTCTTCAGCCGACGAAATCGGTCTGGTGGCCTGCAACTGGAAAGGGAACCGCAATACTTCTCTTGGTGGGTCAGTCTTACCTCCGGATGGGCGAGTCCCTCAATCACCTTCTCGGGATCGACAGCGTTTCCGAGCGAGACTCTCCTGGCGCGGTTCGACGGCACTCCGAGTGCCTCGTCGCCGCACTCGCTCTCTCCGTCCGAATGGTTGTACGGCGTCTTCGGCTCGTCGATCTTCATGTTTCCGTAGTCTTTGTCAGCCGGATGATACGTGGCGAGAATGTTCATCTCGTCAAAGTGCGCACGTCCGTCTTTGCCCTCGAGCGACGAGTCTTGCTTCATCTTCAGAATGCTCTTCTTCGGCTTCCTCTTCAGGAACTCGGCAGGATCGTCAAGACAGATCTTGCCGTCGGCGGTGAGTTTCACATCGTCCACAGAAGCTGAAGGAGACGCCATTTCTGCAAAACGAACGGAATTCAGCAATTTCACACAAGAAACGAAGAAAACGGAAAGGAAAGGACGTCTACTGAGTAATCGGCAAAGTAAATGCTATCCGGAATTCGTTGATCTCCTGAACGAGATAAACCTTCTAGAGACGATGTCAACGAAGAAGACGAAGCAAAAAGAAGATGTCGTAACGGAAAGGGAGCAGGGAGAAGAAGAATTAATTAGAAAACGGGGACGAAGAAAGAGAAGAAGGAGGGGACGTCGTCGTCCGAACAAAGACTCCTTCTTCTCCTTCTGAGCAAAGAAGGCGTGATTGCAAAGAGGAGCAAACTACGGCGGCTCGACGAGCCAAAGAGAGAGAGAGCCCACTAGTAGATCCGTCCTGATTGATGACAATTCTCGTCCACCACGCGCGCGCACCCTCCTTTTGTCGCTTTGCATCTCGCTGCAGCCGCTCTTCACTTGTTGGCAGAGCCCATTTTCGAGGTGGAGAAAGTGGGAAGGTGTTATTTGAGAATCAGAATTTCCCTCGCCACGCTTCCCCGTCGCTCGTTGTACATCGAACGAGGCACGCGGGAGGGAAATAAACAAGTCTCCTCTTTTTGTAGTGAGGAGGAGCACAGAGTCCACCAAACTCGCAGAACGAGATGAAGACATGGTGGGTGGCCGAAGACGTCGGACAAGCGCGCGCGAGGAGCAATAATGCAATTGGCGCCTCTTGATGTCTGTGCGCGCACAGCACAGCACAAAAAGAAAGACGAAGAAGAGATGTGCGCCCTACATTCAGAAAGAAAGAGCCACTTGTGCGCTCTGCCCCATATCTCACGCGTTCATGCGAAAGAAAGCGGCTTCTGGACAAAAAGAAGAAGAAGAACGAAGTCGTCTTCGCGTGATGCAAAGTGAAATTGATAGCGCAGCAGCCCGGAGAGCTCTGCAGCTGTGCTCCGGAAGAATCGCCCGGGGCAGACAGACATGGACGGATGGGTCACTGGCACGAGACGCGTGACATCAGAAACACTCTCTCGCTCTCTCGAGCGAGAGATCTTCCTATGTTGACACGACGAACAGTTTGCCGCAGAAAACGAAAACAGGACTGTCTCGTCTGTTTGCCTTCTCTTTTCCAAGAGACACGTTTCGAGTCTCCAGAAGACCCTGATCCACTCGATTTATGATGCTCAAGGAGACGCAGAGAATCGATTTCACTTGAGTAAGGAAGGCGAAGGCGAAGAAGAAGAAGGAGACGATGATGATGATGGGTTTTGTGAGTGCCGAAATGATAATACGGGGCCTGGCTTACAAGTGAGCGATGAAAACGAAAAGCGCAGTCGATAGAGAGAGAGACGCAAAGAAACGGAACGATGTTTTCGACGACGACGAAGACGACGTCGACGAAAACTTTCCCAATATTCCAATATTCTTGAGGATTCAAGAAGAGGTTTGAGTGTTAACTAGAGGTGGCGAAGCAGAAGCACGGAGCTATGTCTCATTTGCCTCCCGACAGACTTGTTCTCTCTCTCCCACGTTTCGATTCATAATTTGTGGTCATAAATCTACGTGGGAAATGGGTCGAAAGTAGTTGAAATGGAACCGGAATCGGGAAGAGGGTCATAGACCGAGTATTGTATTCGGAATGTCTGGCTGGAACGACAACTGAAAAGAACGAATGGGGTGAGAGGAAGAAAAGGGCCGATTCTAATTCGATGATGTCGTTGTGAACAAACTGGCGCGAACGAGAGAAAAGCATTCTCCGTCCGCCCGCTCTCGTCGTCTGCGTCTCTCTTCTCTCTCACTCCGCCCCACATTGTCAGTTTCCTGTGCCAAATTGGAAATGTGGCGAGAAACAAAACAAAACAAAACATGTGATATTATAAACTGCTGGAAGTGTGTATAACTCGGCCCACTCGTCATTTCCGAAAATAGACTCGCAGCGCGCGCGCAGTTGCTGCCTAAGCTCTTCGGACTTCCCACGACAACAACAAGAACCAGGACCTGAACTCTCGAATTCCTAACAGAATTCAGAAATATTGGGACGAATGTGAGGGGAAAACAGTATGGATTCGAGGAGGCGGCCAGGGCGAGCGGTCCGTGGGAACAGTTGGAGGGCTTCTATTCGAAAAGTTCTCACGCGGATCCGAAGGAAAAACAAAGCGACGAGACCGCAGAACGAGGAAGGAAGTCTCTATTATTCTCTCCGCTCTTCCAAAATAAAGAAAGTTGGAGCCAATGAATCGAATTTTTGTTTGCGACACGAAAAACGAGCGAGCACGGAGGGCGCCGACTGCGAGAAAAAAAACCCGTTCTTGCTGATGTTTTGTCCGGGGTTTCTTCTTGCGAACATCAAGAAAATCAAGTAAAAAGGAAAGACAACCAATCAGAAAACGATGGAGATGACTAAATCAAAGAACCATTTATTATCTGAAACTTTCTTGGGGAAAAGTGTTACTTTTTGAACTCAACTATTGTTATCTACAGTTTTTTTTTTGATTCCGGGTGTGAGTTGGAGAAATTGGCGAATAAATATGATGATAAAGCAATGAAATAAACTAAAACCAATCCAAAATGTAAGAGGAAAGCTAAAGAATAGAGAAGGGAGTTTCGAGGAATGGGAGGAGAAGATTGACGAGGAAGGGAAGGGGACAATGGCTACGTATCACAATTGGAGGGTCTTTCCAGGAGACAGAATGTATTGAGACGACGAAAAATACCAGGAAGAAAGGGAGAATTGGGATAGACATGAGAGAGCAGCAAATTTACGCGAGAGTATACAAATAGAGAGCTCCTTCTCAGAGCCCGATTGACGCCGGCGTCCAGTCAGTGACCCATTCCGGCTCGTCGAGTCCCAGCCAACGACCGAGAAGCGACGGGTTCCGTTCGTCTCCGTAGCGAGCCTTCAGTTGTTCAGGACACGACCCCTTCATCAACTTGTTCATTCCCATCTGGGTGATCGCGTGATAGTGGACGAAGGCGGCGAGGACGACGAATGTGTGGAACAGTTGATGCGATTGGAACTGGAAGAAGGAAGTATTGGAAGGAGGAAGTGGAGGAGGAAGTAAACTCACCCATATATCGCACTTTCCGGGGAAACATCTCTCGGGAACACGTGTTGCGTAGAGAGTTGCACCTCCAATGTACATGGCTCCCATGATGAGCATCCAGTGAACTTGCGATTCCTGCATCATGTAGTCAACACCATCGACGATCAGAAGATGGAAGGCCGGCACAACTGCAGACAGTCCCATCGCTATGAACACGGCAGCTCGAACGGGCCGGAACTTCGGTTCGGCGAACTTGTCCCACAACGAGACAACCATGGCAGCGAGTCCGAGGATGATGATCATCGCGTTGTAGATGATCATTGGCTGCGGACGACAGTAGAATGCAAAGTAGATCCAAGGAACGAACGAGCCGACGATGAGTAACGAAATGCCAGTGTAGTCGAGCTTGCTGAACAGTTTGCTCATTTCGATCGAGTGGCAGGCAACGGTGTGGAACAGGAACGACATGCCGAGACATATGACGGCGCCGAGGAAGAAGGCCGAGTATATGAGCTTCTCGAGCCATTGCATCTGATCGTGCGGCCGCGTCATGAACCAAAGACCGACTCCGAAGAACGCCACGCATCCGTACATGTGCGTCCAGATGTTACCCGTCTCGGTGTGGAGAGCGAAGATGCTCTTGAAGCAGCTGGAGAATGAGGGAAGAGGCGGACGGTGTCCGGTCCGGAGGTACTCATTGTCTTGAAGCCACTCGGGCAGCGTCTCAAAGTTCGTCGCCTTCCAGCGCGCTTCCCAGAATCGTTTTACGACGGCACGAGCTCCTTGGCCAGATTCGTTCGGAATGATGACTTCCTCTTCGTTGATCTCAACTTCGAGCTCGTCGTCGTCGTCCGAATGCTCCAGATGAATCTCTGCATCTCTACCAGCTGCGTGCACAAATCGTAACTGCTTCTGAGGTGCACCGTCGTCGGCTCTCCGCGATGGATGCAACCGATACTTGACGATACGACGTCGATGCTGATTACCGCCTTCTTCGTGATTGTCGTGGATCACGGCCACTGTCATTTTCTCTCCTTTTGCATTCGGCATGCTCCACGCTCTTCTATGGCCCTTCTTGAATGTGGAAACTGTGCTCGTCGATGTGGATGGAATGTCGCCGCCATCGATCTCGATACCTGAAGACATGAAGTAAGAACAAATGAAAAACGACGTCTTTTTGTTCTTTCAGGAAGAGAGAGAGAGGAGACGACAAACAACGGGGCGAGTGCATTCTGTCAACTCGACTCACATCCCATTTCTCAACGCCGCGTCGATGGACGACGACAAATTAATTCGGAATGCGAGTGTGAAAGTGAAAGCGAACCTTCGAGAACAGTGGGAAGTCTGTGCTGACGAGTCACGTAGATCGACTCGTCCCTCTGATGGCTCGCCGGCTGCTCGACGACTTTGCTGTGTCGGACGATGATCTCAAAGGGGCGGCCGTCCGTCGGAGTAGAGTTCGGACTGAAAAAAACACGAACTTTAAAAGATTATTATTATTTCAGTGTCACAAATTGATTTATAATGATTCGAAAAACAGCGATGTTTGAACCATTGACTCACAATTCGACGTCAACCTGATCAACGATCACATTCTGATGTTCCAGAGTCGTCGCTTGTTGCAGCGGACCGTCAGTAATGATGTTTTCAGCTTCTCGAAGCACATCCTGCAGAGAAAAACTCAGTTGGCGGCACTTTCTCTCGAATCTTCACACCGTTATTGACACCTTATCATTATGATTGATGCCCGTTATCATTCGGTGTTGCATAAATAAACAGAGATAGGAAAGTGAGAGAAGTGTGAAGGCAGTGGGGGTTATGCAAATTCAACGGGAAGCAAAACATACGGTGACACTTCGCAGAGGACTTTGCAGATCGTTCGAGTTCCGGTTCTCCATGATCAGCTCGTCGTTGTCGAGAACCATAACCATGTCCGTCTGAACGAGGAGGATTCTCTTTCAGAATGACCCATCGGTCACGCGTACTCACCTCATCAAACGAATTTCTGTTCGCTTTTTGCAACAGCTTTTGCGATTCGGCCGGAGCGGCCGATTCCACGTCATCATCGTCCATTCCGACGCTGAAAATGGGGGAGAAATGGGGTTTGCAAGTCTACGGAGAGAAGAAGAGAAGTGAATGCGAGACGAAAAGAAACGGGGCGGTTTCGTTGTCGTCGCCCACTTTTGTGGCGACGGCGGAACGAGATAAGAATCTTATTGATTTTCTATTTCCGTGTCAGTTTTCCTGGGCAAGAATGAAAAGCATTTGAACTTTATCGACAACTGTTTGTTTTTCTCGGGGGATTGGGAGAAGCGCTTGCGAGCAGAAGCTTGATCCTCGCGGAGTGTCGTTTGCTCGTTGTTTAGCCGGAAGGACCACGACATCTCTCAGTTGACCGGTCGGAGAAGCAAAGTACACTTGGGTGGAGAAGACCTTGAGAAGAGAACCGAGCACAGAAACGTTAAAACTTTATCCTCATAAATAAATATAAATATTCAACTCTTGATACACATTTACAAACAAGACATCATCTCATTTCGTCCGTCTCCATCTCCAACTCGAATCGCCTAGCAAGTCCCGTCGTCTGGCCTGCTCCCTGCTTTGCCCTGTCAGCAATCTTATTCCAGTCGACTCCGAACACTTCTGGCCGATATTTCATCCGGAGCAAAACTTGCAACGCATCAGCGGCCACTGTCGGCTTCTGCTGGGCGACGAGTTCGTCGGCTGTCTCGAAGATGTCATTGACGAGCTCTGACATCTGGACATTCTCCCTGGGATGCCACTTCTCGATGGTTTTAGCCAATTCGACGAAAAAGAACTGCTTTGATTTCCACGCAACAGTGGGACTCCGGATGTAACCTCTGGCGAGTTCGACGGAAGTCGAAACTTGGGATGAAGAGTTGAAGGCACGGAGTGAGGCAGCGAGAGCAGTCAGATTGAGAGTGACTAGTTTCGAGACTCGAATCTCCTTTTCCAGGTTCGAAAGTCCTTCCATGTTGTCGTCTGAATCCCCATCTTCTTCTCGCGGACCCGTCCATTTGTTTACATTTCCTGCTACTTTCTCGCCCAGCCAACGCGCCGTGTCGACGTCTCCTGCGATGACGCACCACGTGGCCAGAGTCGAGAGGCCCGCGCACGCGTATTCGCAGTTCTTCTTCGACGCTTCTCTCTGAAGCACCTTCACAATTTCCGCTGGTTCATTCGGTTGCAGCTGATTTTTGAACTTTCTGCCTCCCGCTTCGAATGTCGCCGCCAACGCCTTCAGGATTTCTATTTTTCCATCCCAAATGCGACCATTCAAGTTTTGAATGAGACAAAACGCTGCTTTCGCTGCAAAAAAAAAAACTAATCAGATATTCAGTTTACTCGTCGGATCTTACTGCATGTCTCGACTCCGGCGTCTTCCTTCAACTGCTCGAAAGTTTCCCGAATCATGACAGCCGCCTGCTTTCGAACCGCCCAAACGTCGCTGTTTGTCACCAAATCCATCGCCAGATTGAGAATCTCATCCTTGAACAAACGAGCGGCCGCATTCGTCGACGGGACCAGCTCCGCCCACACTTCATTCCACTGCTCCTGCTTTAAACGGGCCGGTTCGTCTCCTTTCGGCACTTCTCTGCATCGCTCTAGCATCACGTACGGCACAATTTGAGAGGTGTATCCGCTGAGCATCTCGGAAGAGTTCGCTGCGAGATTGCTGATCACGTGACAACTGGACACCTTCAGATCCTCATCACTTGTCAGAAGATCGGCGACCACCGTCTTGATCAGCTTTTTCATCTGATTCGGAGAGACGAACTTGGCCAAATAGGACATCGCGTTAGCGAACTGCTTCCGGATGGATGGATTACGATCCCGAATGCCTGGGATCATGGCGGAGAAGAGCTTATCGCACTGTGGAGTGTGATCGAAGAGCAGCTGCGGAGCGCGGAGAGCAAGTTGAGTGACGAGCTGGGCAGCAGAGGATCGGGTGGAGACGCCGACGGAAGATCGCAGTGTTTCGCAGACTTTCGGAGTCATGTCCACCAGAACCTGCGAGTCAATGTGAGGCAGAAGGTCATTGATGGCAGTCATCATCGGCGACGTTCTCGCAATGCTGGCTCTAGCGTCGTCGAGAGCCTCCATTTGTTGAGTCGTGGCTCTAACCGCTACGTAGTTCAGGAGCGGAGTCTCGTTCTCGCTGATCGCATCCATGAGAAGGGGAATCAGGTCGGCAATGTAAGGTTTCAGCTGTTTTCCGGCGCATTTCGTGAGCTCCAGCACTAGTTTCAGACAGAAAAGAGTGTTTGCCTTGACAGTCGATTTGAGAATTCCCTGATCGATGACGGCGGGAAGGGCGACCGAAAGGAACTCGTTCGCTTTGTTCAGGTTCCCCGATGATCCGAGACGGACGACGAGCTTCGAGATGGCGTCTGCCGCTCGATCGGCAGCTTCTCGCACCGACTCTTTGACGTCGTCTCTGACACGGAGAACGGATTCCAAATACTGCGGGATCATTTTGTGCATTTCGGGAGTGTCGTGTCCACGGAGCAAGTCGGAAAGAGCGAGGCACGCCGATTCTCGGACTCTGAACTCACGATCCGTGAGCGCTGGAAGAAGCTCCTTGGCGATCTCGTTCGCGTACTCGTCCACCACGTTCTTCCGATCTGCCGTTAGTGTTTGCCAGATGGACTTCATCGCACTCGCCACTTTCGTGTCCGGATCGTAGCGGAATCGAAATAGTTTCGGGACGAGCTGACTGAAGTAGGGCTCGATTTCCGCTTTCGCGTTCTCGAGGAGCGCACCAAATCCGTGTGCGGCGCCCATTTTCGAGTTCCACGTAGCGTTGTGACGGGCGAGTTGCATGAATTTGTAGACAAGATCAGGCTGATTCAGGTCAGAAGCGAGTGTGAGCAACTCCTGGTACGTCGTCAGCTTCCCGCCGGTCGGTGTGGTTCCCAACTGTCCCTTCGCGAAGAGTTGCGTGTCCGATTCCACCTTGATCTCGGATCTCTTTCCTTCCGCAAGCGTGTTCATGAGCGAGTCGACCAATCTCTTGCGGAGATCACCGTCAGCGAGTCCGTACACGACACCCATTCCTTTCGAAGACACGTCCTGTGAGAAATCGTCGTTCTCAGTGAGCCCGTCGGCAAACGCCTCCTGAATAGCCGTCAACAGCTCCGCATCCTTGAGAATTTGTGTGTCCCATTTGGCGAAGCTTTGGATGACAATCAGAAGCCAAACGAGTTCGGCTCTTCGGAAGTGTTGGTTCGCATTCGCCTTCTTGTTTTCGAGGGTCTCTCTGATGAACGTGACGAGCCTTCTGTTGATTGTCTGCAGCCTTTGCGGGGCCTTCAATCTCTCGGCCAATGTCAATCGTTTCGCATCCAGAAGGTAGAAGTCTCTCTTCGTCATCGCATCCCTTCCGAGAATCGCATCCACAAGTGCTTCTCCGACGACCATCTGAAGTTCTTGTTGCGGCGGTCCCTCTCCGAAGCGAATTAGGCTCTCTGCCGACTGCTTGTAATCTTGCTCATCAGGCGAATCGCTGAGCCACCCAATCACTCGCGCGGCGCACTCTCTCGTCTTCTGAGAAAATCCATCTTGCCTGGATACTGCGATCTTCTCACTGCTCGCAATAAGTTCCTTGATGGTGTTCTTGTGGATCAAATGATCAAGGGCGGTCGGATTGTTCTGAAGAATGAACCCGAGCGCTCCGAGGGTCGCTTCTAGAGTTGATCCTGGTTTGTCGTAACCATTCTTGATGGAAGGCAGGAAGATATCTTCGATAAAAGACGAAACTGAAGGGAGTGGAGCACTCTGATGGGCGTCGGCTCCGAGTACAGGAGTCAAAGCAGCCGAGCACGTCCAAGCCAATCCCGGGATTCCAGACTCGACGAAACTGGTTTTTGAGTTTTTGAAAAGGTGGCTTCGTGCCACCGCATCGTTCGCAAGAAGAGCCGTCAGAAGATAAGAAAGGGCGCTGGAGAACTCCATTCTCGTGGAGCCGCGAAGTTTCACGAGGCACGGTTTAATAGCGAACGAAAACCGGTTTGTGCATTCCGAAGTGCAGGTGTAGAAGGCAGCGAGGAAGCAAGATGCGATTCGAATGAGATGAACATCTGAAATCGAAGATCAGAAGAGATCCGAGGAGGATCGAGAGGTACCTGTGGAGTCGATCATCGCATAGAGCGTCATTTCGGTGGCCTTTTCGACCATTCCGATATTGCCCATCTGCTGCATGAAGCGGACGATCCGGGGAGCCACTGTCTGCCAGTGATCGTCTCCCTCGACGATTCTCAAGTGAGCCGTCTTCTCCATAACGACAGTTTCGAAAAGAGCGTACAAGTAGCGGGAGGACTGAAAACGATATTACAGTTCATCACCAAACGAGCAGGTGACATACATTTTGATGAACGTGCTCACTGAACGTTTTCACCCCTTCCGCCGAACCCTGACGGAAATCTTTGGAAAGACTACTCCATAGAGCTCCGATGACGAGCTGCGCAGGCGGAACCGGCTTCTGCAGAGATTTCTCCAGCTGACGGATCGCCTCCGCGCGGATGTTTTCTCGGGGCTCTCCGGACGCCTTCAGAAGCATCCACCGAAGATCCATGTCGTCCTCTCCGATCAGAGCTTCTGCGTACTTCAGAGCAGTCAATCGGCACTCCGGACGCGCTGAAGTGATGTGCTCCTGGATGAGAGATCGGAGAACGGCTCTCAGAATCGGTTTGTTCGAATTCAGGAACAGTGGAAGCCATGTGGAGAGACACGATACGATTGCACCAGCAACGTCATCCTCCCTTTCCTGAAATAACGAAATGAAAAGGAAAACATATGGGACATGTCTTACACATGCGAGATCGTCGAAAACCGATTTCACGACATTCGCATCGTTCTGAACGAGTGGCGGGTGCCGCGTTCCAAGGATCGACATGCATTTGTAGACTCCGCACGCGGCGAGGTTGCTTTGAACTTTGTTGTCGCCAATGATGTCTCGAAGCTTCTTGAACAGCACCGGCGAGAGCGCCGTCAGTGCGGAAGCCGGCATTTGCTCCGCGACGAGAGAGAAGAAGTGCATCGTGCCTGTTTGAACTTTCGGACTCTGGCTCACGCATCCATCCACACAGATCTTAATGTTGTTCATGTAAGTCGTCGGCGCCAGCTTCGACTTGGACAAGTAAGCGACGACAGCGGCTTTCACGATCGGGCTTCCTTTGGAGATCTTCTTCACGGGGTCCGCCTCCTTGTTGGCATCTGCTTCGGATCCGAGGTAAGCGTGCATCAGTTTAGCGACCACTTCCTTCTCATTGACCAACGTTTCGGTGGGCAGCTTCTTCAGAAGACCCTCAGCCAGATCGTCCACTCTGGAAGTTAGAATTTTGGTGAGGCACAGATCAGTTGACTTACTCGTTGAGTCCAGCAGCAGTTGCGATGACGATTAGGGGAAATGCAGCAGCATCCGGAAGAAGTTCCTTTCCGAGAACCTTTAGAATTGCCACTTTCGTCTCTGTCAGATTTAGTTGCTCCGGGAAGATATTGAGAGCGATCTGTTTGAACTCGTCTATGCTCAGACCCGGGAACACAACGGGACCCCTCTCCAGCTGCTTCAAAGTTTTCTGCATGAATTCGCTGCAAAGGAAACTCGTTGAAATGAAACAATCGAAAGGTTTACTGACTGGCTCGGAGAGGAGAAAATAAGGATTGCCTCGAAAACTCTCGCAAGGATGAGCACATCCGTCGCACCCATCTTAATCGCCGGCCAGTGTCTCTTATCGAGAGCAGCGAGTTTGTGGAGACCGGGAAGCGCGAGGGCGACAAGTCTGAAAAGGCCTTTCGTTAGGAAAGGTTTTATAATCAATTGTCTCACTCATAAACCCGTGTAAAATCATTCGGTTTTTTGCTGAGAGACTGCAAATAGATAGGAAGCAGTTTCAATTGCTCAGCTGGTTCGAGACGGTTCTTCGAGTATTTGAGATAGACGAAGCTCAGGTTTGATACCATCGGATTCTCCGATTGGAAAAGTTCGATGAGCCGTGCAACAGGTAGCCGGATCGAGTGATTGCTGCGGACCATCTTATTGTACTGCGTCAGGAACTCGGTCACCGTCGACAGGAGCTCCGGCTTCCGGCTCGCCAGCTCGAGTACATCGCAAAGATCCCGGTCGGTCAGCGCCTGCAGCTTCGCATCCGTGTCTGCGACGACGAGACGCAGAAAGATGCGCTCCACTGTAAACTTGGTTTTTTTCGGGTAAATGCTTTCAGTTTTTACGATCGCTGGCCGTCTGCAGCTGCGGATTCGAGGTGGACTCTTGAGGTTCAGCCTGATCGACTTCCATCCTGAAGGCAATTGCAATCTTAGTGTAGTGGGGCAGAAAGAAAAGAAAAAGATTAACTGGTCGAATCCGTATTGAAAAAAAAATAGAAAAGAAACACGAAGAAATCAGCAGAAATTGTCATCAAATTTGCCGCAAAAAGTTTTCAGAAGAGGTTTTGCACCACGAAAAGCTAGGCCATTCTCACTTTTTCGCGACCGCAACGGGGCGGGCGCCGGCAGAGTTTCATCGGTTACTTTAAAAATTGGGTTGTTTCTAACTTTTTTATTTCTTTAGATTTTTCAAAAAGGGAGCTATTTTTAATGAGGAAAGCATTTGAAAGTTGCAAAAGCGGAGCAAAAACAACTGAAAACGTTTGATAAGTGAATTGCATGTGAATAATAGTTTTATTTATGGGTCGTCTAGTCGTGAGGATGCACGCAAGGTCGCTGATAAAGGATCGGAGGACGGCCAGAAATTCTGAAGTAGACGTGACGGTGGGGAACCGCTGAAGCACCTGGGTTCGGCGTCGTCGGACTTCCTCCGAGGGTCTCGGCGACGCACGCGTCGAGCATCCCGGCATCCGCGGGTCCCTGAAATCAATTGTTTTGTCAGTTCAGAACCGAATATTCGGTACCCTAATCGATGCTGACAGCTTTTTCGTCTTCAGAAAGAAGGTCCAGACGCAACTTTCGTTCGATTGGGCCTCTGTAACGAGCAGAAATGTCACGGACTCGTGATGTTTCTCAGAGAGTTCGCGAAACTTTTGCTCGCTGAAATAGTAGTTGACCATTCCGGAATTCACAATATGTACCGGCATTTGCATCATTATTATCGGCTGAAAGTGTCAAATGAAGTCCCCCAGCCGACTCTCGCTTCTTCTCACTTTTTCGGATTCGAAGAATAGTCTTCTCGACTCGCTAACCGTCGAAAGAATCTGGAAATTGGGTTCCTCTGCCAGCTGATGCTCGCAGAGTTTGATGAGATGCTCGAGAAGGAAGTAGGCGGCCTCCGCGATGATCTCTTTCAGCTCGGTCCTCGACTCGGGAAGGACGACCTGTCCGTCGCGCATGAAGTTCAGAATAAGACGGAAGTGCTTCGGATCCCGATCGATGAAGACGCTGCCGTCCTCTTCTCTCTTCACCTGCAAGCTTCGGAGGGACTAGAAAACGCCGCTGCTTCCTCTTCTTCTTCTCACCGGCACTCCCGTCGTGAACATCGTCTTCAGCATCGAGTCGTGCTTCGTCAGCGTCGAGACGGTCGTCTTGAAGACCGTCCCTCCGACGTCCAGTTTGACGATGCCTTCTGAAGCCATCGACAGTTTCGACACAACTGATAATTGGGTTTCCCTCTGGGTGTGCACTGATAAGAAGTTGTTTATCGATCGAAAATGGAATGGAAATCATGTGAATTAGAGACTAGAATCACTGTAAAATTTAGATCAATTCGACGTTTTCTTTTCTGGAGGCTTCTTCTCGCATCGCCATGTCAAACTCTTCGTCCGTGATTTCTCGCACGTCTTCTTCAGAAGGGACGTCTACAAGAGGGACGTCTGCAGGAGGGACGTCTTCTGTAGGGACGTCTACAAGAGGCACGTCTTCTGTAGGAACATCTTTAGCAAGGACGTCATCTGGAGGCTTCCGCAGTTCTTCCACTTTCTTCCGCAATCTCTCGGCGTTCGGTCTCTCTTCCGGATCCACTTTCAGCACTTCTTTCATCAAATCAATCGTCTTCTCGTCCACTTTCCTCCTGAAACTTCTCTCTTTTCTTGCCAATGGAAGGACAGTCTCACTCCGAACTCCACTTGATCATTTGCGGACTCTGGGCAGCCAGCGCGATGCTGCCCCCTTGTTCATAGACTTTGTTGAACGGGTTCTCGAGGAACATGAACTCGTAAAGGCACACTCCCAGCGCCTGAAACTCACGAACTCGGGGGGCTCTGTTGCTCGGCGAGCCGACTCACCCAGATGTCGACGGCGGTCGTCAACCGCGAGCCGATCTCGCACGAGAAGAGCTCCGGAGCCCTGTACATCATGCTGCACAGCTCTTCGGCGTCCTCTTTGTGCCTGTGATGGTCTGCAGACGTTCGGATCTCGACGGGCATCCTGCAAAACATCGTCTTGAATGACTTCTGAGGGACCTTCTCTCACTTCGTGGCCGATCCGAAGTCGATCAGTTTGATCGTATCGCCACTAATCATGACATTGGCCGGTTTCAAGTCGAAATGCGCGTATTCGAGCGAGTGAAGGTGTTCGATGGCCGAGACGATTCCGGCGAAAAAACGGAGGTGTCGGGACTCGTCGAACGGCTCCTCGTCCTTCCGGATCTTCTCCAGAAACTCTGTCAAGTTCATCGAGTATCGATTGAAAAGGAGGTAGTGGTTGACGTCTTCCACAATGTGAGCGACCAGATCGATCACGAACTCGTTCGATTCCAGCCTTTTGTACAGTTCCGCCTGCAAATCCTAGTCCGTCCGAAGGTTTCTAGTCCCTCCCGCCTACCTCCAACTTCACTCTCTCCTCTTCTCGCTTCGTGAACGCCACCACCTTCTTCAGCACCATCGTCGCCTTCCCACCACCCGGATCCACTTCCATGATGTTCGCCGAGCCGCCGACTGCCAACGTCTTCTTGAACTTCAATCGATAGCCTTCGCCGACGACGTCGGGCACTTTTCGCGACGAAACGCATCCCATCTGAGGCGACCACTGCGAGCAGTTGATCCTCTTTATCTCTTGCATCTTTTCCTACACGAACATGTATTCTCCATTGATTTCCAACAATCTTCAGAATGTTTAGACAGAAAGGTGACAAATGAATTCATGGGGGAACCGTCGAGAATCAATCGATATTTGAAATAAAAGGCTCACTTCGAGGAAACCGAGCATCTTCGAGGGGTGAGGGAAGGCACAATGAAAGCGGAAAAGAGGGGGACAAAGAGAGAGATCCACGCGTCACAACTCGTCGTTTCTCGTCGTCGTCACAAGGGAAGAGTCCTCCGTGTCCGACACGTAGCCCGGCTCGTTCGTGTACTTTTGCGGGAACACGACCAGTGGGTACAGGGTGAACGCCTCCAGATCCAGCGGTTCGAATCGCGAAGACCAGTCCTGGAAGAAACAAAATTGGAAGGGAAGGCCACCATCCGATCCCACCTTGTTCGGATGTTTGTTGAACATGATCGGAAGGTACTCGTCCACTGGAACCATCTTCTTCAACGGCTCCGGCGCCAGCAACTTCTCGGCCCCGCTCGCCGAGAGCATGTATCCGAGCGTCCAGTACGAGTACTCCACCGTCGAGAGGTGCCGATGCAGCGGGATCCACAGCTCCTCCCGATCCGACTGCTTCTTCCTTCCCAAGTAGATCAGGTCCCACGTCTTCTGCGACGCCTCCAGATCCTGCAACACCTCGCGGACCCTCGTCAGTCCGTCGTGCGCGAATCGGAGATCGTCCTCGAACACGATGACTCTCTGGAACTTGTTGCGAACGACGTCTCGCCAGATGCGGAAGTGGCTCAGAAAGCAGCCGATCTCTCCGTTCTTCATGGGCCGCTTCGAGATCGGATCGAGGTAGCCTTCGAGAATGCGGTGCTCCTTGAGATCCTCGGGAAGATCCTCGAGTCGCTGTCCATCGGTCGCCTCGAGAACTTCGAATTCCACTCCGAGCAGGTCGAAGATCTTCTGCATCCGATCGAGTCTCTCTTTCCGACGCTTCAAGTTGATCAGATACACTCTGAAAATCGATGATTCGTCCCTGTCCGAAGCCTTTCTCTCACTTTTGCACGCCGAGTTTCGATGCCTCCGGCTGCCACGGTCTGACGCTTCTCGAGACGAAAGGAGCCGTCCGATCGTCGGCCAGATAGTCCGCAATGTGGTACCGTATCGTGTTCCGCCTCTCCTCGACGTCCAGTTTCGGGCTCACGAACACACCGTAATCCTTCTGATTGTCGGCCCACAACGAGATGTGCATGTTCTTGGCCGAAGTGAGGAACACGTCGGAAGGATCCTCGGGACCGTCGTAGAACGGAAGGTTCTGCGAGTCGAAAGTGAGGTAGGAGGAGTCCATGAGAGACAGATCGATGGCCACCGGGAGCGCGAACGAGAGGACCTCCTCGCGCACGTTCTTCCGATCCACGAGCCTCTCCGACGGCTCCTCGACGTTCGAAGATCCGTCGATGGAGGCGAAGAACGGCGTGACTGCCACGTGGCTCTTCTCGTTGAACAACATCTGGAGCATGCTGCTTTCAGTGGGCACTGTGTCCCCGGACATCAGAAGACACCTGACGGTCTTCTGAAGTCTCGCATTGCGCAACGCCGTCTCCAGCCAGTTGTCGGTCTCTTCGGCGAGTTTCACACTCTTGAAGTGCTGCTTCGTCGAATCGATCCACCTGCAATTCCCTGTCGTCGCAACGTCGCTCCGCCGAAACAGCCAACCAACCATTTCACCTGATGAATCGTCGCGTCCTCGCGGCTCAGAACGAACAGTTCGACGCGGATGCGATCCTTCGGATAGTCGACGTTCTCGAGCCATCCGAGCAGGTACGGAATGGCGTGCGCGTGCTCGGCGAGCCCGATGCCGATGTAAACGGGCGGATACAGATGACGGACGTCTCCTTCGTCGGGCTCGGCGCCCGGGAAAAGAGCGTGGAGTAGAGGGAGGAAGAGGAGGAAAAAGAGCATGGACGGTCTGAAAACGGGCGGCATCTGGAGGCAGAAGGGCTAGGAAGCGGCCACGTCATCGCACTGCAAACAGGCGGAGAAGCCAGTTGCTCAGGACGAGAGAGCGTGCGGAAGCGAGAGACGCCCGACGACAAAGGGCATCTGGTGGACAGGAGGAGGCTCCGTTGTAATTTCGCATCGATTTCTTCCCCCACTCACCCTTCTTTCGCATCTGGCAGTCCTTTTCTGCAAACGAGGCGAAACTTGAAGAGTGTGAAGAGGGCGCACTTGAGGCGGAAAAAAAAATGGAGAACCGAGTATACGGTGCTGATACATTTCAAAGAATTGCAGAGAATCCAAATTCATTTAACCACAATCATGAAGAAAATGAAGCCAGGACACAACCCGCTTCGGTCCAAAAAAGAGAGACGATCAGAAAAGATTTCAGCAATGTTTGGGGACTAAAGAGAGTAAAGGCCAGGTTAAAACAGATAAAGACGTAGGAGCGAATACGGTTATTGTGTGGTGAAAAGGACCATTTAAAGGGTTGAGACGGAGGAGAGGAATTGATAATATTGAGCACGATGGCTCCGGGAAAAAGTGTGGGAGGCAGGCTCACAACACTGTTTACTGACAATAAGAAAAGAAAAGAAGTTTGGATGGTCGGGCGGGAGACGAGTACAATTAGCACAGGAGGATCTACAAACTTATGGGAAGAAGGGGGTACGGATATGGACACGGTTCAGCTAGTATACAGTGGAGCGATTAGGCGACGTACTCGTACGTGTCTTTCTGTCCATCTACTCGGCACATGTATTCTTTATCGATCAGCGATCCGATGCATCGCTTGATCATCTCCACTTTCGGCTTGAACCGTCCCGAAAGTTGGGCGAGCACCTGGAACAATAAAAGAGTGATGTGTTGCCGTAAGATCGGGTGGAAAACATACCTCTGAGATGAGCTGCGAATGTTGGGTGCGTTTGCGTGTCTTCATTATACGAACGATGCATGCCTGGAATAGGAAGGAGCTAGATCTTGGCGGAGACATTTTCAAACTTACGCTGATAACGCTTTTCCGGTCTTCTTCCACGTTCTTCTGGACGCTTTCGGTGTCTCGAGTTTGTTCTTGCTTCATGCTCAGCTTCGACAGATCCACGCGCACCTTCTTGTTAATGTAGCTCGCGTTCAGGCTGACAGAAGCAGTCATCGGCACATCGTCACCTGCTACCTCGCTGTCCATCTTCAGCACTTGGTTCTTGATTAGAGACCCAACAATCATCGGGGTCGTCTTGGCGTCCATTCCGGTGGCGTCGGAGATCTGCTGGACAGTGTACGACTCTTGTTCGTTGAACAAGAGCAGAGTGCACATCTGAGCAGTCGTCACGGTGAACACGTACTTCTTCGGGAACGCCGTTGAGGTGACTTCTCCGCGGCACTGCGAGTAGACCCACGTGAGACGACGTCCAGTGTACTTCTCGTTATAGTACGAAGCGAACGTCTCGATTGTTTTCGAAAGCGTCGACGGAAGGTTCAGCTGGGCGGGCGGGAACGCAGGCCACGAGCCGGAGCTCAGAATGAGCACATTGAACTCTATCGGTTTGGCTCCAAGCAGCTGAGCCTTCTTTTCCTTGAACTCTGAGGTCAGATCTTTGCTGACTTGAGTGTCGTTGACCATTTTCGAGAGTCGTGCCGTGTACTCGTAACCGCACATGCTCTTCAGCTTCGAAATGAAGTTCGCCTCAGCCTCATCACTGGCGGACAAATCGTTAATGAGTCTCTTGCTGAACATCTTCGTGTAGAACTTCGAGAAGACGTCCTTGTCGTCTATGTACTTGAAAACGATCATCTGAAAAGAAATAACTAATTTTATCCTAATAAAGGGGAAACGCACGATTTTGGTGAGGAGGTCCTCGAGTTCGCGCTCATCGGGCATTTTTGAACTCTTTCTCAGCAGCATATCGGTGTATCTGGCGAGAAGTTCGGCAGACTTCGTTGCCTGGATCTGGGGCGGAGATCTCTTCGTGACCGCATTCGCGTTGATGAAGGAAGTGGCGGCTTTGTCGAGGGACTGCATGAATCCGGGCTCGCTCTTGAACGACTCCGAAACTAGTTTCTGGTACCGCTGATGCACCTCGAGGAGCGTCTTGACGTAAAGCCTCGCGTCGGCGCTTGCTTCGAGAGCAACTCTTTCCAAAGCATCGAGACCTTCTTTCGTGATGTGTTTCTCGAGCGAAAGTCGGAGCTGATCAAGTCCGTTGTTGACTCTGTCGCACAGTTTGTACATTCTGGACAGATCATCGTCGCGCTGCGCCTCAAGAAGTTCTCCGAACTGACTCTGGAAGAACTCGAGCTGCTGTGCTATCAGAACATCTTCACAAGTGGAGGCGAGCGGTTGCTTAGTGGATGAGTTCAGGTAGAGCTGCACTCTGTTCTCCTCCTCGTCGAGTCTTTTTTCCACTTTCAACATGTAATCGGTAACGTTACCGCCGGCATTCAAGAAATTGGCGGCCTCGTGCACATAAAACTCTCGGGTGGCTTCGAGGAATTTCTTCTCGAAACATTCCTTGTAGACGTGGAGTTTTCTCATCTCTCCGTCTTTCTTCTGCTGGTCCGTCTCTGGGACGTCAATTCCCAGCTCGACGAGACATTCGACAACTCCCGAAACGTAGCCGTTGTTGATGATGAGTCCAGTCCGTTCGGAACGGATCAGTTCCAGCACGGCGTCGATCACCTTCTCTTTCATCGCCTCGAAAAGGTGTTTCTTCCACACGACGAGGGCCAACGTGTATATCATGTAGATGTTGTCGTGTCCCTCGTCGAGCTCTCTTCTGATCCAATGTCTATTGAGATAGGCGAATATGCCGTCCATGACCTTCGACGAGATTCGGAAGTTCTCCCATTCGATCGTATAGAACTTCAGCAGATCCTCTCCGATCAAATCGATCCCTTTTTCCAGTACAGACTCCACGTACTTGGTCACATACTGACGAACCCGCTCGTACATATCGTGACCAACGAAATCCGCCCCTGCCTGGTTAACCCGAGCGTTCGGATTCGCAGCCTCCGGTCCGACGACGCGTTGCTCTTCGTTTCCGCGCGACGCCGACAACGTGATTGAGGTGCAGTAGTCGTATACGCTCCTGTAAAACGTCTATTAGACGATGGCGCTGAAAATGAAATCCTCACGTGTAGAGAGACATATAGTTCTGCGGAGACATGAATTCTCGACGATAAGCAAGGTCGAGACCACCGCACAGCCGGGCCCAAACAACGGACGGATCGTTACCTCTTCGAGAATCGGCGTTACTAGTCATTCTGGAAATCACGAAATTAGGCGACGGTTATGAAATTGCAAGCGAAATTCTGAGATCAATAGTATCCGAGTTCAATTTCAGCCAGTTTCGCAATACGGCAAGGCAGGCTGTCAGTAGAAAAACAACGGCGGAGAGATGCCGATGCAAGCGCGCTCCAATCCGAAAATCATCATGGGAGGAGGCAGCGAGAAGAGAGAAATTTTAAGAGAGGAAAAGGAGTGAGGGGAACTCGAACACGAGACTCGGGAGCGTCGAGAGCAATAGAAAAGTGTTCGGAAGAAGAGTTGAGGTGGCTGGAAGGGCAGCTGTTCGGAAAAATCCGGAACGTGAGGAGATGGGTGAATGACGCATTAATTGCCTAGTTATCCCACTACGAAAAGACATCTGGCGCTTAATGAAAATGTCAATAATGGGCGGGGACGTCTTTGTATGTGGCAAAGGTGGCTGAATTTTATTGATTTTTCATCAGACCAACCGAGGGCAGGAGCCCCATATGGCGGAGAAAACGTGACGTTGTGAGGGGGCGAATGTAGAACACGAGCAGGCCAAAAAATAACGAGAGGTCAACGAAAAACCAAAAAAAATCTTCTTTTTGTTGTTTTGAGTGAATTTTAAACCACATTTATGCAGAGTAAAGGAACAGGAATGGTGAAATATTATGAGAATGGGTTGTAGGGAGGGTTCTTGCTTTGAAGACATGCGTAGCAGTAGAAGTGATTAAAAGGGCTTGTTAGTGAGTTTGAAAGCAAATAAAAGAGCATCATGCCATTTTTAGGTAATATAAATGTTCCGCGGAAAGGAGAGAGACGTCGCGAGCGCGAGACGCAAAGAGCGAGGAAAGCAGGCGGGCGCGAGACGACCAGGACGGAAGGAGAGCGAGGGAACAGAGAGACCGAATGGACTCCTCAAGACATCGATTCTTCTGCTTCTCCCTGTTCCCGGAGGGCACACGGACTCTGTCACAAGAAGACGCCAGAGAGAGAGAGAGAGAGAGGCTCGGCGGAGAAAGTGCAGTCGGGCAGAGTGCTTCCGAGCGAAGAAAAGTGTCGAAAGAGATTCCGAGATTAAAGTACGACGAATTCAGTTTGAACGTCACGAGTTGCTCCTCAGAAAGACTTTTTCGACCTCAAAATTCGCTGCTGAACCATAAACAGATTTCTTACGGTAATCGTTGTGAGACCACTCGAAATTTTCAAGCGCGCGCCTTTAATGATCGTGTGGTTTTGGTCAGGTTGCCAGAAAAACAACGTGAAAATTAAAAAGAGGAATCAAGAGTAGTTGTCATTTCCTCATTCGAATCTCCTCCGCGAGAATCATGGAAGAAATTCAAGCGATCACCGAGGGAAAAGTGAGCGGGCTCGCGGAGCCAGACGCAGAAGGCTCTCTTTCAGATAATTGCCAAACGATGGAAGGTTATCGAGAAGCTCGGAGAGGGCGGAATGGGCGCCGTCTTCAAGGTGCGCGATTTGACGCGCTTCCAGACGTACGCGGCGATGAAAGTGGAGAGCGACGTCTCCGACGGCGGCGTTCTGAAACTGGAGGCGCACGTGCTCAAGTGCCTCGCCCCGATGGATTTTTGTGCGAGACTCATGGACGCCGGCGACCGAAAGAGTTATTGGTAGGCGTGGGATGAAGACGTTGGACGGAGAAGACGTGCTTCAGCTTCATGGTGATGACGTTGTTGGGCAAGGATCTGATGGCTCACAAGCGGGAAGCCAATGTGGCGCGGCTCTGCGACCAGACGACTCTGCGTCTCGCGATGGCCACTCTCTTCGCGATCAAGCAGATCCACGAGATCGGCTTCACGCACAGAGACATCAAACCGGGCAACTGCGTGACAGGGACCACCGGAAGCGATGCGAAGAACGTCTACCTGATCGACTACGGTACCCGTTCTCAAGTGATCCCGAGGATCCTTCGATTCCAGGGATGGTCCGTCAGTTCACGGCGAAGCGGGAGAACGGAGTGATTGCTCTGCGGAAGGCGCGCGCCGGCGAGCAGCTCTTCAGAGGCACGCCTCGCTACTGCAGCATGAACGTGCACAATCGGAAGGAGCAGGGCCGCGTCGACGATCTCTGGTCGTGGCTGTACATGATGATCGAGCTGCACCAAGGTTTCTTTGCTCTCACGCACGTCTTCTGACACCCCGATTGCAGGCTTGCCGTGGCGTCGGATGAGCGACGAGAAGGAGATAATGGAGGCGAAGAAGGCGACGTCGATGGCGGATCTTCTGAAGGGGTGTCCGAAGGAGTTCACCAACATCCACAAGTACCTCGAGACGCTCGAATACAAGAGTCGTCCCGACTACTTCGGCCTCTGGAGCGAGTGCTTCACCGGATTCAAGAGGGTCCGCGGCTCGTTCTTCGGCCGCTTCGAGTGGGAACTGGGCCGTGGCGGGGGCGACGAACTGTTCACGGCACTCTCGATCAGCGAGAAGCGCGAGAAGAACGACTTCAAGGTGGCCACCAAGATGCAGATGGCCAAGAAGATCTGGCCGTACGCCGACTCGGCGCAGTTCAAAAAGAAGATTCTGAACTTGTAATCGACGAGTTGAGCAATAAAACTTCATTACATCAGAATATTCACTAGAATATGAGTAGAAGTGCTGTGGATCTGATGGGAAGGGGGAGAGAGGGAGGAAGGGACACTGTTATACCGAAAAGAAACGGAATGGGACGGGGGACGGTTGCTCAAATAACTTAGAAAGTATTACAGAAAGCTTTCTCAAAAATGAAAAGCACAACTCTGGGGATGGGACATATAAAAGTCGTGCACTTCAGATACAGGAATCGGTGGGAGGGACGGTAGTTTGCAAAACAGCGCATGGGGGAAAGATGGTACCTACTAGTCATTGATAGTAGACTGTTAGCGGGCCGATTTGCTCTCGTGCTCAACTCAACATCCAATGGTGTTTGGAAGGTTTTCAGTTGGCACTACAAGTAACTTGGAGGTACTGCGCGCTCTTAAGAGCCCTAGAAAAGCAAATTTTGGAAAAAAGGGCTCCCAAGAGGGTTCGAAGGCGCATTCTAAAACTATTATCACATTTCAGAGGAGTTTTGAGAGTGCTGCATGGGCAGATTTTCTCTACTTAATGCTTATTTTTGTGGGGAAAAATGATTTTGAGTGTCAAATGTGACAACATTTCGAAAAATTGGAGAAGCAAAAAAGCAGAGTAGCAGTTCAAACAGTAAATATATAGAGGGGGATGGGTCAGAAGAACCGAAGAGCATTGAAACTGGAGAGGAAGCGGTTGTAATTTCAAAAGTACGCAGGAGAGTAAGAAGTATGATCAAAAATCACAATAAAAACAGAAAAGAAGCGCTGAAAAGCACAGAAGGCACAGAAAAATCGAAGGCCGTGAAATTAGTTTTGGGCACTTTGTGGTTGTTGCTGCTGCTGTTGTTGTTCTCGTTGTGGGGGACCTCCCTGCGGTGCACCAGGGGGCGGAGCTTGTTGCGATGACGGGTTCATACCTTCAAAACTTGGGAGAACTTGAGAAACCGGTTTGGCACTTGATGGAAACTACCTTGATTGGCATTTCCTTGGAACTGCTGCGGACCCGAGTTCTGACGAGGCATGTGTCCCTGATGCATTTGGTATTGTTGTTGCGGTTGCTGATATTGGTTTTGGTTAAGAGTACGGTAGTCGAACGTATTCGACTGCGGGAACCCTTGATCAGCACGCTCTCCCATCACACTTTGTTGTTGACCTGGAAAGAAGAGTGTCGAGAGGATTATTTGTTGATTTTCTCTTACCATGCTGGTTTTGTTGCATCGGGTGCATCTGTGGAATCATCGTCAAGTACATCGGCTGAAAAAAAAATTTAGCATGTCCCTAGCCATCGTTGAAACACGAGTAAAAATCGCAAAAACTGGAAAGGAAAAACATGCCTGTTGCGGATAGTAAGTATGTTGATGCGGGTGCACCATCATGATATGAGGATTCATGTGACCAGGAACTCCGATCATCTGAGTTTGTGGGCCATGTGGACCCTGCTGCGGGCCCTGCGGAGGCCCTTGCATCATCTGGTGCTGCTGCGGCTGTCCTGGTTGCTGAGGCGGTTGTCCTTGTTGCTGTTGTGGCGGTGTACCGCTGCGTTGTCCAGATTGCGAGCTGGTGGATCCACTGAGACTGGCATTGGATCCGCCCTCCGGCTCGCGATGCATTCCGTTCTGAAAAGAAGCGAAGAGTACGATACAAAACAGAAAGAAGCGGAGAAAAGAAAGCGATGCAGTCGTGCGATGGTTCTCTTCATCTCTTTTCTCACCTGTGGGGGTCCCTGCCCCTTCTGTCCATTCTGATCAGCTCTCGGTCCTGGAGTTGTCGGCTGACTGTTCGGATGCGACTGTGGAGCGCCTTGCTGTTGGTGCTGTTGGTCAGGACCTCCATACTGATGAGGTACTTGATGTTGTTGTGGTTGCGGTTGAACCTGCTGGAATCGTTGCCCTTGCGGCACCATGAACAACTGTTGTCCGAATCTTTGTTGATACATCGCTTGAGGAACCTGCTGCGGTTGAACCATTTTTATTGGGTACTGAGCTTGTGGCATTCCAGCTTGATATTGAGCTTGGAAGTACTGCTGATTCATCGCTGATGGCATAACCGGCCCCGAATTAGTGACCGGGTAGAAGCACGGCTGCTGCGGCTCGCGGAACTCGCCCTCTCCTCTCCTCGGCGGCTGCTGTTGCTGCTGATTGGGCTGACGCCCGTCCGTCTGAGCACCGCCCGCAGTGCTCGTCGGGACCTGTTGATTGGCTGCTTGCTGCTGTTGCTGCTGTTGCTGCGCTTGTTGAGACTGCTGAGCAGTTGCCGGATTAGCTGCAGCAGGTCCATACATATGTCCTGGGACTCCAGGTCCCATCGGAAGCTGCTGGATGAACTGTGCGTTCGGCGGATAACCCTGCTGACCTTGCTGCTGCATCTGCCACATCTGTTGCAATTGCTGCTGCGTTGGCTGCATACCGCCAGGCCCCATATGGGGAACCATTCCACCCTGCTGCATCATTCCCATCGGAACTCCGACAGGACCACCTTGCGGCATCATTCCCGGATGCTGGTATCCAGCCGGAATGAACTGCGGTTGTTGTTGCATTTGATGCGGTGGTGGCATCTCTCCTCCCGGTCCCATCGGTCCAGTTGGTGTGGTGGGAGTCGGAGTGGTCGGAGCAATACGTGGCTTGAACTCTGGAGCATTTATGTTGAACTTAAACGAGGCCGACTTCGAGGCAGTAGTGACGACGGACGAAGTTTCATCGGAAAGATCATTCGCGTCTCTGAAAATAGAAACTCATCATCATCATCTCAATCATCTCTCTGTCCGCGACTTACTCGTCGTCAACCGGTTTTCTTCCTCCGTCTGTCTCATCTTGTCCGTCGCCTTCACTCGTTGACGGCGACTCTTCTGAAACTAATGACTGACTGACCCCCAATTCTATTCTTTCTCACCTCTCTTCTGGTTGCCAACCGGTTTTGACGATGACGACGTAGCACCGGCCGCTGCAGCAGCAACGGGAGCGACTGCAGGCGGCGCTGACGGATCGTTTTCAGATTGTGATGGCGGTGGCGTCGACTCCGTTGAGGATCCTTTGGAGACCAAAGAGCTCGGAGGCCCACGATTCCACGCGCCTTGTGGAGCAGGTGGGGCTGGAGACTGCTCTTTCGGTGAAGTGGAAATGCTGAAGTTGCCGCCCCAAGTTTTCAGATCAGCGACGCGTGAGGAAGAGCCTTTCTCAGAAGCAGGCTCCTGGTTGTTAGCCGTCTGCTTGGCGCTCGGACGAGGATCGAGCATCTGCTTTTGCTGACGGAACGACTGGTCGTGACCGCCTCCTTGGTTCTGACCCTTCCCCTTGGCCATCTGCCAATCTGCAAAAGAAGTAATATGACAACTTCAATAAAAAACGATTGCGCGCGAATGCAAGGGTGCTGGAGTGTGATTGTTTGGACAACAGACCGCTGGCTTGCTCAATCGATGTGTCTCCGCAGCCGCGAAAGCGCGCGTCCGTTCAAACCCAAGAGGAAGAGGAAGAGAAAGAGAGATCAGCTGATGATGAGACGTGTATTACAAACCACTCGGGAAGGAGGGCTTCGAGCGTGTCAATAGGGGCGCCGGACTGTTTCGAAATCGCGTATTTCGATTCGAAACGGGACATACTGATTGAAATCATTTCGCTGCAGGAAGATCGAGAAGGGAAAGAGATGCGAAGAAAAGAACAGCACAAAAAGTAGATTCATTCGGGTATCTCGCAAGATGAAGAGAGAAACGAGGAGATGACCGATTCGTCTCTGGGTACAACATGATTTGATAGGTGACTCTTGCGAATCGAGAATGCGAAGAAGAGATAGAGGAAGAGTTACTGCGACGACGACTGCGATGATGGGCGGGACGGCGAACGACACTGGAAAGAGCGCCGGTGCGACGATGACGTGTCGCCTAAGCAGAGAGGCGATCGATCGGAGGACACAACAGTTTCGAGAAGAGAAAGAGAAGGATGAGAAGAAGAACAACTTGTGATAAGCGGTGTGGAGCGGCGAGGCGCGAGGAAGGTGGCGAGATCAGAGAAAGAGAGGGCATGCGGTGGGAGACGCAGACCGGCACGGTGAACGGTGCCCACCGGAAATAGTAGAGTACTTTGCGGCGAAATAAATCTCCGTTGGATTGTTGGTGCTGAATTGAGCGATAAATCAGCTAGCTGAGAGTATAGGTTGGGAAGGAGGAACGAATCGCTCTGCAGCCGTTTTGCGGGCGAAAGAGAAAACGGTTGCATCAGTTGGTTAGCCCGGGACGCGCACGCATTATGTCATGCGAAATGGGTCAAGACAAAGGAGAACCGCACAAAAAAATGATGCCGGGAAAACGATGCGCTCGCTGCGAGAGAAGAGATAGATTACGATCAACAGGCTGGCGACGCGCACTCACTCACCATTCTCCCGATAGTCCTGAGAATCGTTTTGTCGACGGTTTTGGTTGTTGTAGGCGCCGCCCTTTTGAAGTTGTTGCGGCTGATAGTTCTGTTGAGAAGATTGCTGCTGTTGTTGCGGGTTGTAGCGACTGTTGTTGGCGGAGGAAGATCCGCTGTTTCGACGGTCGCTCTTGAGTCCCTCAGCACGCCGATTGACTGGTTGACCGTTGGGAGCGAGGTTCGGATTACGACGTTGCTGTTGCTGTTGGTTATAGTTCTGATTTCCTTTGCGACGATTGCCGTACTCGAAGTCGTCCTCACGGGTCGTCTTGTCGAGATCTCGTTCGACATCGTCGTTCTCAAGGTTTGCGTAGAACTTGGACGATTGATTCGACTCGATCTCACGAGCCAGTCTCTCGGCGCGCTCTCGATCCTCATCTGTTCCAACCACCTCGACAGTAGAGTACTGGGTCAGATCCTCTCGGAACGTCGAGACGACGTTCATCTTTTTGTTCGCGGCGAACATTTCGTCAACGGGCCAGAAAGCTCCGTTGTTGTGCGTATTATTTCTGCGTCCACTGGTAATTGGTGGTAGATTCATTGGCTCTTGGTCCTCAATAGCTCCTCCGATCTCTTCATCGTCTCCGCACCACTCCTCCAAAGCTTCGTTCTCATTCGGCAAGTCTCCGTGATACTGTCTATCAGTGACGAACTTGCTCGACATTTTCTGATGTTTGTCAGGTTTAGAAACGAAAGCAAAGTCGACGATGTCGCAATAGTTGAACGTCATTTTGTCAACAACTTCGGATTCTGTTCTCATGAGGTTTTTTTCATTCTCCTCGGTCACTTCGACGACGCAACGAAGTCCAAAAGCCACCTGAAAAACCCGCCGACTTTAAAATTTACAAGTTCAAAAAGCTTACAGAGTCAAAGGTCGAATTGGCTTCCAAGCGGACGGCATCGAGGATTCCAGAGTATCTTTTATTGTCCGTTGTGCCAATAAGGATTTCGCGTCCCTTAAACCGTTCACTTTTACGTTTTTCTCGTAGTGTTTTTCCCCTTACGTGCATATCGTGAATGGCGTGCAACACCTCCAGAGTTATCTGAGAACCCGTTGCTGGCAGGACAGCGCCAGCTTCAGTGGCTTGAACCTTGTTTGTTCCAGTCACCATTATCTTCTCTTTTTGTTTTTTATTTGCAACTGGCTAGGATGCAAATATAGATGGATAAATAAAGGAAGGATTGACTTCAGGTGCAGTCAAAGGCAGTCTGGGCAAAAAAACCTGAAAATACTGCATTTTTCAGCAAAGTGGACCAGAAAAAAGGAAATTGCGCAATCGGAAGAAGTATGAGTCACAGTTCTTGCTCTTTTTTTTGGCGATGACGATGGCAAAATACAGTTTCCTTTCTTCTTACCCATATTTCATGATTATTTGAAAGTTCACCAGATGAAAAGTTAAATGTGATTTTGATTGAAGCGAAGATTGCAAAATTACATTCAAAACTTTTGCGGCCGGGCGCGCGAGGCAATTCAAAACGAGTCGACTACGCGCATTTTCGAAAATCACCGTTTGAAAACACCTGTCGGAACGGGCGCGGCAAAAAAGGGACGGCGTCAACGGATCGAATTTGAAAAAAATGCGCGAGAGTGTGAAAAGAGAGAGAGGAAGGGAACGCTGCACATGCGGTAAATGACGGAAATTTCGCAGAGAGTCGAGAGAGGCACGAGGCCCCGCCCCGTTGCAATGCGTGTGCGCGCGTATTCGCAACGTTGCCGCGCGCCTTTCTGCCACTCCGTTCCATTGCAACGCGTTGGTGGTCTCGATCGATACAGTGTGTGTGTGTGCGCGCCGTCGGGAGTGCTCGACCTTCTATAGTGCGAATAAATGGGTCATTGCACGTGGCAGTCTGCGTCCCAAAAGAAAGTCATGAAGAGAGAGAAAGAAGAATGGCAACAAGTGATCAAAACTAGAGAATTAGACACAGGCAGTGATTCCTCTCGCACCCATTGTTCTCGGGGACCACTGGCGACTTCGGAAGCAATTAACACCAGAATATACGGGCGGAAACTCTCAGATTCAGTGTGGGAGAGCCCGAAAGTAACAAGGGAGCTGGAAATTTCAGATTAAAGGGGGGCGACAACTTCTCGACGACCTCTTCGGCGGAAACGAAAAGCCGCTTCTCGAGACGTTCATAATTAGCGATTGACCTCGAAATGATAATCACAGACACTCCCGGTCACTATTCCTCGCCACTTGTTGTTTTTTGGCGCCACGGACGGCGCGGCGTCCTTTTCGCATATTCCTCGAGTGCAACCAGTTTCGACCGCCCCCTTTTTGTGTGTATATCTTTTGAGAAACATGTGTGTGTGTGTGTGTAATCCGTCTCTTATTTTGCCGCTTTTGTGTTCGTTTTCGCGCAACACTTCTCCTCCCTGGAGAAGTCTGAAAAAGAGGGCGGAGTCCACACGAGGAGCCATCGAAGAGCGATTTCTCGGTGATTCTAGAACTCTGAGAATCAACGAATCAAGATTCCAACGGTTTCTGTTCCGAGGATCGTTTCGGTAAATCTGGGAGAGTTTCACTGGAACTGGGAGCAAATGGATGTTCACTGTCCCCTCTGTGCCAGTGGAAGAGGATGTTCCTAGTCCGTTCGCGCGTGTTTCCGGGCGTCCGGTCGGAATCGTCGTGCAATTAACACATATGATGATACGACCTCCCTCCGTCTTTTTCCGTTCCGTTCTTACCAATTGGACGCGGCGGGCGGCAATTACATTGTCTCCTCCTCCTCTCTCTTTCTCTTTATTATTTATCACTTGATGTTCTTGCTTCGCATCGTCTTCTTTGTTTTCCGACGACTGCATTCCATTCCGACGACGACGAATTCAGAAGTCGTCGTGAGGAGGAGGAGGAGAAGAAGCACCTGTCGGCGGGAAGAAGAAGAAGTTCTCGGGTACTTTCCTCAAGTGGGAGGGCGCCTCCTTCAACTTCTTCCCGCCCGTTTAATCCTGCTGCCCCCAATTAAGTCGTTGGCAGTGGGAATAAGAAGAAGAGAAAGAAAAAGGTGTTCATCGCGATAACGTCTTCAGAGTTTGACTTCATCAATCACAGTGACGTCTTCAGCAAGTTTGCTTCTGCAAAGATCGTCAGTTCGAGATAGGGGCGTCCGAAGTGAACGCGTCAATCATAATATCTCTCTCTCTCTCGAGTAGTATCAGTGCCCGCACGACGGACGGCCGCCCTGTATTTAGGTCAATTATTCAACACATCCTCCCCTGCCGCATTGCAACTTTATCATTCCTCCTCCGTTCGCTCCTTCTTGCACTCTCTCTTATTTATCATATTGTTTGTCACTTGTTGTGGTCTCTCCGTCGTCTTCTTCTTCTTCTTCGAATTCTGGTACCAGCCACCGATGTTTCTTCTTCTCTTATCTCTTCTTCTTCTCGAGTGATTCACGACGTGGCAACTCTCCTCCTCCTTCTTCTTCTTCGTCCTTCGACCGCCTCGTCGCCTTCTTCATTCCCACCTCTCCTCTTTTTGTCGGTTTTTATCTTTTTATCTGCATGGGAACCGCTCAAATAATGCCTCCTCCTCCTCGTCTCCTGCACTTCCTGAAGACGTTCCACTTCATTTCAGGAGATGTCCTCCTACTTCGGCGCCTCTCCCGGCGCCTCGTCCGGAGCCCATCCCGTCGTTCGACAGAGCCCCGCCGCAGTCAGATTTCAGAGGAAAACCTCCACCGGATCGGCCCCCGTAAGTCACTTTCTTGAAACGTTCAGATGGGGAGAGGTGTCACACGGGACATCTCCCGATGGTCACGCTACTCCCCGCCTCCTTTCGTCTTCTTCTTCTTCATCTCCTCCTCCCTCTTCATCCTTTTTTATCGCCTTCTTCTTCTTCTCCTTCCCGTGTCCACTTGTCATCGTTTCGCCCGTCCATATCATCCGTGTCTGCTGCCGTTTTGCACTTTCTTTTTACCGCCGTTGACGTCTTCTCCTTCTTCTTCTGCTTCTTCCCTTCCACCCGTTTTCTGTTTCTGGTTTCGGTGAAAAAAGGGCAAAAGCCTGCGAAAAGACCGATGACACCTTCATAAGCAGAAGAAGCAGAAGCAGAAGAAGAAGGGGGAGGAGGGAAGAAGAAACGCGTTCGTCGTCGTGTTTCTTTCCTCGCACTCCCCTCATGATAAATATCCCGTCGCGTGGCGTCGAAACAACACCGAATTGCTCTAATTTCCTCTCCGAACGCGGAGACCGTCTCACTTTTACTGCTATCCCGTTAACTGACTCAATGCGAGACACGATTCCTCATTTCAAACTACGTTTCCATCGCTCCTTTCAATTCCCTTCCTTTTCAACCGTTATTCTGGAACTACCGTAATCTCGTGTTCGAACCCATTACTACCAAATAGTTTCTTATTGTTCTTTTTTCCTAGGCCAACCGATCTGAGCTCAGCTGTTAACTTCTCTCCTTTCGTTTTCCGGCGTAAAGTGTATCTCCTCGATCCCTTCCGCTTCAAAATTTCCGAAATGCGCGCGCGCGCGCCTTGTGTCTCACCCCCGCCTGTTTATCACTGTTCTTCCCTCACTGAGAATTGGGGTCAAGATCATTTAATCACGGAAAGAAGGAGTGTGCGGAAGGCCTCTCTCTCTCTCTCCACTTATGAAACGGAATGAACTGTCTTGATGAAAAAGAAACAAAAAAAGCGCCGCTTGCAGTCAGTACCGCCGCCGTCAGTGCCTCCACCGGAGAGCAGTGCGGACGAGGAAGAGCCGCGAACGAGCCAGCACCACAATCAAAACTACTCGTCGACGTCGACAGTAGCCGCCGCAAGAGAGCCGACGCGAGTGTCGACACTCAAAAGAGAGGAGAAGGAGAAGCGTCAGAAGGAGCGTATGGAGAAGGAGCGGAGGGAGTTGGAAGAGAAACGAGTCAACGAGCACGAGATGCGCCACGAAGACGTCGTCCATCCGTCGCTCGGCGAACGCACCAGCTACGTCGAGGAGCCGCCCTCGACGACGACCACTCTCGATCGGAGGGAGGAGCGGAAGGACGCGCTCGTGCGGCGCATCAACAACGAGATGCAGCTGGCGACGTACGTGCAACAGGTGGACCTCTCGAATGTGAAGCAGCCCGTCGGCGCCTACACACAGGGCGTCTACCGCTTCCGAATGCTTCGCTTCGTCGAGGCGGGCCTCCGTCGCACGTTCTGGGTGGTCGGAAAGATGCTGGCGAACCACAAGCTCGCCTCGCTCTTCATCGCCCTCCTGTGCTTCGGAATGGCGCTCGTGCTGCCCGGAGTGCACCGCAATCACCTCTTCGTCGATCTTCCGTTCTCGCACATCTTCGGCGTCGACACCGACGTCATCTCGAACGGAATCGGCATTGTGCCCAAGAGTCAAGAGTTCAACTCGTCGAATCCGGCGTTTTCGTGCATGAATTGGCGGGATTCCAATCATTTCGCGGTGCTTCTCAAGACGATGTGAGTGAGAGACGGAGAGTTGCGTGCATCCGAATGTTTGTTTGTTTTTTGCAGGACTTCTCGGGACACCATCCTCCGGAAAGACGCCGTGCTCGCCTACAACGCGCTCAAGAAGAAGCTCGACCACTTTCCGGTCGAGAAGCGCGAGTTCCTGGTGCAGTGCTCTCTCGAGTGCGAGACCGACAAGGACATGGTCGACCGCATCATCAAGAAGAGCCCGCAAGTGGCGCTCACCTACCCGGAGACGTTCGTAAGCATGAGCAAGGACTCGACGAATCTGACGAGAGTCTACCTCGGTGCCGCCATCGGAGGCGTCGAGACGGACACGGACGGCGCCATCTCGAAGGCCACGTCGCTGCTCATGAACTTTGTGCTCCGCGACGATCTGAGCGGGAAGGAGCACAACTCGTGGCACCGGCACTTCGAGGAGCAGACGAGACTCACCGCGGCGCCCAACATCTCGCTGCTCGCCTGGTCGCCGGAGACGTTCAAGGCGGCCGTCGTCGCGACGCTCAAGGACCAGTACTGGTGTCTGCAGTTCTGTCTCGCTGTGCTCTTCGTCGTGTGTCTGCTCGGATCGTTCGGCATCAACGCCTACCAGGTACCGCCCGTTCCATCCCTTTGTTCTCTCTCGCCTCATCCTCCCGTCTTTTCAGTCGAAGCCCTGCGTCGGAATCATGATCTTCTTCACTCTTCTCGTCGTTTCAATCACAGGTATGATGACGAAAAGATGATGAAGAAGAGGCGAAACCCTCCAATTATTCATATTTTCGGAATTCGGAATGAAATCTAATCCCTCGCCGGATGCCCCTCAAAAATGGCCTGAAATTCTCAATTCGTCCTCGATTTCCGTCATCTCATCTCCTTTTTTTCCAGGCCTCTCGATGCAATTCTACCGTAATCTGCCCGTCGACCCCTTAGTCTATCCCATTTGTTTCGTGACAATCGGTGAGTCGTGAATCATTCATTAGGCCCTAGAAACGAGCTCACGAGTGCTCCGCGAGCAGCAATACGAGCCCAATTAGGAGTCGAAAGAGCCGCCCGCAAGAGTGAGAGAGAAAGGCGGCTCTTCGAATCAAAAACACACTCTCGACCGCAATGACGACGTTTTATTTCCTTCGGCCAACTTGCACACTCATTCCGTTTTATGGTTTTCTTCTTTTCTTCCTCCCTCCGGAATGAGCTCCATCAGAAGACGTTTCGATTTCATTCGGCTGCCCCTTCCACTGGAATTCTTCTTCTGAATCGTATCTCTTTCAGGAATCGGTCTTCTGTGGCTGTTCCAGCTGCACTTCAGCTGGTCACGTTACTCGTCCGCAGCCGTCCATCCGACCGAAAAGATCGCCTTCATTCTGTCGCACGACGCGCCCGGCATCGCAGCTAGCGCCGTCGTCGTCGTCACCACTTTCCGTGAGTTTTGTCGCTCTTTCTTTGGTGTCACGTGACACCGTGTTTCAGTCGTGATGGGACTCGTGATCTCGAACGCGCACATGGTCTCTTCGTTCCTCGGAATCGCGTCTTCCGTCGCCATCCTCCTCGTCTTCACCGTCTTGTAAGTGACGTCTTCTGCCTCGTCTCTGACGTCTTCTTTCCCTTTTCAGCTTCATTTCCGTCTTCGTTTTCATGGGTGGAAGTCGGGAAGCTCGCGGAGTGAAGTGGTATCAAATATTCAAGAAGGGCGATACCCACTTCACAGGTCCGTTCGTCCGTTTCCCACCCGGGGAAACCCGTTGCTTTTGCAGCTCCCCAACTGGCGTCGTTCGACTCTGCGTCTCTCTTCTCTCTCCACGATCGCCTTCTCGACGCCCGTCCGTGTGCTTCGAGGGCCGTCGGCGCGTTCGTCATCAGTCCCAAGATCAGATATCCGGTCCTCATTCTGTGCACCGTCTTCGTCTTCATGGCCGGCTACGGGTTCTGGAAGACGGAGATCGACATCAAGGAGGAGTACTTCCTGCCGACCGCTTCTGCCGAGAAAGGGTTCATCGAGCAGTACCGAGAGCAGTTCGGAAAGACAACGCAGTTCATGGAACTCACCATCGAGAGCACCGTCGAGTACCACGATCACGAAGTGCAGAACAGCATCTTCGACCTCTTGGACTACGCAATTGTGAGTGGGAAAAAAGGAAATTGCCCCGAACCAGGATCGAACTGGTGACCTTTAGATCTTCAGTCTAACGCTCTCCCAACTGAGCTATCGAGGCGCCGGTTCCCCATTAACGCATTTGTTTTCAGGAGGAAGGGTACGCGACACGCGCCGTCAACTGGCTCTCCGATTTCGCGAAATTCGAAAAAGCGAGCATTTACGACGTGAATCCGGTAGAAAGACGTCTTCATTGGAGACAGACTGACGCCTTCTTTTCAGGACACCTTCGTGCCAGTCGTCAATCTCGTCTTTCTGCCGTCGGAAACGTACCGAAAATACGCGTCGGACATCATCATGGATCGCTTCCAGACGCAAATCGTCAAGTCGAGAATGTATTTGGAGTTGACGACAAAGGGCTTCAACGAGAGGTTCACACTGGATTTCAGATAAACTCTTAAACTTTCTCTCCGTTTTCAGAACCACTTTCGTCGACACTCTCCTCAAAAAGGCGGCCGTCAAGGGGATCCCTCTGTCGGTGGAAGTGCCCTCCTCCATGTCCCTTCGTCACGACATCAGCCTCTTCACTTCTGGAATGGTCGCGTTCGGAGTGGCCATCGTCATGCTCTTCGGCGTTTCGTTGGTCCTCCTGGGACAGCCGGCACTGACTGCGATGCTTCTGATCACTTCCATCGCAGGTAATAACATCCGTTTCCCTCGTCTATTCCACTCTGTTCCGATCTTTCAGTGCTCGGAGAGACCGTCGGCTACGCCTACTTCTGGTCCGTCCCGATGAACATCGTCACACTGACGATGGCGCTCGCCGGCAACGCGCTCACCTGCGTCATCGTGATGGCCTTCTGCTACAGCTACTCCATGTCCGGAAAGTCGCAGATCCGGGCGGGCGTCCGCATTCAGTACACGTTCCAAGCGACGCTCGTTCCGGTGCTGTTCGCGTGCATCGTGCCCGTCCTCACCTTCCTGCCGCTGCTCTACGTCGACGTGCCCGTCGTCCACCACCTCTTCAAGATCATCGTCCTCAACGCGGCCGCCTCTCTCATCCACTACCTCTTCTTCCTGCCAAAGTAAGACGCGCCTCCACGCTCCGACACACTCTCATCCGCTTTCAGCATGATGCTCGCGTTCTCTGAACGCTTCGGCTTCTCGTGCACCTCTTTCAACTGCGCCGAACTGTGTTGTGACATGGACGACGAGTCGTCGATCTACTACATCCCGACGGGCGGCCGTGCAATCCACCCCGAAGGCCTCTACCACCATCCCTCCTACACCTACACCGTTCCGAAGCCTCTCATTTCGGCGCCACCGCCACACTATCTGGCGATCGCCGCGCCGCCCGTGCAGTCGATTTACGGGCACGCGCAAGAGTACGCGTCGCGTGGAGAGATGAAGAGAGAGTCGCGAAGACATCGTCGACACAGCGAGTCGTCGATCGGCGAGGAGCTCGAGAACGGAACGCCGCGCAGAGATCGCGAGTCGCGCAGACGCAGACAGCGACGCGCCGTCAGCCGCGACAGCGAGATCTACGAGGATCTGCCGAGTCCGGTGAGTCTTCTGAAGTGCGCTTTGCTGACAATATCTTCTTGTTTCAGAGAGTCGTCACGTCTTCATCCCGTTCGACGTCGCCACGTCGTCAGCAGCCGGGAAGCGTCCGTCGCCAGAACGGCGCCCGTCCGCAGGCGTTCCACTACGACGAGGGCGCCCAATGGCGTCCTTACGTGCAGCCGTCCCCGTACATGTTCTACCCGGGACCGGTTTACGGACAACAGAGGCGATGAGGCCTTGTTCCGATTGATTTCTTTGCTCAGGGATCGCTATCCAGTTCCTCTTTCCCTTTCTTTTACCTGCTCCGTGACAAGTCAGCCATCTAACTCCTTTTCCTTCTTCCTGCCACAGTTCTTTCATTTCATACCCTATCTTTTATGGTGCTTTTAAATTATTTTGTTAATTTATTTTCCAAACGATTTCGTCTGATAAAGAAACGCATGCGAATAAATATATGAGACAACCCAAGAATAGTCAGTCAGTTAGTAAAGGATGGTAAATACAAGACAAGCCCTTCATCCGAAACGATCCCGTTCTATCAGCAGCAATATCCGTCCTCTTCGATGCTGGCCGCTTCGTTCGCCTTCAGAATCAGCCGTTCTTGCTCTTTCATCTGCCTCTCATCGTGCGACTGCACATGCATCGGCTTGCTCTGTTGCAGTTTGTGCAGCAGCGTCAGGAAGATCGACTCGACGTGATCCGCCTCGGAAGCCGATTTCGCAGAGGTTTCGAAAAGGGCCATGTTATTCCGGTCGGCGAACATCTGTGCTTCATCGGTGGACACTTTATCAGCGCATTCCACGTCGCATTTGTTTCCGATCAGAATTCGAGGAACCTCAAATTCTATGGTTGATCTTCTCAGTTTTTACTTCTGAACTGTATTTACCTCACTGTCTCCGACCAGTCCGTGCTTTTCGCACTCTTTGATCCACAACGCCAGATCGTTGAAGGATTCCCGGCTGAAAAGGAACTGTGAGACACTTTCAGCTTATTATTACTGTTCTCACCAGGTTACATCGTACACGAACACAACAGCATTTACGTTTCGATAGTAGTGGGCGACGATCGATTGTCGGTAGCGTTCCTGTCCGGCAGTATCCCACAACTGCACACGGAGCAACTCGTTCTCGATGACACAGCTTCGCTCCCGAAAATCCACTCCGATCGTCGCCTCGGTGTGCTCCGGGAAGCGTCCGCAGCAGAAACGGAAAGAAAGACACGTCTTTCCGACGGCCGCGTTTCCAACTATAATCACTTTGAACGTGCGCTTCAGCTTGTAATTCTTCGTTGATGAAGGTGCAAGAGCCATTTTCTTCGGAGCAGAAGAGATGGACGGTTCCGAAGGAGGAGCTGGAGGTGGGGTAGTCGCAGAGACGGTTGGAGCCGATGACGGATAAGGAACACGAACCGGCGTGGCAGATACAGGGGTAGGATCATGAGGAGGAGGAGGCGGAACCGACGCTGCCGATGGAGGAGGCTGAAGAATCGGGAGGATCGAAAGGATCACAAAAAGTCACTTACCAACTCGTCCGGATGAGTTGCGGTGACCTGTCTCGGCGGATCGATGACAGTGGCGTAAGTGGAGAACTGAGGTGTCGGGATGTTCGGAATACCGCGCTGATCCGACATCTTCAAACAATCTATTAGAATCAGTCGGAAGGGGTGAAGAAGGAATTCAGATACTTTTAGTACGTTGAGGACAGTTTAGTTCAATTTAAAAATGAGATCCATTAGTGATAAAGGTAAGATTTCATTATACTCGTGTTTAGACATCGAGAAACCGGTGCTGTTAGAGAAATACAATGAAAATGAGATTATTTATGACCATATGGCGGCCAAATCTTCTTCTTTCTGACGAGATCCATGAAAGCGCTCTTGATGTGTTCCGGCTGAAGAGGAGCGTCCTCCTGGTTCAGCTTATTCCGCAGATCGAGCGCCTCCTCGACGATGTCTCCGACCAGCACCTTCGCCAGCGTTCGGAAAGTCAGAATCACGTTGGCCGACGGCGTGGCACCTGTATGCTTCTTGATCTCGTTCGAGACCCACGATTTCGTAAAACTCGATCTGAAAAGGGTCGGGTTCTTGTGTTGCTCGGCTATTTCTTACTTACCGCCTGTATGCCTCGTATCTGTCGACCTGTTCTCTCGTCATATTCGCTAGGATCACCATTCTTTTCATTTCAACTTCGCTCGACGGGACGATCGAGTTGAGGACAACCTCGCTTTTTGGTGGAGGAATGCTCTTTCGAGGCGAAGAAATTGAGGAAGAAATCGGAAACTGCGTCGAGAGAATTGGTGGCGCTGAGACAGTCGCTTTCGGCTCCAACTTATTCTCATTTGGTTCGTCCGGCTCTTCAGCGTTCAACTTGATTGGAGTTTTCATCATGTCCCATTGAACAGGCACTATTGGCTCGTGCTCTTCAGTTCGACGACGCTTCGGAGTTTCTTCGAGACGTTCGGTTCTTCTTTTGAAATTTGTTTCCCAAGAGGTGCTTGGTCCCGAACATGGGAACGTTTCGGTGGGAGTTTCCGACTTCTGGAGGTGATGGTGGTGGAATGAGATAGAGAAAACTCGATGCTTACGTTCGGGACTACGATCGAATTATCAGTAGAATCTATTTCTTTCTGGACACCATCTTCCTTCTTCAATCCGTCGTTCAATGAACTTTCCGGAGAATCGGACAGGGAGGCTTCTTCTGGTTCCATTGTGTCAACGAGGTTCTCATTATTTCTGTCCTCGTCATCACTGCAGCAGAAACACCAGAGTAGACCGCATGGAGATATGTTTACCTCATGGCCAAACCAAAATTGTCTATCGCCGGTCTCAAGTCTGCCTGATTCTCGCTGTCACTATCGCTGAGCCCTCCGAAATAGTCTGGTCCATTTCTCGCCATATTAACCTGTAATCTTCTTCCATGTTTTTCGCTGGAAAACGGTGGAAAGCGATGTAAAAATCGGGTGAAAAAGGAACTTTTTCCCAATGAGGAACACGTCGCACATTGTCGGATTCTAGGCCACGGCCTAGGATTCTACCGTGTACTACTCCCGGACAAGCGTTATTTTTTCCGCAACTTTTCAAATTGCTTCGTTCCTTTAAAGGCCTTTGAATTAATAACTTTCTGAGCGTTTCAGGAAAACAATGAGTTCTAATGTTCTTCTGGAAGCTGTCAATTTCTTCGACGTGACTGTCGAATTCACCGGTGGAGCCGAATTTTTGGTCAAGGCGAAAAAGGAAAAAGTAACTCTTCCTCCATGTAGGTTGCGAAATATTGCAATATTTTCAAACACCAACATATTAAATTACAGTTTCAACACTGAAGACCTTGATGAAAATTGTGCATGATTCCCTTGTCACAGATAAAGCTAGAATTGGCATGCTGTTCAGCCCGGATGCGACTGAAGTGGCTCACGGTGAGCCCAACGCCTTCTATGAGCCTAAATCGGTAGTTTCTCGTTCAGGAGTGATTGTTCTCATCAACGACACCGACATCAAACTGCTCTCCGATTACGAAACGCACCTCGAGAAAAACGACACGGTCACTTTCGTCTCGACCCTTCACGGAGGCTAACTCGTTCCGCAGTCCTCCGATCGGATCTGCTTCGTGTCTCAATGTCAATTGAATTACTTTGTTCCCCATTGTTGTCTCTATTCTCTCGTGTGTTTCTTGTTTCATGCCCGGTACAAACAAAAAAGGAAAATATTTTATTAATTGAGCAAAAGGCATCTGTACATTATCTAGAAATCCGTAAAGAACCGAACCAAACAAGGCGAATGCGAAAGAGATAATGGAAAGGCGAGAGAGATTAGAGGAGGTCTGGAGCCTCGCAACGGTCGCCCTCGTGCTCGCTGATGTAGGGAAGCCGCTTGGATTTGTAGAGCAGCATGAGCCAGAACACGATGTTGAAAACGACGAACTGCAAGAGTTGGCGGTGGGGCGCGTTTGCAGAGTGGCGAGAAACTGACCACAAGAGGGAAAGCGGCGCGGCTGACGATGTCGATGTGACTGTGACGGACGCAGAACCGACTCGGCTGCTTGATGACCGCGATGATGGACGTCGGCGCGGCGTTGCAGGTGCACTCGGCGAGTCGGACGTCTGCAATCAGTTCAGAAGACGTTCCTTCCCCTCAGAAGACGTCGGCTCACCGTGGAGAATGTCGGGAGTGGGCGGAGCCGGTTTGTGCTCCATCTTCTTCTCGCGACGACGTCGATCCTCGTTCTTCTTCTTCGAATACGCCACACACGCGTACTCGATGAGCGCGAGAATGACGAGAAGATAGCAGAATCCGAGGAAGACGTCGACCGCTTTGACGTAGGCGACCGGCGGAAGACGTCGGTTCGTGCCCGTCATCAGATGTGTCTCCGTCAACACCGTCATGGTGCCGATGAGTGTGCGCGAGGGCGCCGAGTCGCGATTGATCCAGAACGAGATCTGAAGAGGTGCGATTGCGAGCGAGAAGATTCAGAAGACGTACCCATGAAAGAACGACGACGAGACTGGCGGGGAAGAATATTTGAAGAAAGTAGAAGCCGCTGTCGCGGTCGAATATGAAGCTGACCCGTAGACGTGAGTAGGTCCCTGCAAGAGTTCAGAAGACGTCACGGAGTGAAGCGGGAGAGAAACTGACCCGATGAAGTGCTGGCAAGAGTCCGTTTCTGGCAGATTTTGGTAAACTGGTAGCTGGAGAGCTCGATGTTCTCGTCGGCCTTGACCGCAGTGGCACAGTTGGGCTCCTTCGAAGTGCACCAATTGTACTCGATCTCGGCCGTCGAGTAGGCATCTGAACGTCGGTCTCTCGTCTCTCAGTGACTGCTCGAAACAACAGAAAGCAGCCAAAAGAGCTCTACGCTAGTTATACCACTGAAACGGGAAAAGAAAGCGACGGAACGGAACTGAGAAAAGCGGAGGCTTCATCGGCAAAACGGCGGAAAAATGGCACGCAATGGATTTACAATTGAAAACTGGCCGAATCGGATTATGTACAGAAATGGAGGTGGCAAGAGAGGGAGCGGGGGGCGGCGAAAACGCATGCGGATTCAATCACAAGGCACTGAAGGGCGGACGTCTTCTGGAGCGACGTCTTCCGGCGTGACGGCTTCTGGAAGTGGAGTTGAGACACTGCAAACATGCACGCAGAACACCAGGCAAGCCGATTGCACTGTAAGGGGGGAGGACGACGAGAAAAGGAGGAAAGTGAGAGGAGGAATGTTGGAGAGGAAGAGAGAGCGAGAGAGGAGGAGGGGCGGGACGGGGGGCCGGTTATCACCAGTGGATGTGCTGCCACTTGTCGTTCTCCTGGATCTTGTCCGACGAGTTCAGACTCAGGTACTTCATGTACAGCCAGTAGATTACTGAACGTTCTGATGTTGCGGACGGGTGCGTCTCGGACTACTCACTGTTGAACACGGAGAACGAGAGCGGGAAGCAGTACCGACTCAGTTTGTCGATCTTCGCCGGCGTCCACCGTTGACAGCACGTCTTCGAGGCCTGAAGAAGGAGACGTCGACGAACCCTTCTTCCCGCGGATCTTACCTTCTTGGGCCTCGCGAACGGCGCCGGCCACAGAGTGTGAGCTCCGTCGGTGACGAGCCGCGGGTGCTGCATCATCGGAATCGTGCGACAGTCGCAGTTCTCCGGGATCTCCATCAACGGATTCTGAAAGTTGCTCAGCTCTAACGTCTTCTCTCCCCGTTCTTACCATCGAAGAGTTGTGTCCGGCAAAGTAGAGATCGGCCTGAAAATCGGAATTCAAGAGCGATTCTTTGCGACGGGAGATGCTCGCTATAGCTGCTCTAAACGGCGGTTTCTACTGTGGGACGACACACTTTAGTGCTCTGGAGGGAAAGCGACGGAGCACGGCGTGTCGGAACGCATGCTCGCAACGAGTGCTCCGCAAGGCTTTCAGTGCTCAACACGACATTCACAGCCCAACTTGTACCTGCACGTAGCTCTTGGCCGGTGTCGAGTTTTGCGACAAAAGTGTCATTTCGTATGACTGAACGGCATGAAATGGGGGGAAAAGTGCTCGGCGAGCTCTCGACTCACGTTGTTGTTGGCCGCCTTCGGGCTCGCGTTGAACATGGGCATCTCGTTGCGCTGCTGCTGCTCGGCCGCTTTCCGCCGCTTCTCTCGACGGAGCACGAGTCGCTTGTTCATGTAGGAGACGATGGCGTACTCGAGCAGCGAGGCGAAGACCATCACGAAACTGGAAGAATGAGAGATGTGGGAGCGAGAGGTCGATCCGACGGACCAGAAGTTCAAGAAGACGTCGAGGCCTTTCACGTAGGACACTTTGGGCATCGAGTTGTTGGTCGTCGTGATGAGAGTGGTCATCGTGAGCACAGTGGTCACTCCCAGTCCCACTCTCGCCGGCGACGCCTCCCGATTGAGCCAGAACGAGACCCACGAGATGGTGACGATCAGGATGGACGGGATGACGATGTTCATCGTGTAGAAGCCCATGTTGCGGACGAGAATCACCTCGAGCGCCAGACGGACGTACTTTCCTGCAAGAACGGGGAGTTGTTGCGAGGGCCGCCCGATGGAGGTTTCTAGTCCCTACCAGAAGACGTCTCCGCCTTGGTCGTGTTCACGAAATAGAGCGTCGGCTGGAACTGCGGCAGCTGGAAGGTGTCGAATTTGACGGCGGTCGTCTCGAGATCCGTGCGCTTCTTGCCCCAGTAGTAGTCGATATCCTTGGTCTGATACCCGTCTGGAAATGAAGGCGTTGCCTGCTCTGGCTCTGTTTCGGGAACAACTAGATGTGGGCGGGGGGTTAGGCGGCCGAGACTCAGAACGAACAGATTCAGATGATATGCGAAAGAACAGAAGAGAGGAGGAAAGTGGGGGGCGGCAGAGAAAGGGTGAGATGGAGTTTCAGAGAATTTCAGAGTTCCGTTGCTGCTCCTTGAGCTGACTGAGCCAGTAGAAGTAGGCCCAGTAGCCGACATTGAAAAGGACGAAGATCTGAAAAGGCGTGAAGTGGCACGAGACGGGGCACTCGAATGGTTACAGAGGGGAACAGGGATCGCGAGTACTTGTCGATGTTGCTCGGTCGCAGCCACCGCCAGAACCTGCCGAACTCTTCGTCCGGAATCACGGCGGCTGCAAAGAAGACGTCAGAACGGAGACGTCCACTCGGACACCCACTCTGATACAGATAGACGGACGCCTGCGAGCTGCTCCTGCCGAGCATCGGCGTCAGCTCCGTCGGCACGGCGTCCTCGTTCTGAAAACGCGAGCATGCGGTTAGTCGACGTGCTGTGCAATATTACAGCAAAAATCATCGTGCGTTGTGCCTCGGGAATGTAAAGATTCGAGGTGCGGTCGGTGGACGAGTAGAACGGGCGGTACGTGGTGTTGTTGAAGTAGGAGGGCACCGAGAGCGTCCGTTTCGGGGGCGGTTCCAGCTGCGGAAGGGGCGTCAACATCCTGAACATTCTCGATGGAGCGCACTTCCTCGCGCCTCTCACCTCGACTCCTTCCGCGCGCGCACCAACTTCATCCGTTTGCTGATGTATCCGACGGCGGCGTACTCGAGCAACGAGCAGAAGACCATCATGAAGCAGACGCCTGCAATGAGCTAACTACTACCGTACTCCGTCGCGGCGGCGTGGTTCTCGTTAGCCCCCCTTTAGTTTTATTTCTTGTCTCCTTCCGTCCGTCCGGCCTCTCCGGTGCGACGACATGTGCGTTTTTGCGAGTTGGCAACAAAAGTGGCACATGTCATCCATCCGGACAGGGTCCCCCCCCCCCCCCCCCCCGCCCGGCGAAATCTGCGTTTTCTCTTCCAATTTGACGTAATATTTGCCGGCAATTTGCCAGTCAATAGATTGATGACAACTGCCTGCGTCTCGGCTCTTTCGACGGGCTCTCGGAGCACACGAAGACGCAGAGCTTGTGAAACAAGTGTGTAAGAAGAGAAGAAGAAGAAGAAGAAGAAGTTGGCGGGTGATAAAAAGAAAGGAGGGTACGACACAGAGGCACGATTGATTGCCGATTGCAACAATTTGTCGCTGGTGAATCAGAAAGGGACCCCACGCAAAAAGCGGCCGGAGGAGGAGGTGCGAAGGATCAGAGACCGCCGACTACTCACCGAGGAAGATGTCGATGCTCTTCACGTAGGACACCTTCGGCATCGCGCTCTGCAAACGCGTTTTCATCTCGAAAGGAGGAGGAGGAGGCTCGAGAACACTCACGTTCGTCATCGTCATCAGAGTGGTCATCGTGAGGACGGTGGTCACTCCGAGAGCCACTCGCGCCGGCGTCGCGTCCCTGCTCAGCCAGAACGAGACCCACGAGATGACGACGATGAGCACGGAGGGCAGGTAGATCTGGATGATGTAGAAGCCGATGTTGCGTTTGAACAGGAAGAACCAGCAGAGGCGCGAGTACTCGCCTGAAACGGTCACTGTGTGCTCGGCGAGCCGAGATTCTCGTCTCTCACCGGAACTCAGCTTCTGCGTCTGATTGACGACCTTGATGGACTGGAGCACGAACTGCGGCAGCTCGTAGGACTCGGTCGAGACGGACTTCTTCTCGTGCGACACGTACACGATGTCGAGGATGCTGTAGCCGTCTGAAACCACGCAAAGCGACACGTCACCCACCGGAAACGGGACAGTCAGTCATCATCATCGCAAGCGGATTCGAGCGGTTAGTGTGTACTGTCGGATCAGTGAGTGACACGTGGCACATGCGGACTCCAGAGGACGGGGACTAGCAACATCTAGTCCCTTCCCGCTGGCATCCGTAAGAGCACATCAGGGTTACGATATGGTTACGATAGGGGTCAGGTTACGGTAACAAGGAAAGGCAAGGGCGCTGGCTGCTCTGTTTCTGCTTCTGCGGTCAAGTGCGCTCCACCGAGATGCGTGCGGTGGAGCGCGGTTTCATCATCATCATCATCATCATCGGTTAGTCGGCAAATAACCGAAAAGAAAAGAAAAATGGTGTGCACAAGCAACAAAAAATAAAAGGAAACAATCGATCGGTTAAGAACGGAAGCGTGCAAGAAACAAGAGATAAAAAGTGAAAACCCACCTGATTTGTGTCCGTTTTTCTGCGAAGAATCGGTGGGAATTGGGTAAGGGAACATGGATTTACAATCGAGAGGGAGAGAGAACGATGAAAGGAGAGAGAGAGAGAGAGACAAATGGATGAGAGAGTGTGTGTTTATGAGAGAGAGACAGAGAGAGAGAGAGTGCAATCGACGCCTGGAGTTCGTCGGATTCTGGGCTACAAACGGCACGCCTACCCCACGACTAGGATTCGGAAAATGAAAAAAACACACTGCGGGGGGCAAGGGGCTCGTCACTTACAGCTCTCGATTTCCAGTTTGCAGTGCTGCGAGTCCATCGGGAAAAGCTTCAGGTCCATCGGACACGTGGCAGTCACAGTGAGTCTGGAAGAAGCGAGAACGTCTTCGGACGCACGATTCATCGCCCATTCTAATCCCCGTTTTCGTAAAAAGGCGAGTATGAAACATCATCTAATCCCTGCTCAATGGGTGGTATTAGAAGACGTTATCTGATGGCTCCTTCTTCTTTTGTTGCCAACCCGCATTACCTCTGACTTGTGTAGACGGTGCCGTCGCTGTCGATACGCAGAAACGAGTTGTGCGTGGTGGCCAGATGGAAGAACGACTTCTTCTCGTTCGGAAAGAACGTGTCCGGCTTCCACAGCTTCTCCAGATAGTCCACGCCCACCGTCAGCGAGTCGATCTCCTTCGAGAGGCCCAGATCGAGCGTTCCGAACGCGAGTCGCGGGTCTTGCCACGTTTGTCGCATGTAGAAATCGAGCGTGAAGTCCTGAAAGAAGGCGAATCGGTGGCTGCGGCGGCGGCGACGGCGATACGGAGTACCATGTCCACTTCGGAAACGGCCGAAATCGAGGAGACGTGTATCGTGATGCCGACGTCTACAGGCTTCTCTCCGTACCGCGGCCGTAGCCGTTTGTCGTACGTCGTCCTGTTGGTGAGACGGTCGAGAACCGACGAGAGGAGCGCCGTGTTGATGTGCGAGTCCCTGCAAAAACAGAGAGAGTGCATCCGAGGCTGCGCAATCCAATTGGGAGGTGTGACGAAACGAACGTGAAATTGAAATGCTCGCTGCGAAACGGGGGGCTCACAATTGGATTTGATGACACGGAGCATCATCGGAAATGGAGTTCTCTTTTTTTTTTGGCTCCACTCGACAAGGACAAACTCGATTTCGGCGGAAGAAAAATTGAAAAACGCGCTTCCTTCGGAGCCGCCCCACTTGTGTTTACAGTAACTTACTCATCCTGACAGAAGACGACGTGGAGACAGATGTGGGCGGAGAGAAGGACGACGAGGGTGAACGGTCGAGTCATCTGCTTCTTCTGCTTCTTGTCAACTACAGCAGCTGCAGATCATAATCCGGGCGAGAGAGAGAGGGAGGCAGTTTCTTATCAGCAGCGAAGAAGAGGGATCTGGAGAGATAGAAGGATGTAAAACACGCACAAGTTGAGCCAACACGGGGAGAAGAAGAAGAAGAAGAACACGGTGTGTGTGTGACGGGGAGGGGCTGCCAGAGAGAGATATCGGGGCGGGCGGAGGAGGGAGCAGAGCGCCCAACTGTTCTTCCTCTCTTCTTCTTAACGAGTGATTGAGCGGCAAAACGAAGACTCTTCGGTCAGCAGCAAACAGCCTCCCGAAAGGGCGAGAAGAGATCAAACACGTCATCGTGCGCCGCCATGTGATTCCGATCTTTTCGATCCTTGAGCTGATCCTCTTGTGTTGGATCTCTTTATGAAACAAAGCCACGTGTCGGTCCGGGCGGCCCGAATCGGAAAGTGTGCGGCTTCCGAATCCGATGTCGGTCCGAAAAGTGACTTCGGACACGCTACACCTGTATCGGATTTCTGCGAAAAATGCAATCCGATACAGAATGCGGCACAGCGACGGGCGGGGGCTCGCGGAGCCATGCTCGGGGCGGCTCCGCGGAGAGGGCCCCCGCGAAAACACTCACTTCGCGGGGCCTCTTTGCGGGTGTCGTGTCTTCGTTGCTCATTATAAATCAATAAAAAAGGTGATAAAGGCGGGAAGGAATCAGTTGTCGCTGCTCGTTTTCAGAGAGAAGAGCTGCTTCTTGAAGCGAGAGGTTGCGAATAAAAGATCAAGTGAGGAAGGGGAAGACGGGAAGCGCATCTGGAGTTCATTTGTGTGTGTGTGCTGGACGGGCGGCTGCTGTCAACGATCAGGGCGTGAGTTTAATTGTTTCGGGTCAACCCTCGCGAGAGAAATGATCCACGATTCGGACTACTTTTGTGGGAGCAACGGGTTTCGCGGGAAGAAGGGGAAAGTGTGGGAAGAAGGGAAGGGGCGGGGCTACCTGGGCTATCCTACGGACGATTCGCGATCAGACCACGTGGCGGTCCGCACTTTCCGGACGACACAGGGCGGCCATCTGCATCTGCTCAACTTCGTGATGTCTGCTCAGAAGCCGGGAAGCCCTGACTCTAATTTCCGGCGGCGGTAGATCTATTGGAGGATCTGGAGGAGCTCATCTCTGATTCATCCCATTCTTGTTGATGCAAATACGAATACACTTACAACACACAATTACAATAAATAATGATCACAATCAATAAATTACGCGAGGAGTGCGGCGAAAACTAACACCGAAGATAGGAGGGGGGAGGAATTCGAATATGGAGTGGGGAACATTTGACAGGAATTTAAAGGGGAGAAAAGGAAGAAAGAAAAAGAAAGTGAACAGAATAGTGGGCGTGGCTTCTTTTCGGGAGGCTCCGTGGAGACTCCGCCCACTTTCCGCGCAAAAGAGAAAAAAGAGAGAGGAAGCGAAGAAAATCGACGAAAACGGGAGAGGACGGTGGTAGAAACGGCGTCAGTGCGGACGCTTTTTAATCCGAGGCGCGTCCGAGTCGGGTGAGCTGAAAATGTGTGAATAATTATTCAAAAAGAGACGAAAGAGCGAAGGTTTTGCTCGGAAGGGGGGCGGTTCGGAGGAGATGTTCTTTGTTCTGGAGGAAGAGAAAACATAACTAGAATGAATAAAAGGAAGAAGCAGAAACAGAGGGCTAAAAAAGGAATGGACACCCACACAGCCAGCGGAAGGAGAAAAGACGCGAATGCGTGATGAAAGGGAAGGGAGCGACGAAGCGCGGAGCAGACGGAATTTGCTCAAAAGGACAGGAAGGATGCTCCGATTACTGTCAACAAGGGTCAACTTGCTTTTGTGAAGTTTGAGCTCTCTCTTCGGGGCAAGAAGAAGAAGGAAATGACCCGAAAAGGAAAGTCAGTAAGCTCCGTGGCTCGTTTGGTTTTTGAGATGTTCTCCCGCTTCCTTCCAAATCTCGCTTCTTCCAGCCGAGCGCTTCGCACTTCCGCATTGGCGCCAGAAGCTAAAGAAGTGGTGAGGACCATCACGGAGGGGTGTACTTCATAAGTACCAGGTCTCTTCTTCGAGGAGAAAAGAAGAAGAAGAAAACGACGACGACGACACACGAAAAGATGGAGAAGAAGCTCAACTAGTGAAGACGAAGAAGAAGATGGGTCCGGGCGCGGCGTGAGGAGAAGAAGGAGAAGAAGGACAGATTGTGCAAGTGTATGCACAAATGTATGTGGCGCTCCTCCTTCGAGCGAGAAGAAAAAGAAGAAGAAGAAGGACCCTCCGCGGCGCACACCGCTGGATTCGACGAGCACTACGATGATGAGTAAAGTGGAATAAGGAGGAGGAGGAGGAGGAGGAGCAAACAAGGATCCCACGTGGGGGATCCCACACCCTCCGAGTCTGCTATCACGACACCACAGTTCAAACTACTTGAAACTGATGTCTCCTATTCTTGTGCCGGTTCTCACGGTTCCTAGATGAAGGGACCCGAGAAGTGTGCTTCCAGAAATAGTAGGTGCCCTGGCGCCCGTGTGCAGGAAGAGAAGCCGTCATGTTCAGAAGCGATTTGCCCTCGGGCCTTTACGAGTCATTAAATTTTTGAGTTGAGCCGGGAGAGACAGAGAACATGCACACGTCGCCGCGAATCGGACGAGCGACCCGGGGAAATGTATCCGAAGTGACGTGCGATGCCAGCGGCGCCGGGAAGAAGACGAAAAGGAAGACGTCGTCGCGAGACTTCCCGACAGACCCTCGTGCCAAAAGTTTTCCTCCGAAGAACCGGAAATTGATCAGCTGACCTGACGATAGGGATCTTCGTCATTCGGAAGCTTCGGACCAAAGAGCTCGTGGCGTGAGCACTTACAACCAATTGGATTGGACCTTCGAGGACACCACAAGGTTCCTTCTCTTCTTCGTTTGGTACGAGTGCGAGTGTGTGCAAATCCTAATCGACTAATCTGCCAAATGCATTTCCGCGCCCCATCCCCCTCTTCCTTCTTTGTCGGAGCAGCGCCTATATGCAAATGTCAGCGCTTTGTTTAATTGTATGTGCCTTGATCAGGATCCGGAGCTTCTTGTTCATCAAGACCATCTTGTTTTGTTTTCAGACAATTCCAGACTCGAATCAGTAATCAAGAACACGACTACATCTTCTTCCAGCGTCTCTTTCGCCACTAATGAAAACAATTTCAATTTTCTCTCCCCGCAGCTACCACTGCCGAGCAATAGTAGTCGTCGGGGAGAAGACAATGAGCATCACGTGATAAGCACGAATAGGGAGGTCTTCCTCTCCTCCTTCTTCTTCTCTTTCTTCTTCTTTCGAGTGGTCCGACAGCGCCGTCCAAACAAAGTAGGAGACAGAAAAGGAGAAGAAGAAGGAGCGAGGAGAAGTGTCTCTTCTCGACGCGGCACGGGTTTCTTTCGTTTCTTTCGGGTCGGGTCCCGGTCTAAGAAACTACTTTTCTATCCTTTCTTTGCTTCTTCTTCTTCCGCCCGCCACCGCGACGAGAGAATCTTCTTTTTTCTCCCTCTTCTTCTTCTGAATGACGGAGAATCACGTCATCTGAATGTGACGGAAGCAGTAAGGAAGCGGAAGAAGGAAGGCGAACACAGTGCAATTATCATGGTTGCCACGAAGCATACTGTAGTGGGGCACAAGTTCTTCCGGCCAGAAGACGTTGATTTGAAGAGAGACGCCGTTAGTTTTTGACTTGGTCCCGCCGAACGGAAAAAAAAAACGGAAAAACAAAGAGAAAGAAGCAATTGAATTGCAAATCGGGAGTTGCTCTTCGGCGGGCTCCTACCGTAGTACGTGATGATTCAAAGAGGAATAGTTGCGAGATGAATGAATGAATGACAGGGCCCGAGTGTACAAAGTCGGCGCCAGAAAAGTGGAACGAAAACACTTATCGGAGAGAAGAGAGAAGGCGGGGAACTCTTCCTTTCGGGAGCAGCAGTCATTTCCGGTTGTGCTCTCCTCATCAATGAATAAAATATGAAACGAGTTGGTTAGACCTCATTTTCAGCAGCCACCAATGGGCCAACAAAAAACGACGGAAGAGAGGGAATGTGAGAATCAATTGGAAAACAAAAAAACCCGGGTTGTTTCGAACCCGCAAGTGGGAGCTCCTTCGGAGCAAAGTTGTCGGCGCGACACAAAGACGGATGTGTTTTGTCCGCAAATGTTCAGTCTTCTCTTCGTGCTTCTGTGCTTCTGTTGGCTCCAAGAGTCGACTGGATTATGGTTCGCGTCCCGTCCGCGTCCCAGGAGAGCCAGGGGGCGCCCACTCTCTCCCGACTGCTAACACGTCGTCGGACGCTGATGGACGACGTGTCCGGATGGACATGACACCACGACGACGACGACGTCGTCGAGTGGCGCTCGGAACCCGATTAGAAGAAAAAACTCTTTGCAGAATGAGGATGACGATGAGGAGTTTGCAGAAGAGAAAGCTTCCTGTTTCTTCTTGGAATCCTATTAATTGGACGGCAGAGGATGCGTGTGAGAGCGTGCAAAAACATAATTGTTCGACCCGTTGTTGGCTTTTCCTCATGAAGACTACATTTCGAAAAGGCAACCAGCAATCAAAACGGGAGTCATGGAAACGAAAACCCGACACTTCGAGGTCCAGACCATGTTTCCTTTTATAGTGTAAGCCTTCTGTTCGGATCATGTTTCCCTCTCTTTTCGATGCTTGAGACGCCTCTTCGTTAGATTTTCGTCATGGTGCGTTCTCACTTTTGGAGCCCAGAGATGAGCAAAAGAAGGAAGAAGAAGAAGAAGAAGAAGAAGAAGGACATACACATATCGAATCAGGCGCGACAAATCGGAGGAGGAGGAATGCGCGCTCGTCAACTGTCATCACTCTCAATGTCTCCAGGGTATTCGGGACTCCGGATGGACTCCAAGAGTGGAAGAGATGCATGGAAAAGAGGGAGAATGCGTTCATTCTTCTGGAGAGATTGCCGAGAGAGGGAGAGAAGAGCCCAATTTGATTTGACTTTTTGTGACGACAGAAGGAAGAAGAGGAAGAAGAAAATGACGACGACGACGACGACGGCGTAGAAGGAGAGGTTGCCGTCGTTTCAGATTTCACACACACACAAAACAAGAAGGAGGAGAGACTTTCCCGCTCTTCTTTCATCTATCAAACTAGAGAAACGTGAAAAGTATTCCATAGGGGGTCAGTTGTGTTTCGAACGAACGTCTGTGATTCATGGACGAGCCCATCGAGGGCACGAGAAAGAAGTGGGAGGAGAAGAAGAAAACGAAGAAATCAGCGAGGTCACAGGTCAATCTGACGAGATGCAGTTATGGAAATTGTTAGGGAAGTGACGAAGGGAGGCCAGTGCCTTTTGGGGACACACTCAGAGTCCAAGGAATCTTCTGTTATCTTTCACAGAAAGATCCTCAAGGGTACCCACACCGGATTCCCGGACCGGAGAGAAGCTTTTTGATGTTCTTCTCCCATTTGCTCTAACCGGATTAGATTTCGAATGTTTTCTCCGAATCCGCCGAAGATATCAGATTCAAGCGCGCGCAAGCAAGAGCGATGTTGACGATGCCGTCATATTGTGGAAAAAAAACGCGCGAAGATCTGTGCGTCTTCGTTCTAATTCGATTCGAATCGGTTATGGAATCGGGCGGCGAAAGAGCAGGAATTCCGAGGAAAGAATGGGCGAAACACGGGGCGGAGCGCAACGGGCGCACGCAGGATGAGTCGAAATCGAATCAAGTCAGAAGGGAGCGACAAAGAAGCGTGGCAGGAGTCAACAGGGGCGAAACAAGAAAAAACGGGGACGAACCTGGTCGCAGAATTGTGTCGGATTGACGAGTTCCGTGCATCCGTACGTCACTCGCATCAGATGTTTCCGTTTTCCTGTAAGACAAATAATAAATATTGGGGAGAGTAATCGGGAACAAACTGACCGTAATCCACGAGATTCTGGTACTCCACATAGTTTCCACCGCCAACAACGAACAGAATCAGATCTTGAGCTGGATGCTGGCGGGACATTAGAATGGATTCCTTCGTCGGCTGATGCATGAGTTTTGGATCAAAGAAACAGAACGTTTCGTCGATGTCCGGCGTCTGCGAAGATCCTCCGATCATCTGATTGATTCCGACGGCCGAGGAGATTCCAGCTGATGAAGGAGGCGTGTTCAGCGAGTCGACCATCTTTGTCAGCGGCAAATTGTGCTCCTTCGGCACAAGATTCTTCACTCCTTCCATCACAAACTTTGAACTGTGACTGAGCAGCTTTCCGAACATGCTGATCGTCTTCGTTCCGGCTCCCTGATGCTCTTCCGTATGTGCGGATGAGGCCGCTCGTGAGCCGAGTTGCGAGATCGACTTGAGCTTCTGAACGTGTTTCAGTGCGGACTCTTCGATTCCTCGCTCTCGCAATAACTTTATCTTCTGCTCGTATTCGTTCTGGGTGACCGTCTCCTGGCACAGGAACGCTATGATGAGAACGCGGAGAACGTCTTCTGGATGGCTGATATTATTCAGGAACTGGACAACGGGCTGGTCGAGTTGAGAGTGCTGTAGGAGTTTCTGCTCGAGCTCGAACAACGTGTCTAGCTTTCTCTCCTTGATAACATCGAGCAATGTAGTGGCGACGTTCGTGTGCAAGTCAATGAGCCGTTTCGCCTCGAGCAACTGCGGAAGACTCGTCACAGTGGAGCCTAGTTTGGCGGTGGTGTCCGCTAGAAGTGTGGACATGGCCTCGTCGGCGGCGTCGCTTTCGCCACTCATTCCCATCGCCTGCTTCAGTCTCTTGATCTCCTCCTCGCTATTTCTGTACGCATCCAGATCTTCCTGAACGGCTTCTGCGACAGCTGGAAAGGCACTGCCCTTGTGACTGTTCCACAGTTTGTCCGTGCCTCCTGTTCCCATGTCGTACTCTTTTTTCTTTCCAGAACTGCTGATCGTCACTCTATTTTGGTCAAGTTCCAGCACGTCGTGCATCAGTGCCTGATAAGTCCAAGTATGATGGAGCATTGTGGCAAGGTCGGCTCCGCGGTCTCCGATCACGAGTAGCGGCCGAGTCGTCTGCAGAAGACCCATCCGAACTCCATCCATTGTGAACAAATTGTTACGGGAGTCTCGGAGGTTCTCGCGAAGCTTCTGATCGAGCTTCTTAGCCACCATCTCGGCTGCATTTCCTTTCGGACATCTAATAATCGGAACGATTCCCATAGTGGCACAGACGGCGAAGAGACCGTCGGCAATGGCATCCAGCATCGCATTGACGGCGACGTCAGACACTCCAGGAGAATTCATCGCCAAGTAGGAGAACGCGCTGTTCTCGTTGTAGCGTCGGAGTACGAAGAGATCGTCTTCGAGTGAAATGAAGTTCAGATACTGATCCACGACCTTCTGCACCTGATTGACGGCTCCTCCGTGGACTGCCGCAGAAGCGAGCGACTCCAAACGAGGACGAGCCAAAGGGGAAATGAAGTTGCAGTAAAACGAGTCGTACATCGCCTTTTTCAAGTCTTCACTCATCAAATCAATGTTCTCGTCGGTCGGAGAGACGAAGTACACAGCTGGAACGTCGGTGAGCGGCTCACGACGAGCTCCGAGCAAGCTGAACAATGCTCGAATGCTTCAAGATTTCCAAAAATGAATAACTCACAGATGAAGAGTGACTCCGAGATCCCTGAGCTGTTTGACAGGGAGAAGCGGCGATATGATGTCCTGTCCAGCTTTGTCGAGGATTAGAATTTTCCATACCTGACGACGACATCTTTATTTCTGATTTATTTCCGAGAATACTTACTGGCTCTTTGACCCCCGAGTTCACAACCGACTCGTTCAAGTTGATCAACGTCCGCAGAGCGACTGAAACCTTTCATTCTCGTTTCTAGGTGTTAAGAACGCAAAGAGCCTGCCTGTTTGTCGTGTTCGCACACTTTCCAGCTCCGGCGGCATCTTTCTGATCGTCCGTTCGATCCTCTTCCGTTCGACTGCAGAAAGATCAGATTAGGGTAGATTTACAGCCACGTCGTGAGAAACGGAAAATCGACCCAGCAAAAGAAGGCAAGGCGCGCGAAGAGTGTTGGCGTATTTCTCGATTCAGGGCAAATTTTGCGAACAATTGCTTCAGGAAAATATACATTTATTTCGAAAGTAAATTTTCTTGCCGACCTGAAATAAAAAGATTGACGACAAATGCAAATTCAGTGACACCCCGCCCATTCCGTTCAAGGTCTCGGCGAACGGAACAGTGAAGAATATTTGGGGACAGGGCGTTGGGTTTCGACTGAGAACTTCAAAAGCAACAAGTGCGAAGTGAACACTTCGTTTCCTGGCAGAAAATTGGAACAAGCGAAAGAGAACCTTTTGGAAAGTCAAAAAGAAGTTTTAATTTGAAAAAAAAACGAAGGGGGAAGAAGTATTTATCAAGTCCTATCAATTTTAAGTGCATAGCGATCGAACATCGAGAAGCAAACTTTTACAACAGATAATAGTTACAGGTCTTTACACCTTTTCTTCCTTCTTTTTCATGATGAATATGGCGTCATGAAAAGGCAGATGCTTCTCTTCATCCTGGGAAATCCCCACGAGAAGATCTTCATCTTCACTATATACTATTTGCGTTATGGACTTTGTCTTGCGCTAAAAGCGAAATAACTTTCCAACTATTTGACAGATCGGTCTGATATTTCGCATAGCCTTATGGGTCTCGGGACGCTTCACCCCTATAACATTTTTGGTCCGGATTACGGTAGGATTACGGTACCTACAGTAGAAACAGTCATTTTTGACACTTTTTCAGACCGAACCGATTGACTCCAAATTTTCATGGGAGCATATTTAGGGTGGGGGAGTGTCACTACCAAAATATCTAAGAGGTCGTATGACGATTACTGTAGATACGGTAGTCTGAATTTCGCAACATTACTTTTTCAAGAAGTTACAACCGCCGTTGGTGGGATAGGGGGATCATGAGGAGGGGATATTTTTGAAGGGTGTGGAGGGTACTACAGCTACAGTAACCGGAAATTATCGATTGATTCGGATTACGGTAAAAACAGAGAGACGGATATTTGTCTGCGTCTCTCACTTCCACACACTCGCTCGTCTCCTTTTCTCGAAAAATGAGTTTGAATATGGTTATGGGTCCCGTTTGGCAAGTTTAGGCCACAATTTCTTGGTCAGGAATAATCTATCAAGCAACAACACTGAAAACAAAACACTCCGTAGATTGACAGCCGACTGTTTCTATAGGGCGGGAGGGGCTTCAGAGTTGAAAATCACTCAATATACACTGCTTGTTTTGTTCTGCAAGCGTTTCCAAAAGCAGTCTCCCAAAGTTTCAAGTACCAGATCGGAAGATGTGTTCCCCCGCTCCAACGTCTTCTGCAAAATGTCGGCCGATGTTTACGTGTCCTTTCTTCCCGCCCGACGACGTCATGTTTTGTCGGCTCTCCGGGGGCCAGCGAGGCGTCTGGGCGGCCATAAAAATTTCATATTCATTTTTGGTGATTCTATAGCGGCGCGCGGAAAGCGGGTACGCGTGATCTGCCGAATGACTCAAAAGGCCACACAACACAAACGTTCTGGTCGCGCGGCGAAAGAGAGCGAATTATTCCATTTGGGTGCTCCGCGAGTGACGCAGTCGGTGCTCACTCATTCAGCAGCGACGAGAACTTTTCGGACCCATAAAAAAGACCACCCCGGCCGGGCTGTACGAAACGAAACGGATGCTTTGCGGAGAGCCCGGAGCTATTTCCAGAGAACACTAATTACATGAATACACATGGTTGTTTGTGTCCGAATTCGGATGAAACATCCATAAATCTCGACGTCAACGTCATCACAAACGGGACCAAGTGGGCGGAGTCTATCAGATTATTTAAATGCGAACACACTTTCTTGTTTTGCCGAGTACAAATCTATACGAATCCGAGTCTATCATAATATCAGAATCCCCCCCGGCGGAGCCGTTCTGTTTTCCCCCACCGAACAAATCATCGTCTTCCTGTGTGTTTCTCGTTGAGCCCCCTCCCTCCCAGCTCTCCTCTTTCGGCGATACATTTCTTGTTTTCGCGGTCCTTGATGTCTTCTCGGAGGACGATCCTCTGCACCGAAATGACGACAGAATGTGGTCGGATACCGCACGGATCGAGCACAAAACCACCCACTACAGTCGCGTTTTTCGGTCGTTCCCGTTCGAAAAACAAGGCTGAACCAGAAGATTACTCTCTTGGAGCGACTAGGAAACGCACGTGGGCGGCCAGATGGAGAAAGATTCTGGAAACAATCGGTTCTCGGTGGGAGCTGAAAACGGCGTCTTCCTGTCGCACCGTGACGTGACACCGCTTCCAGAAAGCTTCCGATGAAGCACTTCCGTGTTCCCCGAGTGCCGCGATACGTTTATTTCGGACCCCTTTCCCTCCCGCCGCCTCCGAAATCCCCCCATCGCCTCGAGGCACGGATAAGTCGGTTGAATGCGTTTGTTTCGTCGCCCCCGCGCTCCCAGACACCAGAATCACTGATAGACGCCAGAAGACGTCGACGTCTTCTGGCGGGTGACGAGCGAGACATCTGCATCATCGGCTGACCTACTTATGCTGTTACTTACTTCGTATTCCTCTTGGCATTTGACTAATTACGTTTGCGACCGCCCTTTGTGTGCCCGTTGTTTTTGTGGCAACTTGTTTCTGAGAAGACAACCTTTACACGTCATCATCTCCGCTGGAAGGGGGGATGATCTGGAATCAAGGCGTGAGGGCTGAAAAAACAAGAAGAGCCGCGGAAGTGACGGGCTCCCCGTTCACATTCGCTCAGTGCGAAGGTCGACGTCGTAATCCGACGCCTCTTCTCTCACACCCTCTCCCTCTCTTGTAGTATGTTTCCCATCGAGAAGAGGTCATCCTACAGTAACCCCGCCCCCCCCCCCCCTTCAATTCCCTTTCAACATTTCGGGTAATTGGTATGTGCGACACAAAGCGGGGTCAAAAGTTGAAAAGGGGGCGGAGTCGGCAGACGGGTACTTTTAAAGATACACGAGACGGCGAAAAAGAGGGCTATTTCTATCTTTCCGGTCGCCCCGTCTCCAACGTTTTTTGGTCTTTATTACTCACGAAAAGAGCCGGGCAGCTAAATTTGGCCGAAGGTAATTGTTATGGGGCGGTCAGTGTCCAACTAAAAATAGAGCATGATACTTCCGTGTGGCGTTCGCAACAGAGCGCACTTCCATTCCCCAGCGAGAGACGGTTCTCCGTGGAGCGCACTTGCATCTAATCTTCCCCCAGTCTCTAATCATTCTTTGGCCTGTCTCTTTCGTTGCCTCTCGTGCAATCCAATTCCAATCGTACCCGGACGGCTAATTGGCCGCCACGACGACGAAATTCCCACGTTTCGGGGGGCAACCCGATCCGGGAGTCGGCCCAAACACATGTTTAGTGCTCTTCGTTTGTGCAGTCGATTCTGACGTATTTCCGGCCTTTCGGAACGATTATCTGTTTGTTTGAGTGGTGATTGGCACCTGTCGGGGGTGAGCCAGAGTCTTATAAAAGGCCCAAAAACCGTGGAACTCTTGAGACGGATCTCTGAGACGCCCCCTTCTACGCCTTCTTCTCGAGATGAAGAAGAAGACGTTTCACACAGATGACGTTGCGAAAACAAGAATAAAAGTGATTAGAGGCGATCTCTAGATGCGTCCGTTTCCGTTTATTTCTGTTCTTCCGAGTGAAAGAGTGGCCCATTCATCGAGCATAAACGGGCCCCCTTTTCGGAGGCCGCTGCTTCTTCTTCACACTCCTCCGGCATTAATCTTCGACACATGACGTCTTCTGTGGACGCCTTCTGAATTGAAGAGCAATTCTGAATAGGTGTGGTCGGCCTCCACCGATTTTTCATATAAAAAGAAGCGGGTGCCCGGCGACCTCCATTTCTTTTTCTTCTTTGCTCTAAAAACGGCGGCCGAGAAGAAGGAAATGGAAGGAAAATATAACAATTTCGTTGTGTTTTCCTTCGAATAAAACTACAAAAACGGCTGGAAAAGAGTGCACGGGCTCGCCGAGCACTTGTGTGTGAGGAGGCGTTTTCTCTTTTGTTTTCCATCGGATCTCTGAAACTGCCGCTGAAATTGGTCTGCCGTCATTATAATTGCCCTCAATTTCCCGCTACTTAAGCTCGCGTTCCTTCTCCAGAAGACACCAGAAGACGTCACGCTTCCCACGTTTAAGAATGAAAAGTCGCGTGTTTTGCACACGATACTTGAGCGTGTAGTTTGGAAGAGAAATCCGAACCCGATGGCCGAGCCGCCTTCCTAGTCCCTCCGGTTACGTCATCAATGTGATTCGCCGTCTTCTTCTTTCCCTTCTGCCGCCTCCTCATGCTTCATTCATCAGGCTTTCCCCGCATCCACCAATCTGTCACCTCTCCTTTCCTTTCGAGTGCTCTTTCCAAAGGGGGCGGAGTCTCCTGAAGGCGTCTCGAATTTCGAGGCGAGTCTCCTTCGAAATGCCCCCCTTCCACTCGAGTTTGCATGAGTTCGGCTCGCAAACAGCTGAGTTGGGGGTGGCTCCCCATCGCGTTTTGATCTGCATCATCCGATCCGGTTTCCCGCTGACACCCGACCTCTTCGTCCTTCCGCTTCCACCAATAACGTCCCCTCTCGTCATCCGAATTCTCTTCCAGATGCTTCTGGTCTCGTTGTTCAGCCTGTTCTCCGTGACTCTCGGCATCCGCGTCGTCCGTCGCGACGTGCTGCTCGAACCGCAGCAGGAGCCGATGCTTCTCGAGCTGGGTCCCCTCCTCCTCGACGACGGCCTTCTCGTTTCGGCCGACGAGGGTCGCGAGAAGCGCGGCGTCGATCCGCTCAGCATCCCGCGCCTCATCAAGGAGCCGCCGTTGAAGAAGCGCAGTGGCGAGTTCAAACGCGGCGACGTCGTCTACCCGTCGGCCGCCAAACAGACGGTGCCGTTGGTGCGTGTGCGCGAGCCGCCACTCAAGAGGGGACAGTGTAAGCGAATTAGGAAAGTGGACTGGTTGAGTAGTCGGGTGTTGCAGTGTTCCTTGAAGAGCTCCTCCACTTCGACGACGCCCACCGACGATTTCTGGATTCGACGAGAAGGATACGGTGAGTCACGTGACGGGATGAGGGAGATGTCCCTTCTCTGACCGTTCTCGTTTTCAGGTACGGCTCGAATCGACACATCTACTCGTGGTAACGGAAAACAGCCAGTTGCAGTCAAGAAAATCAAGAAGAAAACAAATTAGTGCACATTTGGGTACCACACTTTCTTTACTTTCTCCCCCTGTCTACTCCATTTTCCCCCCTTCTTTGTCGAGAACAATAAACACGTGGCAGAGTTTGACAATGTTTTTCGTTTCGGTGGCCGAACTCCAGCGACGAAACCTCGGCCACATCAATTTCCCGACGGTTTGATTTTGCACGAGTTGATCTTCCGTCTTCGAGTTTCCTCTTATCAATGACGCTTCATTTGTGCAGTGCCAATCACTTTCGAGAAAGAAATGATGGAAGCTATCAGAGTTTATTATGTCAAATACATAAGAAGAATAAGAACAACTTGGAAATGAAACAGGGAGCTAGTTAAAACAAAAGAACCGTCGTCGCAGGGTGAGGGGAAGGGGGATAGAAAGGAACGAGGAATTTCAGTAAATACACAATCTCATGGCACTTGGAATTCACATGTGTGAGTCGCTGGGAAAAGGGTCCACTACTGCTTGTTTCCGTCCTTGACGTTGTCGTAGAAGAGGTTGCCTCGTTTCGTCTGCTCCAGCTCGATCGACTCGAACAGCGCCTTGAAGTTGCCGGCGCCGAATCCCTGATGGTTCTGTCGCTGGATGATCTCGAGGAAGAGCGTCGGACGGTCTTGGCACGGCTTGCTGAAGATCTGCAGGAGGTAGCCGTTCTCGTCGAAATCGACGAGGATGTGCAGCTTCTGGAGGCGATCCATGTCCTCCTTGACTGTGATCGCCGAGCTCGCGAGCCGCTGCTTCAGATTGTCGTAGTAGCTCGATGGAATCGTGAGGAACTCGCAGCCGCGCGCACGAAGCGCCTCGATCGCCGTGATGATGTCCGTCGTGTTGAGGGCGATGTGCTGGACGCCGGCGCCGCCGTAGTAGTCGACGAACTCCTGGATCTGCGAGACGGCCTTCTTTCCGGAGGAGGCGGGCTCGTTGATCGGCATCTTGATCGTCTCCTCGAAGTTCGTGACGACGATCGATCGGAGAGCCGAGTACTCGGTGTGGATCATCGAGTCGTCGACAGACCAGAATCTGTGGAACTTGAGAATCTTCTCGTACCACTCGACGGCCGAGTCCATCTGAAGGTCCGGCTGATTGCCGACGCAGTGGTCGAGGAAGTTCAATCCGACGCGTGGAAGCGTCTGGAAGAAGTCGCGTGGCATCGGATGCGCCTTGAATCCGGGCAGAAAGAGGCCTTTGTAGTTCTTTCGCTCGAGCAGCGTGTGATCCGACTCTCCGTACGTTCGGAGCGTCGCGTACCGCACCGATCCGTTCTCGTCCTTCTCCTCGGTGATGTCGTGCACGATCGTCGCTCCGGCGGCCTTCGCGTGCGCCACGATGGAATCGAGGTCCTCCACCTCGAAGCAGACGTCCTTGACGCCGTCGCCGTGCTGCACCAGATGGTTTCCGAGCTCATTGTTGTCGGGCAGCAGGGCCGACTCGAACACGAACACGATCTTGTCCTGTCTGACGGCGTGCTGCGCAGTGATTCTGGAGCCGGTCTCGAGTCCCTTGTAGGCGAACGGTTCGAATCCGAAATTGGCACAGTACCAGTAGGCGGCCTACAGAAGAGGAAGATAAGGGAAGGAAGCGGGGGGAAACCGAACCTGTTTGGCGTTTCCGACGATGAATCGGACGTGGTCGAATGCGACGAACGTGCCGATGTCGGGCTTGGATCCTTTGTCGAAAGTGGACATTTTGGGACTGAAGGAGCGTCTTCTCTGCAAAACATTATTTTAGTTGGGAAGGAGGAGGTGAGCGGAAGGAGAAAGGAGAACAAATATTCGAGTGTCGGAAAGTCCAACTTTCGCTGCCCCTTTTATGCCGCCCCGGATCGGCCAAATTCGACGACAAACTGAAAACAGTCGTCGCCCGACGAGGGGGCGGGGCTTAGAGCGGACACGTGACAAGGCCGAAAATAGTGATGCAATCTCATAAAGAGAGACGATGGCTGATAACGCACGTGGGTCTGCTGGCAGCGAGAGTGTTTCGTCGAAAGCGGGGCGGCATATGGCGACGAAATAGACTAAACGGGGCGGCGCTTGAAGCGGACCGACCGACGGGGGGCGGAGTTTATCTTTGAAGATCGGAAGACAATCATGCCACGTCACTGATAAGATAAGATGGCAAGAAATAGACTCGGACATCGTGCACTCGACCCGTCCAGATGAGATCAGAAGACGTGCCCATCTGGTGACGTGGTTGACCTCCCCACACAAAGACACACAAGATGCCTACATCCTCCACCCGTCACACAACCTATATTCGATCGCGTCTTCTCCACTCATTAATCGTGGGCAGGGCGACGAAACGGAGAGAGTCGGACGCGCAGAACGAAAAGGGACAATGTGGTTTTTGATAAGCGCGACACGATGATACGTGTTGTTTGTTGCAAGAACCGAGCGACGGGATGACTGACGAAATGCGGTTTCGCACGTAATGAAGAAGCGCGCATCCGAAGACGTTCCGGTGGAAGAGCGGTTTCCTAGTCCCTCCGCGTGACTCCGATTCAATAAATGACCCCGACGTGACCTCCGGATGGTCTGATAACATGCCTTCTTTTCTCGCCGTCGTTTCAGTCTCGCTCGTCAGTATCCCATTTGATTCGAGACTTCTAACCAGTGTGAAAAGAACGGGATCAAAGTGAGCTCGTCGTTTGTTGTGAGATGCTCCTCTCGCTTCTTCCAGATGCCGCTTCCGAACAAGCAGGGAGAGCCTCCATTCAAGATGAAGGTCGAGCCGGACCGTCTCGTGTTCGCCATGAAGAAGAACCTCGAGGAGTGCGTCATCACGTTCACCGTGCACAACTCGACGACGGACCGCATGTGCTACAAGGTGAAGTGCACCGACAACGAGCTGTTCCGCGTGCGTCCGCCGCTCGGCTTCGTCAAGCCCGGCGACACTACGACCATCAAGATCACGCTGAGACCGAAGCCCGGAATCGACGCGATGAACCACTTCTTCGCCATCTACCACGTCGTCTGCAACGACACGAAGAACGTGAATCCGAGAGCGGTGAGCCTTGTGGATGCAAGTGCGCTCCACGGAACGACACGTGTTCATTACAGGTGTGGAATGCGGAAACGGTCGCCGACGGAGTGATCAGACTGGCGGCTCGCTTCGACCTGGAGGGAGCGAAACGGAAACAGACCGACGAGCCGGAAGACAAGAAGAAGAAGGAGGAGAAGAAGGAAGAGAAGAAGGACGAGAAGGAGGACGAGAAGCACGACGACGAGAAGCAGAAGGAGGAGAAACCGAACGAGGAGAAGAAGGAGTAGTGAACTCTGTTCAAATGAAAACGTTTCTCTCTTTTATCGCTCATCACATCTCGCGGTCGGGCGTCCAATTGTACTGCTCGAACATCAAAACGGCTATCATGAAGAGGGTGTAGACGAAGAAAGAGAGCAGGAATTTGTTGCCGACGTTGTAAAAGTACACGAATTCCTCTGAAAAGTGCACCGGTCTGCGGGAGGGGGGAGCACGACTCACTGAGACGGGAGCCGGCGACGGTCGGCCTCTCGTCGAGCTCTTCGCACGGCTCCTCCGTCTGCCGATGGTTGAGACGACTGAAGTAGAGTCCCTGGACGGCGAGCTCCATGAGCACGGCCAGTCCGAGCACCGGAACGACGATCGGCACGACGCTTTGAGCGAGACTGCGTTCCCACACGAACACGCGGATCGGCTCGAAAACGGCGCTGCTCAGACTCGTTTTCAGCTCCTCCATCGTTCCGAAACACTTGTGCAGATCCACTGAAACGTCTTCTTATCCTTCTTTTTTATTTCCTTTTCTACCCCGAGTGTCCATGAGTCTTCTGTGAGCCTTCAGGATCTCGAGCATCCGAGCGAACGCGAAACTGTTGTCACTGAAGTAGGTTCGCGCGTTGTAGCCGGAAGAGGAAAGAGTGAGCTGGAAGAGGAGCAGGATCCACACGAGAGCCATCGAGCCGCAGAGGAGACTGTAAGACAGAGGAGGAGCTCGCGGAGCCCCCGGGAGCACTCACATGTAGCACCAGAGACGCATTCTCGTGGGATTCGGGAAGGCGACGAGTTTGTCACGTGGAAGAAGACCGAGAAACTCTTCTGAAAGTTTCCTAGTCCCTCCGTGGCCGTGGGAAGACACTCACCCTCTCCGTCGCCGTCTTCCGTTCTTGTCAGACTCTTCGGCGATCTGGCTTCTGAAATTGAGATTCTTGCGGTTTCAGCACGTCTTCGGAATACCTGGTTTGTCCGGATCGTCGATGTTCGTGTCAAGAAGCGAGGTGTCGAAGAGCCGATTCTGTTCTCGGATGCCCAGCGCCTCCTCCTTCTCCTCCGTCTCCACACACCAATTGTGACGGAACAGTTCGGCCTGATGAACAAGCGTTTCGAAAGAAAGAAGACGTCGGAGATCTGAACGGACGGCTAAAAGAGTTCAGAACTTTGAAGACGTACAGATGTAGACGACGAGAGAGATGAGCGTGCCGGTGAGCATCGTCATCTTGACGGAGATCTTCAGAAAGTAGATGGTGCTCGCGTGCAGGTCGTGCTCCATCGAGAACAGGTGACACTTCAAAGCGAGAGAAGACGTCAACGTCTTCCGATTCCTCACTCACCGGCGCTATGATGCTCCCATTCGCAAACGTTTCGATTCTATTGATCGATCTCATTTCACTGTCAGACAGAAAGTTTCAGAAAACGGCAAGTTTCAGAGTTTATTGATCGAAAACAAATATGACACGTGGAATGCGTGTCAACCCCACGCGCCGCCACGTTCCACCGGAGATGTCACGCGAGGTTTCGAGGTCCTGCGCCGACTGAACAGCTTCTGGAACGACGTCTTCAGGAATTGTCTCTTCTTCGGCGTCTCGACGGGTTTGAAGCTGAAATTGTGGGTGATTTAGGAATGAAGGAGCAACTCACTCTTCGTCGTCGTCGCTCCTCATCAGCCGCTCCTCGTCCTCTTCTTCTTCCTCCCTCTCCTTCCGATCCTTCCTCTTCTTCCTCTTCTTCTTCCTGTCGCTCTTCTTTCCCGACCTCCGAGACTCCCTCTTCGATCTTCTCGAACTTTGCCACTTCTTCGCTCCGCCTCCGATCGCGCCTCCACTGCCGCCCGGATCCTCGCGGATCTCCCGCCGGCTGCCCACTGGCGACTCGTACCGACTGTTATCCTCCAGTCTCCGAACACTCCGATCCTTGGCCATCACGAATCCCTTCGTCCTCCGTCCCATCCGACGACGCGATCCTTCCGACTTGCGACTCTTGTCTCCGATCGTCTTTCCGACGTCTACACGCCTCTCGACGTCTTCTCGAATCGGCACACTCTCGTTCGGATCCAGCGGTCTCGCCCGTCTTTTTCGCTTCTCCGCCTCTTCTTTTTCCCCTTTTTCCTCATTTCTCACGTACACTTCTCCCCGTGCCGAACACAAAACAATCAGCCAAATTGTGCATAATAATTGGATTGAAAAGGTAATTTCAGCTGAAAATCCACTTTTTCGCGAACAATAAAGTTTTGAGACCGACCGAAAAACATGAAGAAAAAGACGAAATAATAATGAGAAAAGCGATACGTCAAAACAAGTTTATTAATTAAAACGGGGAAAAATGAATTTAATTGCGTTTAAATGGAGGAGAGCTCGTCTTGAATGGCCTTCGAAATGAGCTCCATCAGGTTGATTCCGTTGAGTTGAAGCTTCTTGTCGGCCTCTTTTCCGTGCTTCGGACACGTTCTGCGCGCCGGCGAAACGAGAGAGTCCGAGTGCGGAATCGGGCTCAACGGGCTCTTCTTCTTCTTCTTTTTCGGACACCCCTCCTTGTGCTCCCGCTCCAACTGCCGCACGTCTTCTGTGCTCACGAACGGAGAGACCGGCTTCTTCGTCGGAGCAGCTGAAAATGGGAGAGTCGGATGAGTTTCCCAGTCCCTCCTCCCACCTGGCTTCGAACTGAAATGATCGTGAGTGAGACTGGCGGTGGAAGAGACGAGCTCCTCGATGGAAGACGCCTCCGACGGCACGATGTACGCCTTCCGACACTCGATTCCCGTCTTCGGCTCCCTCTTCGTGCGGTCCAGAATGTCCGAGACGCGCCTCTTCTCGACGTTCAGAAGCCACCTGGAGGCGTCGAACTTCTCGAGATTCTCTTCCAGCTCGCGCACGTCTTCATACAGGTTCGCCTGTTCTCGGATCAGCTCCTCGCACTTCGTCTGCGCCTCCTCGGTCTTGCGCACGACGACGTCTCGTCCGTTGATCGCCTCTTTGAGTCTGTTCTCAAACTCCGCCTCCTGATGTCCGATCTCTTTGCACATCGCCTTCTCGTTGAAACTCGTCCGCACGATGATCTCGTTCAGAAGCACCTTCAGATGGCACATCTTCTTGCGGAACGCCTCCCCGTAGATGACGTCCATGTCCATCGGCTCTTCGATCGAATTCAGAAGATCGGAGCCCACTTCCGGCTCGGAGGTTCTCATCGAAGAGTCGGCGAGTCGTGCGATGTCCAGTTCGAGCGATTCCTTCCGTTTCGACAGTCTCTCCAGCTTCTCCTCGCTGCTCCGGTTCGCGCGGCTCAATTTCCGCACCTGCTCGTTCATCTGCTCGATCTTCACCACCTTCTGACGCGTGTACTCGATCCGTCGCTGAGTTTCGACTGCAACGATTTCCCTTTTTTCGGAGCTTTTATGCGAAACGCGCGCGGCCACATTGTGACTTCTCACATAAAAGAAACAGCGCGCACAGCCCCACCAACCCACAATATATTTTCCGTCCCTTTTTTGTTATTGCTATTCGATTCGTTTCGTTTCGTATTCACTTGTCAATTTCATTGATTTTTCATCAATCGTGCCAGAGACGAGGTGAGGAACACAACACGATTCGGAGAAAAGACAGTGTCACAAGTTCTCTCCCTTCAGAAGACGAAACGAACGAAGAGGAGCAGCGAAGATGTACAACTCGCACCGTCCGGTGAGTATTTGAGTGCTCCGTCATGTGGAAACTGCCAAGTGCACCCTAGAGACCGACGGGCTCCGCGAGCCCAAACCCACGAATTTATTGGCGCGCGCGCACATCAAAAATGCGTGTTCTGCTGTCTTACCATCCATATTATAATCATTTGCGGGCATCTCTTCGCACCAGTTTTCCCGAAATGAGTGGATTTTCTTTTCTTCGTGGATTCTCGATTTCCCAAACTTTACGTGGATGTTGCCACAGAACGCGAAGGATATGCTCAGCGTCATGATGTTTTTTTTTGGCGGTCGCGAGAAATAGAAACATGACTGCTGCCCTTTGTGAATTGTTTTTGCCTTCTTATTCAGCCGATTTCATTTTCACAGAGGATTCTGAATTCGGCTGAAATACCGTAACCCATGTTCTTAAAGGCGCGCAAGTGAAGCGGAATAAACCTTTCGTTCGTTTCGAGACCCGTTTCAGTTTCGTGATTTTTAGATCAGAATTTTTGAACCTAATTTGCCCGTTTTAGACACTCCCGCGCTAAATTTAGTCAATTTCCGCGCACGCATGTATGTTCATCAGATATAGCAGGTATTAGTCGTGTTGTCTGCGTCTCCCCGGAAACCGCACTCACACGTCTCCACGTATCGAAATGCGATCTCGGCGGCCGGGCTGGCGTCTCCCAATCATCTCTATCCGCGTCGCCGGCAACACTCCCCGCAGCAGTCAGTCAATCCGATCCGCTCAATCAATATTGTAATGGAAGCGAAGGGAGAGAGAGAGAGAAAGAGAGGCGGAAGGAAGGGTCGGTGGCGCGGGGACGACTGGTCACCACCACCCGAAAAGAACTGCGCATTCCCGCACGGGGACGAACGAATCGGCTATGCAAACACACTATTTTGTTGCCTGGCTGGCTGTCGCGCTGGAGAGAGTGCTATTTTTCATCATTATTATTATATGAATTGCCCCCGTTTCTCAAGCTTCACACGCACTTGTCACTCAAAACTCTTTGGCTGCTGGCCGAAAAATGCGCGGCCCCGTTACTCGGAAAACGAAAGAAAGGCTCTCACGGCGTTCATTTTACGACCATTGGAAGAGTGAGAGCTAGTCCGCGACGTGCGCTCGCTAGGCCATGACTATTTTTTGGTGCGCCTTTGGGTTTTTCTCGAGAAACAGAACGAAATTTAAAAATCCGGCTACAGAGTTTTTTGAAGAAGACCGATACGCATCTTTTAAAAAAAAGAGCGTCGAAAAAAGTCCAGTTTCCTCGGAGGAGTAGCGATTTGAAAACGCGTGGCCGAACTGATTTTACTCTTCCATTAGGGGTTTTTTGGATTTATCTCGACTTTTAGCACAAAATTCAAAAATCCGGCTACAGAGTTTTTTGAAGAAGACCGATACGCATCTTTTAAAAAAAAGAGCGAAAAAAAATATTCAGTTTCCTCGGAGGAGTAGGGATTTGAGTGACTGCAAGCTGATTTCACAAGACGGAACACATGATTTTGGGAGGATTTATTATTAAGTCAATATGATACGCATTTTTTTAGTCGATTACCAACACTTACTATCGGTTTTATCGAAAAACAGCTTCAAAAACGCTTGTAAAAATTAAATCGCAAAACTAGAAAACCGCGCCGCAGGTTTGCAGAATCGCGCGCGCTAGTTGCGGTGGGCGGAGTCATGCGCGCTGATTGGCGGCCGCGCTTTTCTACTGCAGGTCGTGAAAAAAACGCCGTGGCTCTGGTTCCAGGTTCGCCATCATTGGATGGAGGATTACAAGTACCTATTCAAAGTAGTACTTGTTGGCAATGCGGGCGTCGGCAAGACATGTCTAGTCAGGAAGTTCACACAGGTAAGTCGTTCCGAAACTTCTGCTGGAAAAGCATCTTCATCCTCTTTTTTTCTCGATTTCCATCACGAATTTCTTTTGTTTTTCAGGGTATCTTCCCTCCCGGCCAGAGTGCAACAATCGGCGTTGATTTCATGATAAAGACGGTCAAAGTAGGAAACGATAAGATAAAAGTGAGTTCGTCCGGTTCACCTCCCCCGAATTCCCCGTTTTCAGCTTCAAATCTGGGACACCGCCGGTCAAGAACGTTTCCGATCCATCACGCAGAGCTACTACAGGCACGTCGTCTGAACTTTTCCTGCTGAAAATCGATATCTCTTCAGAAGCGCGCACGCCATCGTGCTTGTCTACGACGTCTCTTGTCAGCCGTCGTTTGACTGCCTTCCCGAGTGGCTCGGCGAAATCGAGAGTTATGCGAATCGACGCGTTCTCAAGATCCTCGTCGGCGAGTTTTTTTGGACACGGAATTCGAATTCTAATCGGGTTTTTGCAGGGAATAAAGTGGACAAGGGAGACGAGCGAGAAGTGCCGGAACGAATCGGAAGAGACTTTTCCGATGTGAGAAAAAAGGAAATCACGAAAATCTGACCTGCTTCTGACGATTTCAAGCTGCATTTTGAATAAGAGAATTGAAAACCGCAGGAAATATAAACTTTTCAGGTGAATCATTTCGACTACTTCCTGGAAACTTCGGCACTCGACGCGACGAACGTGGATCAGCTGTTCGAGCAAGTCGCGACGAGACTGACAAACGACATGAAGGTGACCGACGAGAGGTTCGTCGCATCCTTTTCCAGTCAATTTCTCCATATCCCTCGCTTCAGAGTGCATCAGTACCGAGCGGACGCTTCGAACACTTCGGCCAACTCGGGGCCGATTAAGCTAATCGATCGGGCGCAGAACCAGTTGAACTCGTGCTGCAGCCGGCAGTGACGTCTTCCGACTTTTTTGTGATCCTAGCCTCCCACTCCTTATTGCCCTAGTCCCGCCCCCTGTGTGTGCTACAGTATTCCCCGTTCCTGCATTATTCAAATCACTCGACAATCTCAACCGCTCACACCGTTCTTTGCCTTTGATTCTGTACATTTTGGGTTAAATTCTATTGCATGTCCAGATGTTTTTTATGAAATTTTCACTCCTTCGGCGTACTTGATTGATCTGTAAATCATGGTAATGTTTCTTTTTCCAATTTTAATGTTTGATGCGGCGGGCGGTCCGAGTAGTCTGGCTACGCGTAAGACAACTGATAAGAGAACAAAAGACGCAGAGGAGGACGAGAGAGTGTGCGGGGCGAGGAGACGCAGACAGGCAGAATGTCTTCTGATAGCCGTTCAGCCCACTTCCACTCGTTATTGCCCACATTTCATACCCTTTTGCAGTCCCACCTCCTCTTCTTCTTATCAAATAAATATGCATCGTGTTGGGCACGCAGTCAGGTAACCTCTTCATTCGCCTTCTGAAATCCCGTGACGTCTTCAGAATGGCTTCTTCTTCCGCCTCACAGTCCACAATTACCGCCCGTCACACGCAGTACAGTCACGCGAAGACGGGCGGATTCAGTCAAGCGGCGCCGACACTTCACAATCCGTACAAGTGAGATTCTTGCGAGGACGGGATTCAGAAGATACTCGTGTGGTTGCAGAGACGATCCGATTCTCGATCGAGCCCTCCGACGCCTTCTTCCCGAAGCTCAGTACTTGCGTGTCGCTGCCGATCTGTCCAAGTTCGGCAATCGGATCACTTCGGAAGTGGAGCATCTGGGACGGAAAGCCGAGTTGGAGCAGCCGCGTCTCGAGCAGCAAGACGCGTGGGGAAAACGAATCGACCAACTGATCGTGTGCAACGAATGGCAGCGACTGAAGCAGATCTGTGCCGAGGAGGGAGTCATCAGCATCGGCTACGAGAACGACGTGGATCCGTTCGTGCGACGCATCCATCAGGTCGCCAAGCTGTTTCTATTCTCGCCCTCCGCCGGACTCGTTTCGTGTCCGATGGCCATGACCGATGGAGCCGTCAAGACTCTTACTGTAAGCATTTTGTTGTCGACTTCGTTTTGAGAACTGATTTTTCAGTCGCTGAACCTGTACGGAAAGCACAAACTGGCCACCGAGGCGGTAGATCGTCTCCGATCTCGCGACCCTTCGAAAGCCTGGACCAGCGGACAGTGGATGACGGAGAAGAAGGGCGGGAGTGACGTGGCAGGCGGATGTGACACGTACGCAGTGCAGGTGGACAAGGACACGTATCGTCTGCACGGCTACAAATGGTTCAGCAGCGCCATCGACGCGGACGTCGCACTGACTCTGGCGAGAGTCGTCGATTCCGAAGGAAATGCCGTCGAAGGATCCCGCGGACTGTCGCTCTTCTTGCTGCGGATTCGCGACGACGCAGGCAATCTGAACGGTATCCAGATGGTCCGTCTGAAAAACAAGCTCGGAACGAAGCAGCTTCCGACCGCCGAGTTGCTGCTGGATGGAGCCGTCGCGGAAAGGATCGGAGAGCAAGGTCGCGGAGTCGCTGGCATCTCGAACATGCTGAACATCACCCGGATCCACAACGCCGTCGCATCCCTCGGGTACATGAGAAGAATCATTTCGCTGGCCAGAGACTACTCCACAAAGCGCGTCGTTTTCGGACAAACGCAGTCGAAATGGCCTCTTCACACAACGACGCTTGCCAAAATGGAAGTGGAGACACGCGGGTCGATGCTTCTTTTGTTCGAATCCGCACGTCTTCTGGGTCTTTCCGAGGCCGGAAAAAGCAGTGATGTGGATGCGATGATGCTCCGTCTGATCACTCCCGTTCTGAAACTGTACGCCGGAAAGCAGGCGGTTCCTCTCGTTTCGGAAGGAATCGAGTGTTTCGGAGGACAGGGATACATGGAAGACACCGGATTGCCGACGCTTCTGCGAGACGCTCAGGTGACTCCGATCTGGGAGGGAACGACGAATGTGCTCTCTCTCGACGTGCTCCGCGTCTTCTCCGGCAAAGAAAACATCTTGCTCGCGTTCGGAAAACGTGTCGGACAACTGCTCGCCAACACAAAATTGGACGACGAGAAGCTGAAGAAGTCGAAGGAACACGTGGAATCGGCGCTGAAGGAGCTCCAGAAGCTCCTGGTGAAAGCGAGCGACTCGGCGATTCAAGGAGAAACTCGCATCGACACCGTCGCCCGTCACATCTCGTTCGCCATCGCACGCATCTACGCGGGAGCCCTTCTGATCGACCACGCCTCGGACTCGAGTGTCTCGAACAGTTCGGACGTCGAGGTGGCGTACAGATGGTGCTGCGAGCAGCCGCTCGTGGATCTTCGCTGGGAATGGTTCGGAAACGATCGAGTGCAGGCCGACAGGGACATCGTGTTCGACAACTACTCGGGACTCCAGAAGAGCAAGATCTAACCATTTCGTGTAAAATTAAAAGAGTGAGAGACACCTTTATTTGGTTACTTTTAAGTATATAGTGGAGTTTGAGTGTATAAATACTTTGGATTCGTGTTGGATGCGAACGGGGCGGAAACAGTGCGAAACGAAAACAAGAACGGAAAGTACCCTTGGAACAGTGAAGAATTGAGAAACGAAACTGAATAGGAAAAGAGTGTGGATCCATGATAGTGAGGGAGGGACTAGAAAACCGAGTAGCGTTTCCTCGTCCCTGCTGTGAAAATGACGGGCGTGTATCACAAGGCGGAGCAAAAGGAGAAAAAACGAACGGATGGTGGTGGGGATGGCTCGGGGAGAAGAGCCCGATAGACTAGAAAGGTTCCTAGGGAGCGAGAGAGGCACGGGAAATTCGAGAGACTTAGAGAGCGAGACGGTAGAGAACGGCTGAAAACAGGAGCGAGCAGACGGTCGTCACGGAGCACGGAGCCGAGTTGACCGAGTCCTGTTGCTCCTCGTCGTGGTGCTTGTGATGATGTTTGTGGTGGTGATGGGCGGCTCTGGAAAACTGTCCGTGGAAGAGGATTCCATTAAGGGGAAAGCTAGGCCATGATCTTCGAGTCTTTTTTCCGGGGAAAGTTGGATCGAAACTCGACCTACTTGTCGACCTTTCGTTTCCAACTCAACCCACTCCCTCGCGAGGGAAAGAATCTCGCATTTCAGAGTCAAAAGTCATCTGAATCGGCATCACGTCTTCTAGAATTACTTCTCGAAGCGGCCCCCCGAAAACATCATCATCCGACACCTGATACGGCCGGCCTTCGGAAGGTAAATACGCGGAATCGAGACACTCACTTGTCGGGCCACATCGAGAAATTGCAGAAATCCGGAGCGTTGCAGCCGCAGATCTTGACAGAAACTCCCGATTTCGACGTTCTGCAACAACAACAACAATTCAGAAGACGTTTCAGGAGATGTCCGTGTCACGCACCGGTTGTGACAGTTACCGTCCTTGAGTCCCCGCGTGTGACACGTGTAATGGACGCCCATCGTCGGATGGTCGAGCATGAGACAGGCTGAAAAGAGAGAAGAAGACGTTCGGATGGACCCCCGGATGATGCCGTTTCTGTTTGTATATGCGAGATATGCGCACTTAGGGATTTAGGTTCCGGCGGGGGCTGCTGAAGGACGGATTTGTTTATAATAATCTCGAGTGGCAGCAGCCTCCGAGCGAAGAATGGAGGAGACCATTGTTAATTCATTCGGGGGGGACACCTTCTAATTACTTGTTTGTCACACACGTGTCCCCTAATGGTCTCTCCTCGCCAATTGAGCGTCTCGGAACGACACTGGAACCCAGAACTTCTAATTCAGAAGTCGTTCTTTGGCTCAACGCTGCCCCCCGGAAAAGACGCGGCTTCTCATTAAGAATGTCTCTCCTCCCTTCTTGTGTTTCATCAATTATTTCCCTTTCCCCTCTCCTTCGCTCTCTCTCGATTCCAAATGTACCGGAAGTGCGCTCCATAGGTCTCTCTTTCTGTGTGTGCGCACAGATTGAGCCAATTCGAGTCAACTCACATCCCACGTCGGTCTCGCAGACGCCGTCGGTGCACGAGACGGTCTCCGATTCCTTGGTGCACTTGCATCGAACCGCCTCCGTCGTCGTCGGTACCGTAACCAGAAGGAGGGCGACAATCGTGGCGAGACCCAGAAGACAGTCGGTCGGATGCATAACGGACGGATAGGAGAAGCTTCTGCTGCAACAAGAAGATACGGCCGATGATAATTGAGGCAATGAGCCGTGAAATAGGATAAGAGGAGAGAGTGTGCGGAGGGGAGAGACACAGAGAAATCGCGTTTGAAACGGTTCGAATGTTCGCGCGAATTACGAAATGCAACTGGAATCGGATCGTCGGGCGGCGAGAGCCCCTTGGCATTCGTAATTCGAATCAGAGCGCGTTCCTCATAAAAATGATATTCTGTGGGTGCCGTCGTCGGTTGCTCGCGGAGCCGATGGCACACATCTGGTTCACTCGACACTCATGCGAGAAAGTGGGCGAGAACGAATTGTACTTCACACAGAATATAACGATTCGGTTCGATTCTTCTTCGTTGAAAGCAAGTGTGGAGAGGAGAGAAAGAGCGAGAGAAGACCTTGAAAACCGAATGAAAACAGAGAGAGAGACAAACCGAATGAATGAAATGATGGACTGATCGAACGAGCGAGCGAGCGAGGGACTAGGAAACAACACAAGGCCTTCTACCCGGAGAGACAAAGGGGGGTCTCCGTGGAAACAGGTAGTAGCACACAATGGACACTCTTTCCTCTCGGTTATTGGCTTAGGGGGTCCGTGGGAATTGGCTTCTCGAGTGCCTCCGTTTCGACACGCGAAAGCGAAGGAACACTATATTTTGCACACGATGAGGCCACGACCCAAAAGCAGAAGACGTCGGGAAAGAAGCACAAGAAGAAGACGTTGGAAGGACGGAAGAGGCCTTCTCTCTTCAGAAGAAGAAGAAGAAGAAGAGGAGGAGGAGGAACGACAGACTCCGCCCCCTTCTTCTGTGTCTCTCGATGAAGTTTGCTGTCTAATGAAAAGAGAGGGCGAAAATAGAAAATAGTAGCCGTCGTTGCGCGAGAAGAAGAAGAAGAAGAAGAAGGTAACGTCATCCGATCCCACGGCCCAGCCGGGTCAAAAGAAGCGGCAAGAAGCTCTTCAGTTAGTAATCTGATTCGGAAATGAAACGACGTAGAAAAGGGTGCGTGGATGGGCGTTTTGGATGGCCGATGACGTGCCACACCAAAAGAAGAAGACGATGATGAAATGGGGAAAAGAAGCCGTCTGATTGCACTGTAACTGCTCTCTCTCTCTCTTTCGTTTTCTCTGCGTCTCTCTCATCCAATGCTCTCTTGTAGATCAAACAAGAACGAAGCGGATCGAAAGAAGCGCGCTCCAATGCGAACGAATTCAAAATCTTGTTGGAGACAAGCAAAAAAAACAAAAAGTGCACCAGGTGCCACGTGTCACAAATTCGCGAGAATTGGTGGCGGAGAGCGGAAAAAGAGGCGGAATGCGATTAGACGACGCCTAATTCGATCGTGATTCTCGAGTGAGAGCCAAAGTGTCACGAATTCGAGACAAGCTCCCGAAGAAGAAGAAGAAGAAGACGTCGGGAGCGGCCACGCCCACTTTTCGCGATTTCCTGTTTTGGTCGAAAAAAGCAGAAGAGGAAGAACAAAAGAGAGTTGGAACGGAAGTCGATGCTTCTGCCGCTGCCAACGGCCAGAAGGGGTCAACCTTTTTTCGAGAGAGACAACAGCTGCTCCTTCCTGTCACACACACTGCTCGCCGAGCAACTCTCTGTTTATACTCTCTCGCGTCGAATCGTACTAGGTGCAAGAAGGGAAGGAGGAAAAGAAGACGTGAGCCGGAAATCGGAGAGCGCCGACTTCTTCGATTTCACATATGTTTCAACACAGAAGCGAGTTTCTCGGCGCGAAAAAACGGGAAGGAGGAGGAGGAGGGAGGGGAGTTGTCTTCGAACACTTTTGATCCCGCTCATACATCAAGATAGCAGGCGAGAGAGTGTGCGAACCGACGAGACGCCGACAGAAAGAGAGATGATACGGGGATTTTCGGGAAACGGAAGGGGCGGCGGGAGGAGGCGAAGCGAGGGAGGGCAGCAGCAGCAGCAGCAGCAGTGACTCCCTCTCCCCCTTCTTTCGAATGTTTGAGCAGCAGTTGGAGAGCTCGCCGAAACTGATACAATTGGACATTGTGACGTGGCATTCCGAAACTACAATGGACTTGCACTTCTGTGCGGCTGTCACGAACAGCGTGACAGCTCCTCTTCCAGTTAATCACATGTTGGAGTCGTTGTCGTCGTCGTCGCGTGTGACGAGAAATGAGGAGAAGAAGAACGACTACAATGCGACGGATATGACGTGGCACGAAGTGGCAGAGGGTTGACTCGTAAATACGGGGGTTGATTACATATAAAAAGAGCTCTGAGCACTGAGGGGCGGCGAGTCCATTTGGTGTGATTGAAAGTGAATGCACATCGGAAACGAGAAAACGAAGGAAAACGAGAAGATTCTTAAAAAGAGCCAAGCGCGCTCCATCGTACTAATGGAAGAGGAATCCTGAGGGGAAAATTAGGCTACCGGGAAGAAGGCGTTTGTTTTTGTATTCTCGCTTCTTCTTCTTCTTCTGTTTTCTCGATTAATAGGGACGTTCGTCTCACTCTCTCCTTCTCAAATTTTGAATTAAATGGATGGTGGCAGACCGGGGGGAAAAAGGCGCGAAAACGGAAAACAGAGCTCAGACGTCGTCTCGGAACGAAGGCGTTTGAAGACGTTGGATACGTTGAAGACGTTGACGGAGAAGAAGAAGACGTGGTGTTTGATATCCAGAAGACGTTGCCGCTGCCAACTCTTCGGAGGTGTCTTTCAACGCAAACACGCGCGCGCTTCCGGAGACGTCTTCTCGGCCGTCGAAATTAAGTTTCTCGCGCGACGAGAAGCGGCCCGAGAAACACGAAACGAGTCGAAAACGACGACGGAATGCGACCGAAAAATACACTTAATTCGAACGACGACGACCCGAATCGGAGCGCGAGAAGGGGAAAAGAGACTGTAATTGGGCACTCGTAGTCTCGCTCTCGATTCGTTTTTTGAGTGGAAAAGAGAGGGCGGGTCGAGTGCGAGGCGACAGAAAGAGAGAGAATGTGATAATCCGAAGTATGCAAATAGGCCTCGACGGGCTGGGAAAGTCGCGACGAGGCTCGGGGAATGGACGTTCGGAACGAGAAGAAGGCCCCCCTTAAACAGATTCTCCTTCTCCTTCTCCCACCGCTTCTGGAACACTCGGAACGTCTTCTCCTCGATTATGCTTCCGAGACATCGGATTCAGTTGCACGTCTTCTGTTTCCAACACGGAGAGATTTCGAGGTTTCGAGAACTCGAGATCATCCGAACGTCTCCCACGGCACTCGAGTCGGGGGGCAAAGAAACGCGTGTCTCTCGCGTTCTCGTTCCCACTTTTTTTCGGTCATTTCGCCCCTTTGCACACCTTTTCGGTGCCTAATATTTGAGTAATCCTGTTTCCGCCCACTGACTCACCTTTGTGTGCACATTTTCTCCCCTTGTAATCAATAAAATCCCCCTTCTTCTTCTTCTTCTTGTTTTTTTTCTCTGCTCGCGAATAAGTGGGTGAACGATTTATATACAAATAGGGAAAGTGGGAGAAAGCAGTCGTCAGCACATGAGACACGTGGCACCGCACAGGTATTTGCGCTCCTCCACGGTGTACATGGCGTCTGTGCAGAAGCCGTCGTCGTGGAACTGAGGACAGCTGAAATCGAGATTGAGAAGACGTCGTCACGGGGAAGAGCTCACTTCTGATGACGGTCACGACACATCGGGATGCAGTGGCCGCACGCCTTCGGACAGTAGTTCTCCATGAGCGTCTTGTAGCGTGCGTGCGCGCACAGGTCTCTGTAGTTTTTGCAGTCCGAAGTCATGTCTTCGCAGTCTTCTGCAACGCATTCAGATGAATTCGCTGCGCACCGGCGATACGGAGGAGCCACCTGTTCCCTCCTCGACCCTCTCCACTTCGTCGCATCGACCGCACGTCAGCGAACAGTGCGAGGCCATGACTTCGGAGAACGCCGGATGGGAGCAGAGCGAGGTGAACTCGCGGCAGTAGGTGTACTCGTCGAAGCAAGTGCCCTGGATGACCGTCTTCGAGAGCGACGTCGTCAGGGAACTCGGTTCTGCCGTCGTGATCTTCGGGAGAGTGTCCTGTAACGTCTTCAGGTTCAGATGAAGACGTCGTCCCGATGAACTTACTCTCGTAGTTCTCAGCTCTTCCAGAGTGAACTTCCTGGCTGTCGTCGTCGAATTGAAGACGTAGGAAGCTGGAAGAGTGACCGATGTCGTCCGATTTCGAGAAGCGAACGCTTTCAAAGACTCATTCGGATCAACGGAAGGTCTTCTGACTCCTGAATTTCTGGAAGCTTCCGAGGAAGGGAATGAAGACGTTCTGAGAGCAGGAGTCGTTTGAGTTTGTAAGAGCGTCTTCAAATCGATTGAAGAAGACGTCACATTCAATCTCGAAGACGACGTCGTGTTCACGTCTTCTGAAATGGGACTACAGTAATCTCAGTGCTCGAAAACGCCCTTCTTCACCAGTTTTGTTCCACTGCAATTTGGTTCTGTACGCGAGAATCGGGTCGATGACGTGGATTTCGGTGGAATTTTGGCTCGAGTTGAGCATCTTCTCGCGCGGAAAAACGCACTTTCTCGGCAGATCGCACTCTTGTCCCTTGGCGAGCTCCTCGATTTTCCGTTCCGTCCCACGCGCTTCTTCGAACGAATTCAGGCCGCAGAAGCCGCACGTCGCCTCGCATTTCGCCTTCATCGTCCGAAAATCCGACTTGGATTTGCACAAATGACGTGTCAATTTGCAGAAAGAGCTCTTGTCCTGACACTTTCTCGCCGATTTTTCGCAACATTTGTAGACTCCGTGGAAGTTTTCGCACCAGGAAACGGAGGGATTCGTCGTCGAATTGCCGCACTCGTATCCGCTGGAAGGGACGAGATGGCACGCTGAAAAGAGCCCGAGATGAGCACAAAAGAGCCGCTGAGCACCACGACTCACTGGCTCCGGGTTTGGCTCCGTTCGAGCAGATCTCAAGGGTTTTATTGGATGACGTGGCATCGAGATTCGAGATGAAAACGGGAAGAAAGGAGAGAAAAACGGGAAGGAACATGTCGAAATGAGGACCGATCGGCGGGACGGTCACTCGAATATATAGTACACAAACGGACGAGCGGCGACTAAAAATATCGAGTGGCAGGTGTGCAAATGTCAGAAGAGAAAGGTCTCCTCCAAGCGGTTTCTGTTTCAATTTTCCATTTGTACGGATGAGATGTGGTGGAGCAGAATGCCGGCGACGACGGAGACGTTCAACGACGTCACGTTGGAGGCGTGCTTCCGCAGCGGCGAGATCGAGACGACGGTGTCGCAGTGCTTCAGCACGTCGCGACTAATTCCGGCGCCCTCGTCGCCCAGCACCAGTCCGATTTTCCCCTCGGGACGCCACTCGTGCACACTTTTCGCCACGAGACCCGCTTTCTTGGCGGCCGCCGGATCACACGTGGCCACTATCTCGGCCCCGCCCCCTGCGGCGAGCTGCTCGCGGAACTGCTCAAAGTGCTCGAACTGCTGGACGGGAAGGTGCTCGAGGGCTCCGCACGAGGACTTGCTCATCGAGGGAGTGATGCTCTTCGGACCACGCCCCTTCGCGAATCCGATGCCGTCGGCTCCGAAATACCAGGCGCTCCGTCCGATGGCTCCCAGATTTCCGGGATCCAGAACTTTATCGACAAAGATCGAGACGCCTTTCGTTTCAAAGTTCTGGAATTGCAGCGGAGAAGCATCGAGGCACATTCCCTGAAAAAATTCTAGAACTTGCAACGTCTTCTGATTCCACGCCTACATTGTGAAGCTGAAACTCGGTGAGCCGGTCCAACTGATCGTCCGTAAGCCACGTATTCCGAATTCCCACGTCTTCGCACTTCTCCAGAATTTCCCGGATTCTGACGTCATTTTCAGCTCGTTTTCTGAAATTTCCGACATGTCTGCAAACGCGCTCCACTGCGAATCTCCCGCAAACCTCATCGTTTTCTTCATGAAAATCTCGTGGAATTCCCGTTTTTGAGCGCGCATCGCTTCCAGAATTGAATGCACTCCGAAAACGGCTTCTCCCTTCAATTCTGGAGTCTCAATTCTGAATTTCAGACCATTTTCAGACCGAAGTTTTCAATTTTCTCACTTTTTCGCCGCGTATTTCTCGACCGTTTTCCGTGCCATTTTCGCTTTTCGAAAGATTAGATTCGGGCGAATTTCAGCGATTTTCTGGCTCATTTCGCTCTAAATCAGTATTTCTTTCGAAAGAATTCAATTCTATTCGCGATATTCAGCTGGTTTGCAGAGAACTTCGTAAAACTAGTCAGAGGAAAAATAATTGCAACATTCATTTATCGGTTGGGCAAAATGGGAACATAGTAGGAAAAGTGGAGAAGAGATTCTGGAAGGGGTCAGATTTTCAAGTCTGCGAGAGTCTGGGCACATTTCTGGATGACGTTCAGAAAGTTGAGAACGTTGCTCGTATCCGAAGTGCGGTCAAGCTGCTCGGTAGCCCACGTCAACTTGCGAAGGACGGCTTCTTTCGCCGAGACAATCGGGTCTTCTGGAGAGGATTCAGACGTCTTCGCGACTTTCTTCTTGGCTGGCTTCGTCGTGACTGGAGCAGCCGTTTTGGTCGTCTTCAACGTCTTCTTCTGTTCGACGACCGAAGGAGGCGTGACCTCATCGACCGCTTCTTTGAAATCTTCTTCTTCTGAAACTGTCTAAATAGAACCATTGGATGATTTTTTAAACGTACGAAGTGGAATCTCGGCGACGATCTGAGAGGACTCTTGGATCTTCTCCTGGTAAAGCTCGCAAGTGATGCACCGTCGGACGCCGGCCCGATCCTCCATCAGAATGCCGCTGCACGTCGGACAGTACTCGTCGAGCATCGTCTGTCCCTTCAGAAGCAGCTCGCCCATTCGCTTCGAGACCTCGTCACGGAACGCGTCACGCATCCGAATCGAAGCGGCGTTCTCCACGTTGTATCCGTTGATCGGAGCCATTTCGTCGAGGTAATTGCGGGCTTGCGGATTGGGAGTACGGTCGATCCACGTGGACTCTCGATGCGATACGTTCGGATTCTCGAACTTCTTGTGGACCATGCAGTCACCAACTGAACCTGGATTTCAGCGTTTCGAACGGTTTCAGACGAGTGAAATAAACTTCCGATCGCGAACAGTTGGAAAATCGAATGAGAGAACAGGGGAAACAGTTGAACGGTGTATTTCAAACAAACAACAATTTACATACAAGAAGAAAACATTGAGCAATGTACGGCGACTTGAAACATGAAAGAGGTAATGGATGAGTGATGTACAAGAAGATGTAAATACAAATGTGAACAGGAAGGAGAATTTACAGTATGTGCAGACAGGGATTCAGACGGATCAGATGGGCGTGACGAAGAAACGGGCTTCTTCGGCCAGCAGCACAAGGTTGTCGAACGTGCCCATGGTGTGGTGCATATTGCCGTGGTTGTCCTTGTTGAACTGGTATCTCCAGTACGTTCCGTCGGAGCACACGGCGACCAGAGATTGCTGGCTCTTCGGAGTTTCTGAAGATTTTTGAGGATAAAACACAATCAGTGAACGCATTGCAAACTTACGTTTGGTGAACCCGAGAGCGAGAACCTGCCGATCGAGTTTGATACGAGCAATGCTGCTCGTTCCCAGGTTTCTCTCCAGCACCGTCTTCTTCTTCTGCGATTCGGCGTCGCGGATTCCGAAGATGTGCACAGTTCTGTTGTCGCTGGCTACAGCAAGGTAGCTGGAGCACGAGGAGAACTGTAGACAATGGAGGTGAGCTGGGACACTTCCACGACGGAGCTCGTAAAGCATTCCCTTTGTGCGCGCGTCGAAGACTCGGATGACGGTTCCCTTCGTGGATCCGGTAGCGACGAGAGTTCCTTGACAGTTGAGAGCCACCTGCGTGATCTCAGTGAGATGTGCATCGATGACAACTGGAGCCTTTGACTCTCGCTCGGTCAGAGTGTTCAGATTCACGATCTGAACTGATCCGGTGTTGAATCCCGGGTAAGCCAGGAAACAGGCTGACGTGGTCGGATCGTAGCTCATCGCCGAGATGCCCATCGGGTTCGGACGAATGTCTTCGGCACGGATCTGGTGGCATTTGTTCGGAAACAAGTAGATGAACATCCGAGTGGTGGTGAACACGACGAGGCGATTCATGGAAGCGTGGAAGTTCGTGACGTGTCCGAACTGCGGTGGAGTGGTGATCTCGATGATATCATCGTTTTTTTCGACGTCAAAAGTCATTACAACGTTCTGAGCGTACTTTCCGCCGTTGGCACACGTGTATACCAAGTATTGGGTTCTATCCAGCATTCGCGCCATTCGGAGCGGACCAACATCGGGAACTAAGAAGAAGAAAATAAAAAAATTTACGGAGACCAGAGGAAACATACCATATCTCTTGTACTGACGGAACAGAAGGGGGTGCACCTGGAAAACTTTGAACCCGTCGCGATCCGAGATCACCAGATTCGACTGATCGCTGTTTACAGAGGCATGAGCCAGTTTCGTCGCCATCGAATCTGCTAAACGGACTATTTGGTAGAGAATAAGGAAAGACAATGAACAGAATGACGGGAAGACGGGCTACTAATGGGCGACAGGTGGTCCTCAGATACTATCTGGGCGACAGATGGTGCTCAGATACTATCTAAAAGGAGGGGCGATATGTGAAGAGAGCGCCGAACCTCCCGATCAATAAACGGGTAGGCAGCACTTGACAGCGATCACGAGGACAAAAATCAATTTTTCTGAGCCAACCATACGGAAATAAACACAAATATGGATTCGAAGCGTTTTTGTCTATTTCAAACGTAGATTTAACCTAGAAACTTTCGATTTTGTGTGACTTTCACTTCTATAGAGAACCAGAACAATGAGTAAGACAGATACTGATCATAGTACACTGTACGGACGCGGAGACGCCGAGAAACGCGAATGGGAAGACGTCACGCGAGAACCGAGAGTGCACACACTGCGAGGTCGTAGGCAGCGAAACTGACGAGCAATGGGCGGGTGATCGCAATGAATCAGCGCCCCGACGCACTTTTACAGATCCCAGACGGCTGGTTCAATATAGTTACGCTTTTTATGGGGGGGGGGGGGGGAGGGGGGTTCGCGAGAAGCAGATTGATTTATAGAAATACTCACATTGCTTTTCACTGCCGCTTTCCCGATCTTCTGTTAGGCTCTGCTGTCCTGCTTCCGCTTCTGGACAGTCCGCTGACGATATGACGGAGTAAGTGGACAAAGACATCGGATCTGAGATGGATGGATCCTCAATAACTTCCATCTCATCTTTGATATCGCTTCCAGTCATTGCAAGATTTTCGAAACTCATTTTCGACCTGAAATTAGAAGCTGCGCGAATTGTTCGATGTTTTATTATTAAGAAGAAAGTGGGTTGCTTATTTCAAATAGCAAAAAAGCTGCAACAGAAACTATCTTTGGTAATTTACTGTGAGAAAATGTGAAATGATAGACAGAAACGTCGCTGAAAGTATCTGAAAAGCTGTGAATATTCGGAGAATATTGAACGAGTTTCAACAAAAAAAGTTATTGTTCGGTGATTGAATGTCGCGCCTTTAAGTTCTGTAGTTTTCCTTTCGAAACCATCACTTGAATTTAGCTCTGCGCCTTTAATATGTTTAATTATTTTGGTTGCTTTTCGATTGGATTTCCCCCACCTTTCTCGCTCTTTTCCCATTTTTCCAATTCTGAAAATCATTTTTTCCTCTCACACCGTGTTAGTTTCTCGTTCTTCTGATAACCTACAATTCCTCGTATCCCCTCCCAGAACCTCTTCGCGGAAAATCCGAGAAATCGGAGTGTCAAACGCAGAAATGCAGTTCAATTTAATGCACTTCCTCCATCCATGAATATTCATAATCCGTCTCCTCCCGAACGGGCTCAAAAAGCATTCGGGCTCTCGGAAGCCCCGCCTCCTCTCCCATAATCCTTCGTTGTCTCGAAGAGCCCTAATTAATTGGAACCCATCCTTTTCTTCGAAGCTCTCTCCACGAAGCAATTTCTTATTTTCTGTCGCTTCTTCGTTTTGTGTAAAACACAACGAAATTAGTGTTTTCGTCTGTTCGCGAAACTTCTTCTTTCGCTCTTTTTTTCACGAAATTCAATTCCCAAACGACTCTGATTCCCATAGGAAAAGGCGGAAAACACGCGACCGGAAAGAGTTTATCTCGTTTCTTTCCGAGAATTTACTAGAGTGTGCCCTCGATTTCCAGCTGTTTCGTGGCTGCTGAAAAACTGAAAGTGGGCGGAGTCTGAATGGAGGGGCGTGGCGAGGGAGCGGAGACGCAGACACGGGGGAACTTGTGACCGGGGCGGCTCGCCTCTCCTTCTTCAGTTCTTCCGAGCTACTCGGGCGGCTCTTTCCCTCCTTTCCGCTTCTCATCATATCCAATTCTTCCGTCCAAAACGTCTTGTTTCCAGCCGAACCGCACCCGGAATGGATAAGCATGAGGAGGACGAGAGCAAGAGGGTCAAGATGCAAATCAAGCCGAACGATCTGCTCTGCGTCAACGGCTGCGGCTTCTATGGCACGCCGCAATGGGAGAACCGCTGCTCCAAGTGTTGGCGGGCTCACCAGAACGAGCTGAAGCGGAGCCAGGACTTTGCCAAGAATAAGTGGGTCACAGCACGTGAATGTGCCTCTCTAATTGGCTCTTTTCAGGTCTCTGCTCAGCTTCGACCAATTCCAGGAAAGGCGGAAGTCGACGACGGAAAGCAGATCTCGCGGCATTAAGAACCTCTTCAAAACTTCCCCGATTCCCGGTGAGAATACCGGAAAACTAACGGAAATCGAGTTTTCGAAAAGGATTATCATCTGAAATCCCCGTTTTCCGCCTCGTTTCAAAAACAATTTTCGATTTCAGAGGGCGGTTCGAGTTCGCCGACGTCTTCAACGTCACCAGCAGGCACTCCGACGCGGTGGGTCTTCTGAAAATCTCGGGCGGGCTGAAATTGTTGTTGTTGTTGTCGTGCGCGGGGGCCTCCTTTCGGGCTCGGCGACTTGTTTTTTCGGCGGCGAGTGCAACAAAACCCTCGGCTTTTCTGTGTGTATATTTACGGAAGAAGGACCCTCTCTGCTCGTTTTTCTGCCTCTATACGAATAGAAAATGAGTCTGAAAAGAGGGGAAAACGACGAAAGACGGCCAAGAACTTTGCACTTTTCGGCGTTTAATTGAATAAGAAATGGGCTCTTCTGACGCATTCGGAGGGCTCGGCGAGCTCGTGACCGCGAATATGAAATGAGCTGCAAAAATTGGAGCAAGAACTACATTTTTCGGAAACGAGGAAGGATTAGAGCCGGAATTCACGGCTTTCTTGCACATTTCAGTCCTTAGCTTGCTCGAAGAAAGTGTAAACTTCGGCATGTCAGGAAGACGTTTTCTCGGCGTCTGACTCACCGCACGTGCGTCAGAATTCGGAAAAGCACCTCTACTAGAAGGTGAACACTGATGGCTGATTCACCCGTTTTCTCGAGAAATGCGCGCGTCTCTACATTCATTTCGTCTTTGTTTTCCTCGTTCGTTTGCCGCTTCTTTTCTGAAAAACAAGAAGAAAATCTATGCGGAAACGACGGAGCGCATATGTTTTGGTGTGCTCCGCGCATAGCTCCGTGGCTCTTTCATCCGTGAACTCGGTGAGCAATGCACTTGAGGGCTCATAAAGTGCACTGGAAACGAAAGAGAGCTCATTTATGGCGAGTAGACGAGGACAAAGAAAGTGCGCTTTTTTGCGAAAGGAATTCGCCGTTGGGAATCCACACGGGCACATAAAACACGACAGAGTACGGAATTTCGAGAATTTCGGGAATTCGTAGGGATTCCATTTCAGTTCAAGACCCGGAAGTCGAATTTCGATTAATTTCCAGACGGCGCGAACTCTCTCCAGACTCTTTGGAAGCCCGAAAGCAGTTAACAGACTTCCTCGTTGCCAATCTGTCCACCGCGATTGCCCAGGAGATCGCGAGATCCGTCAAGAACGCCGTCACAAAGATCAGCGAGATGCGGCTCGGACCTGACGATATGTCGGAACTCGTGATGAGCTACTACCAGTATCTGGGCGAACGGCTCGGAAACACGCCCAGTTTCCAGCAGCAGGAGCACAAAGTGAAGCTGGAAGACGTGATGGATCAGGTGGAGAAGTTCGTCTCGACGTGCTGCTACTCGCAGTTCTTCTGCGCAAGCCACGAGGAAGAGGTGGCCGACGTTTCCCTTCAGGATCGGATCCGATCCTTGCACTGGGTCACTGCTGGCTTTCTCGAGACGAAACTCGTCTTCAAGAAACAGCCGGTCCGGGAGCGCGTCGACGAGGCCATCTCGGAACTCATCGAGATCAACGCGAAGAAATCGGCCTTCGAGAAGCTCGAATGCCTGACCCGTTCGTGCAAAGCGATCTTCGAGGCGCTCAAGGAGAGCGAGGCGGCGACGTCGGCCGACGAGTTCCTGCCGACTCTGATCTACATTCTGTTCCGTGGAAACCCGCCTCTCATCCAGTCGAACGTCAAATTCATCTCTCGTTACGCCATTCCGGCTCGTCTCATGAGTGGAGAAGCGGGTAAGTTCTATAAAAGTCCAAAGTTCCTACGATCTCCACCTCGTTCTAGCCTACTTCTTCACAAATCTTTCGTGTGCTCTCCAGTTTGCCCAGAACATGAATCACGAGAGCCTCCAGATGGATAAGGCCGAATTCGAAGCCTACACCGCCGGACACTTGGCTCCTCCCCTTTCCGTCATCAATTCCGCCTGCAATCAGGCGATGTACGTTCTGGAAGGGACGATCGAAACGATTGTGCAGGTGACGGAAAAGGCGAAGAGTCTGGCAATCAATCTGACGGGAATGCACGGAAAAGCCGACGAGTGAGCGACTCCGAATCGCTGCTATCCACTCAATTCTAAAATATTTACAGCGATCTCGAAAAGATGCTCGAAACTTTGAAAGAAACTGTAGACTTCTACCCCTCAGAGACCTACCGGTCCATGAAAGACTCTGTAAGCCCCACCCCCTTTTCGGTTTCCTCAACTTCGCAGTCATTTCAGATATTCGAAGAAGAGAAAGAGACGGCCGACATTCTCGCCTCGTTCTCCCGCCAATCGTCGGATTCCGGACGCGGAACCTTCGCGGATTCGCAGCCGTCCACTCCGCAACCGCAGCTCGACGCGGACGGCTCCCCACTCATCGCTGCTCTCCAGAGCACTTCCCTCGCTTCTTCTGAAGCGCCCGACGCCTAGATGAAATCATGTCATACTCCCTTTTAGTTTTGTAAATATATACATTTGTCCCTTCCCGGTGATCCTTCTCCCCCTCACTTTTCCCTGCTTTTGTGCCAATTTGTATAGGTTCCTGTGTGTTTTTGTCCTATTTCCTCATCCTCTGGTCGTTTCTTTCGTTCCCTTATGTTGCCTTTTTCGTGGTAAATCGTAACACGCTGTTAGCCGAAAACGGGTTGTCTAGACAACAAATTACTTGTCCTTTTTCCTCCTACTTCCGCTTCCCGAGACAAAAATCCGACGTGAATCCTTTCAAAAAAAAAAACGAATTCATGTCGAGTTCCGTGCCTTCGTTGCTTGTTCAATTTCCCCGTGAACCCTCTCTTTTATCACTTTTCTTCCCCGCTTCCTCCCTTATTCCCCCTAGCCACCCCCCTCAAAAAACATGCTACTCGAACTCATTCTGCTCGGACTCGTCGGCTATCTGCTGCTCGTGTGGCACCGGAAAGAGGTCGAAAAGGGCAAGGTCGGGCTCGGACAAGCCGGTCCGATCCTCGAGGAACTCGAGTCGGTCGTCTTCAAGATCATCGGCATCCTCAAGCAACAGTACGCTGCTACCTCGCTGCCAGGCCGAGACCAACTGTTAGTTTTTCCTCCTCCACACTTTTCGAGATTCTCATTTCAGGTCCACCATGACCGCTGTCTCTTCTGATGATGCATCCACTCAAAAAGCCTCGCCACGTGTCGCCCACGTCGAGAAGTTCGAGAGTGTTCGTCAGCCGCGGGAGCCGAAGAGCCGTTCGAAACATCACACAAAGCACCGCTCCAAGATGGACAGCGCCCTTAAAGCCGCCCAGAAATAGACCGTTCCGAGTAGAATACGTCACAATAAACCATTTTTCTGAGACTCCAATCTATCTTTTTTGCCTTCTTGGTTTGTACCCACTCATGTGCCGTTTCAATTCTTATTCCTTTCTCCCATTTCCATTCCACTGCCTCTTTGCAGTTCCGTTCACTATGCTCCGAGTGCTGGTACGAACTGGCACGGAAGCGTGTCGTGCCGTGAGCACGTCTTCTGCCGTCTTCTCGCGCAACGAAGAGCTCTCTGCCGAACAGATTTGGGAGCGACGGTCGAAACTGCGCGTTCCGAAGCTGCAGAAAGACGAGCAGCTGTCGTCGAAAGTGTACTTTGCGCCCGAGTGGGATCTCGAGGCGAAGCCGAATAACGAGGAGGGCTTCGTCAATCCGCTGAAAGGATACGGAATGACTCCCGAGAAGTGGGACTACTACAACAAGGTCAGTGAGGTATCTCACCTCCCGGAGTCTCACATCGTTTATTCAGGTCGTGTGGCCGCCAAACTACGTCGTTCCGGAGACGGGCCTGCCGAAGCCAAAGGAGGTGTTCCACTGCAAAGAATCCGTTCACTTCTCGCCGAAGAGAATGTGGACGGCGTGCCAACTCGTGTGGAAGATGAACGTCGACGAGGCGATCACACAGTTGGACAGTCAGCAGCTGAAGGCGTGCGAACTTCTGAAGGAAACGATTCTGAAAGCGAAGAAGCGCGCGGCCGACGAGTTCCACATCGAGTTTCCGTCGCAGATGTACGTGGCCGACGCGTTTCCGGTGCAGTCGAACATCGTGAAGGGCGCCAGAAGACACGCTCACGAGAACTGGAACACGATCCGATACCGATACATCCACATCTTCGTGCGGCTCGAGGAGGGCCCGGCGCCCGCGCACAAACAGAGACACGCGCCGAAGAGCGGCTGGGATCACATGGACGAGTACTACGATTATCTCCGTTCGCGAACCGTCAAGTACAGTATCTAGGTCATTAGAGATAGCTATTCTTGTTTTTATTTTCATTTTTGTTGATCTTTCATAAAATTTTTCATCTTTTGGAAGTGAAAAAGGTCTGAATTGATGTGAAAGCGTTCATTCATATACATTTTATATAGAAACGTTTTGTGGCAATTCCGTAATCATCTGTTTTTTTTTCTTGGGTTTGTGAGTGTGAGATACAAGAGAAAGAAAAATGCGAATCGTGTGAAATTGGCGAGAAAGAGGGAAAAGAGAGTTAGTCGGAGAGCTCTCCGATGGCGATTTTGAACTTCTTGAACTGGGCACTGAACCACGACTTGGCCGCCTCGATCGTCTCCTCGGCCTGCCACTCCTTGGCCTTCCGGTTCACGAGATCCTTGAACTGGGCCCACAGCTCTTTGAGACGGTGAAGGGCACGGCACTTCCAGTCGCAGTTCTGCAAACGAAAACGACTGGCTGAGAAGCGGGGAAAGGCTGTACCTTGTCGATGTTATCGCACTGAAGTGGCTCCGCCGAGTCGCTGCAGTCCGAAAGAACGGGGATCACGTCACTCAAGTAGGCGATGTCGGAGCAGTTGAGTCTCGGGTTTCCCTGCACATCGATGCCCTGGAGGTCGGGGAACGACGCCTTGATCATGCTGAGCGCCGGGATCGTCTCGAGGTCGTTGCACGTGAGCGCAAGGTAGTGGAACTCGCGGAGGGGCGTCGAGTGGGGCAGTGGGAAGCGGGTCAGGCCGACTCCGTCGCATCGGATCACCGGGTCATGCTCAGAGAGCTCACATGTGCACCCTTCGAGGCAGGGGATAGAGCGCCCGGACGCTGGAAATTAATGGGATTTCCAGAGGAGTCAGGTGCTCAGTGGAGGGTCTCTCCAGCTGGAATTTCGCTAGAACATCTAGAAGATCAGTTGCTATTTCTAATTCTGATCGTATAGCAATTAAATGACAGCTAGCCGACTTGTTCAAACACGATCTTTCGCTTCTTTTGTTTCCTTTTTGTTTCGTGACGAATCGAATATGAGCGTAGATCAAATGCGGCTAGACTAGAGATATATCGGAAATGAGTCATGAAACTGCGTAAACAATACAATATGGCAACTAAAAAATCGGCCCACGGGGGCAATTTTCCAATCAGAATTACCTGAAGCGAGGAGAAGAGCGAGAACGAGAAGTGAAATCGTCGATTTCATTCCTGAAACGATTCAAAATGAGTGGCCGAATGGGGGGAGGGAGGGGTGTCGAATTGGAAAGGCAAACAGACAAAAGGAGTGGACATGGCACCCGACAGAACTAGGAAAAGAGGACAAACAAAGGGGAGAATGGGTCAAAATGGCAGCCGAGAACGCGATATCACGAGAAGACGCAGACGCGTTGATGGGCGGATTCGATCGATTTGTGGTCCGGTGACACATTGGAAACTGGAGGCAGCGGGAAGAAGCTGTTAGAGCGAGGAAGAAGATGAATGTTTTTTGCCATTCCCGCTCGAAGCATTTTTACAACAAAGGACGACAGCTGTTAAGGATCTTATCTATACCGCATCTACAGCGGTGATTTATGATTCGGGAGCTGATGCGCGTACCTGCACGGAGGGGTTATTGCGTATGACGCATCTCTCTTTCTTTTCTGTCTGTTTCCCGTTCCGACGACCGGTTCTGGGGCGTCGCGAAACACGAGAATCGCGCATGGAACAGGCGGGTGGGGCGGATTCGCTCAGAAAACAGTTGTCCGAGAGGAGTACACGACGACGGTTGGGCGCTTCGGCCGGGCCTTTCATTTCTAGGCCAGATCGAAAATTTTGAATTTTCTTTTCGTTGGTTTTTGCCGGATCGGGCGATGGAGAAAAACTGTATTTTCTTGTAGATAGACACGAATGCAAGCTGCTCATGAAGAATCTTATGCAGATAATCCGTCGTCGTCGACGTCGCAGAAGCTGAGACGCCGACAGTATGAAGATATGAAAGGAGCGCAGTTTGTGGTGCAGTCGAATCTGAAAAGTATTAGAAGATGACTATTTCGGGCAGTTGTTTGTGTTTTCAGTTATGGCTCGGTCGATCGCAGCGCTGAGCAAAATTTCGGAAGACGTGCACATTGAAGTATCAGAAGGAGGGGTAAGGATTCGAGATATTTCAACCCTAAAAAAAAGGTTCTCAGCTGTTCTTCAAAGTGTTCTCTCGCTTCAAGTACTGCGTTTTTCGGTTTGCTCCCGAGTTTTTCAATTCTTGCGATTTGACGATGATCAACAAAAAAGCGGCGAATATTTGCAGGTTGTCGATGAAAGTGAGCATTTTTCCCGAGTTTTAACAATCCAATTCTTATTTTCAGTCGGCGCTTCGCATTTTCAAAGGAGCAACTTTCGGCGAGAAAAACTTTGTTGGCTGCGAATTTCGAATCGATCCGAACGGCGAGAAGATGATAGTCAACTTGCAGATGAACTACGGTTTTCAGATAACCTAGACGGTTTCCGGAACTTAAAATGTTTTCAGACATCAATCGGATGATCCACGTGAAACTTCGAGAGCTCGGAAATGTGCTTCAGAAGCCCGTTTACGATCGTGCTCTTTGCAGAAACACCACCGTCGTATTCGCTTCGTAAGTTTCGATACGACGTCATCTGAATGAAAAGAAAAGACTTTCAGAGTCCTGATTCCGATTCTCTTGCAAATCAAGACCGACATCGAGGCGACGTTGAAAGTCGACGAAAAGGGACTGACGATCCGGAACTTCCACTCGATCGACGGCGTTACGATGTTCAACGGCAGCGATCTGAAGACGGGCGGTGGCAAGAAAATCAAGACGGAGACGACGATCGGAACGGACAAACTCACGAAGCACAACGTCGCCATTGCGGTCGAGTTCTCGTTCTCGCTCAAAGAATTCATGTCCATCGTCACGTTCGCCGATCAGTTCGGATCCGAAGTGTGCCTTTATTACGATCTTCCGGGCCGTCCGATGATCGTCTCGATCGAGGCACATGCGAACTTCGACATCGAACTGGCGATCGCCACGATGGGAAGCGATGATGAAGTGGATCTTGACGGAGGAATCATCACTGAGACCGCGGTGCCGAAAACGAAAAAGTCGGATATTTCGGAATACACGCAGTCTTCGAAGTCCGAATCGTAAGGCGTTAAAATGCTTCAAGGTAATAACTAGAAGTTCCAGAATGAGAAAAGAGAAAGAGCGAAACGAACTTGAAATTACGTCTTCCGAATCGGATTCCCGGAAGAGGAAAGGACCAGTTCGGGTCCACTCACAAGAAGAACCTTCCTCTTCCCGTTCTCGACACAGCCGCAACAAGTTTGTCGAGGTTCACGAGAATACGACGATGCCGGCTGCAGAGAAGTCATGGAGAGACAATGAGATACTCGAGTAAGTCTGAAAAAAGATCGGTGCCTCATGCTGGAATCGAACCAGCGACCTTCTGTTTACTAGACAGACGCTCTGCCACTGAGCCAATGAGGCGGCTGGTTGACCTGGCCGCCGCGGCAGTTATCTTTCCGCGCGACAGGCCCGGAAACTGGGAAAGAGAGAGTAATTTCGGAAGAGCCATCGGAAGGCTCTCGAAGTGCTCGGTTCCACCGTCGGAACCGTTTCGAACATCAGAATCCGAAGACTCACTTCCGTTTTCAAATGTCCATTCTGGATCTATTTCTGGCCGATTCGGTTTGCTTCCAAAACACAAATGAGCCATTTCGTCGGTCTCGGATTACCAAAGTTCGCCTCCAAACTCGAATTTTGAGAGCAGAGACTCGTTTCTGATTGCACTTTTTCGTTTTCAGACAAAGATACTCGAATGGAACACTTTATTTAAGAAGCTCAGCGATGCGGGAAACGAGGGACAGGAATGTGGGGCTGATGACTCTTGTGGGGACAGCAGATGTCCTTGCGTGACGTCCTGTCACACAAGACCGACTTGAAGTGGAACTCCTCCGGTTTGCAGGCGTACGGCCGGATCGAGTAGACGCACGCCGTCACGTAGCAGCTGGGAGGCACGTACATCTGGGGAAAGAAGACGTTGTGGGGGTGGACGGGAGGGGGTTTCTACCTTGTTTTCGAGTGCCGAATGGAGCTGAACCATCAGGAGGAAAACCGCGAGAATCTTCATTTTCGTAGTGAGAATGAATGGTGGCGAACCGTTTCTCCCATCGTTTTATACCAGAGACGAGAAACGCATAAAACGGGAATTCGGGACCGTTTTTGCTGTGGAGCGCGTTTCCATTCACTCGATTTATTATGACGTGGTATTTGCATATTTCTGGAATTTCTTTTTCAGCTTCAACTCTATAGCATTTCAGATGTTGCCCTCTTCCCGAAGATGCTCTTTTCATTTCTTGTGCTCATTTTCGGAACGAGTGTTACAAAATTAGTGACTCAATGCCATGTGGCCTTCGAAATTTCGAAACGTTTCATCGCTTTCCCGCTGCCATCCTCGTCATCTTCGCGTGTTTCTGCCTGCGTCTAACCCGCCGTCCAACCCACTTTAAATTCGCTCTTTCTTCTCAATTCTTTCGGGCCCGGTTAGCTCAGTCGGTAGAGCACCAGACTCTTAATCTGGTTGTCGCGGGTTCGAGCCCCGCATTGGGCTGATGCTTTTTGCTCTCCTCTGTCTGGAAGACGCACAAAGAAGTGACCTCAACTACTCTCAGTTCAAATTCGTCCGCTCGTTCGTTTTTTTGGGAGCGGAGACGGAAAGGGGGAGAGCGGATAAACAATAATATGCTGGTTGACCTGGCCGCCGCGGCAGTTATTTTTCCGCGCGAAAGGCCCGGAAACTGGGAAAGAGAGAGAAATTTGCAGACAGCGAGAACCATCGAAGACTCCGGAAGCAGAACATTTGGATGTGCCGAATGAAGAGCCGGAAGTCATTCCAGTGGAAGAAATGGAGCAGAACGAGCCGAATTTCACGATGCAGTCGATACGAGACTGCGATCCGATCCCTGTCGAAGAAGCGGAGCCGATGGAACTGAATGAGACAGTGCTGCCAATTGAGCAAGAGGTGGAGCACGAAGAGCCACTCCAAGAACAAGAAGTGTTCAAAGTTCCGGAGCCGAAAAAAAGGAAAATCGAGGAGAACAGAAACAAAAAGGTGGGTTCATTTCGATACGAAAACAAAAAAGGCACTGAAAAAACAATAGCTAGCGAGATCGTCAACTAGGAACAAGAAACAATCGATCGAATTGCAGAAACGTCGTATTCTGTTTGGCACACAGAGCCACGAAGCGATGCGGATGAGCCAGCAGTTCACGGGGACGCCGCTGGCGCCGGACACGCAGAGATAGAGGTCAGATGTGCTCGTACTTCTCGGGCAGCACTCCTTTCGGCGCTGCCGGGTAGATGACGAACAGAGACAGTTGCAGAATCGAGATGACAGTGGCGATCGCGTTCGGCACCTGCAAGACGATGAGCAATCGATAATCAGTTTTATTACGCATTTTAAAGAAACAGTTTCCTGTCTTGTTAAAACCTACCAGAATGACGACGTCATCCACAATGTAGCCGTAGAACATCCATTGTAGACAGACGAGGAAACAGGCAACGCAGAGGGGCAAAGGAAGCGATTCGCTGGATTTGGAACGGACGACCTGGAAGCGTCGGAGTGTTTTAGAGGGGATACGGGCGGAAAAAGAGCACCTTTCCGACGTCGAGAAGAGGCGCTCCGACGCTGCAGATGTTCAAAAAAATGCAGTAGTTGCCGACGTACGTCTGCTTCGTGAGATGACTGGAAGTGGAGTGGGCGACCCAGTAGCACACTACTCCGATGATGGACAACTCAGCGGCGATCACTTTGTTCAGGAATCTCTGGAAATGGCCTAGTGTCCGACGGGAGATTTCTAGTCCCTACTCACTCGGTTTCTAGTCATACTGTAGAAGTAGACGAGATAACAGGCCTGCAGGAAACATCCAGTTCCATTGCAGAATGTGATGATGTTGTCGTCTTTGAGAAGACCGTACTGGATGAAAAGAGCACACGAGAGGAAGGCTGAAAACGGGAAATCTTGAGGAGTTTCAGTGGGAAACGGACCGAGCAAGAATGGAGCAGGACTCGTTCCTTCCGACGAGCCGCGAAGTCGGATTCGATTGCAGATCTGGAGGCCGCACAGGAAGAACGCTGCAAAAGGAGCGAGGGGGCCGTGGCCGAGGAGTCCGGGGGACTAACTAACCGCATGTGGAAGCGAGCGCCGTGAACGAGAGATACGGTAGAATGGTCTCTCCAAACGAGGCCATGCTGAAATTGGCGAAACGGTCCTGAGCGGAAAGGAAGCGAGTGTGGAGAAAAAGAAAAAGAGCCATCGGGAGGAGAGAGTGCGTCGATGCGAGAGACGCAGACGGAGATAGAGGTTACAATGCGCGCGCGGCAACAGACAGAGAGAGAGAGAGAGAGAGGACGGCGGGAGAAGAACGTGGCAAAACTCAGAGACCAACTGGCTGCTTGGAAACGTCACGTGGAAACGGAAAAAGGAAGAGGAAAACGCGGATTTCTCGGGGAACAACTAGGTCAACAGCCATCTTCTTCCTCGTTTTTCTTCCTCTTCTCACCGTCTTTCGCTTTCTTATTAGTTAGAGTTTGTTTAGAAGCGAACGCGTGGGAGGGACTAGAAAACGACACAGCGAATCTCGGCCGGCGATAAAACCGGGGAAAAGAGAGCGAGAAAGCATGGGAAACCGGCGAAGAACAGTTTCGAGAGACGAAAGATCAAGACCAAGCGCTCCGAAATCGGAAGAAAACGACGGAGAAGGAAGGAAATGCTGGCCTAACATACGCCCTGAAGTTTCTAGTCCCTCCCACCGAAATGAAGTAAACGTGTTGTTTTGGGTCTCGACACGAAAAAGGGAAAGTGTTGTTTTCACTGTGAATGCCATCAATATTCATTGTATTCATAAACACGCACAAACTGATTTCCAACAACCAGAGCACAAAAGAAGAGAGGGAACAAAGATGGGGGAGCAGATTTCAGAATTTGTATTTAAGGGGGTTCTTCATCAGAGAATTACGAGTTTAAACAACTGGAGAGGAAGCTGTAAGTGTTGGTTTTTCGAGAGAAACGGTGGGGCGGATGCAAGGAATTGGGTGGGGAGGGGGGTAACTACGCGGATTCGGCTAGGATTCGGAGGAAGCTCAGAAGCGGGACGGGAGGAAATCAGAAGACGTGCGTGGGCGGGAGAGAGGTATTCTTCTAAGAATATGTACAGATGAGTGGGGGGGGGGAATGGGGACGTCGGACAGTAGAAGGGGAAGAAGGAGAAGAAGCTAAAGGGGGAGGGACAGAAGGAGGGACAGATCGGCTAGGCCGCGAAGGAGAAGAGACAAAAGGAGGGGCGTCTAATGGGTCCAGCCAGCTAATGGAAACGAGGTGTTGCTAGGCTACCGAAGAATAAGAAGAACAAAGGGCGGTTAGACTGGACGCGGTCTGATCGGAGGCGGCGCCAACGTGTAGTCCGACGCGACGATGCGCTCCATTTGAATGCGTTGGTTGTGGTCGAGAGGTCCGAGAGTCGTCATCAGACAGAACCAGTTGGCGGCACGGACACGTGTGGCGGCCAGTTGCACGTGGCAGAGGATCTCGACGAGCACGCCGGCTTCTGCAATCATCGAGACGGTTGGGAGGGGGGGAGTGCGATGGAGCGCGCCTACCTTTCTCCTCGTCGTAGTGGATGGGCTCGCCTCGCAACTGCTGCAGAATGAGACTTCTCTCGTGAACGCGGCTGTGGTAGAGACGAGTGATGGCCTCGAGAAGTTCTGGAAGATCGGAAGATCAGAGGATCGGAGGGGGCGGTGTTGCATACCTGCGAGTGTCTGATGGGCGGCCAATGGCATCATCGTGCCGGTGAGCTGCTCCATCTTGGCGAGGAGGGTGCTGATGCGCGCGTGCTCGCGGAAGAAGTCGACGACCATCCGATCGATGCGCGACGGAGCCGTCGGAAGCTTCGGGATCGGCAGTCCGTTCGACGAGGAGATCTTTTTGCCGAGGTTGTGACGGGCGAGCTCGGCCTCCGTCTGCTTCCGCTCCTTCTCGAGCTGACGGTACTCTTCGGTGACCTCGTCCACTTTGGCCTGCAGCGCCGAGATCAGCGTGTAGCGGTGGTAGGCGGCCTTCGGAGCCCACTGCCGGCTGTTGGCTCGCTGTTGCTCCTGCACGGCCAGCGCTTGCTGCTGCAGGATGTAGGTCATGTCGACGCCCGACGGCTGCGTTTTCGGCACTGCCGAGATCTGAGCGGCGGCCATCTGGTTGCTCAGCGCCTGCAGGAACTCGGCGTCCGAAGTGGCCTGGTTCCTTCCGGCGCCCCAGTACATGTTCTGAGCCGGAGCCACTGGGGGCGCTGGAGCAGCAGATCTCATCTGGGCGGACGCCGTTCGGTACAGTGGTGGCTCATCCGGAGGAAGCGACCACGGCGACGATGTGGACGGTGTCGACGACGAGAAGAGACTCGAAACGGTGGACACCGGGGGCACCGGAGCAGCAACTGGAGCCGGCGGGGAGCTCGAGTTCAGGTTGAGCCGGAGCAGTTCCTGGAGCAGACCGTAGTCCTTCGAGTCTGTGTTGCCAATCTGGAAACAAGAAGTGAGATGGGTGGGTTCTTCGGGATGCCCACCTCTGGCTTGACTGGCTGATTTTGTTGGACTGGCGCGGGACTGTGGAGTGGCGGTGGATTGAACCAGTCGAATTCGGAGATCTTGTTGTTGTTGTTGTTGTTGAACTGATTGTTGTTGTTGAAGAACGAGTTCGGCTGCTCGATCGGGCTGCTCGGAGTGTCGCACAGAAGGCGGTGCTCGTGGTCGTCGAGACCCGAAGACGGCGACGTTTGCGGCTGCGAAGACGTCGACGAGCGGATGCTGTCGCCGTTGTCAGAGTCATTCTGGAACGTTCTTTGTTCAGTCCCTCCGAAACCTTCTTCATGTCCTTCCCCACTAATCACACTGTCCCGTTGTTCCGTTTCTCCCTTCTAATCATCTCTCTTTCTCTCTGCGTCTCCGCCCGTCCCGTTGTCTCTCGTCGCCTGCACTTTCCCATCGTCATTACATTCATTTCGCATTCAACGACAACGAAAAACGGAGGAAAAAGCGAAAGCAGGCAGAAGGCAGCGGCGTCCGAAATTTATGGGCCAGTCGTTTTTGCTTCGTGTGTGTCGGGCGGTGTCAGTCGCCGCGTCCGTCGCGGAGGAGGAGGACGGCTCGTAATGAGAAGCGAGACGTCCTTTGTGAAGGAGAGGCCAACTACGATTCATGGCTCCTCTTCCCCTTCGCTGCGACCTGCGCAAGCGCGCTCTTTCTGACTCACACCGCCACGTCATCAGTGTTCGATGTGACCCTGGGAACGAAGCGAAGATGACAGGTGCGGTGCAAATGAGAAGAAGAAGCACCTCTTCTTTGAATGCGTCCGACACCTGTGAGAGACTGGTTTCCAATCTTGATTGGCGCGCGAATTTCGAATTCGAACCGAAAAGAGAGAGAGACAGCGAGCAGTTTTTGTTTGTTTGACCTTTTCGGTCCCGTCTGATCTACTTGAACTGCTCTCTCGCGCCTTCTCCGGAAAGCTTCACGTGGTCCGCCGTGCCAGGTCGTGAGGCCTTGAACGGCGCGCATTCATCAACAACAACAACAATGGCGGCGGCGGCGGCGACGACGGGACTTGGGATTCCATTGAGCGCAAGAGCCCAGAGAGCTAGAGCGAGAGGAGGGGCGGAGCCGCCGGAGCCCACCCGAGCAGCAGATCCTCCCCATCAACAACAACAACAACAGAATATACGTAGCGGGGCGCGGTGCCAGGTAGTGGACGTGCCGGCGCGCCGGCGCGAGAGAGGAACAGACAGCATGAGACGCTCGTCGTCCCGCCCGGCAGGCCGCCCAGAACGGCTTTGCAACATGCGGAGGTCCACAAGACACACGCAGAGAGCAAAGATCTTGGCGCGGTGCCAAGTGCGCGCGCGCTCCAGCTCAATTTGGATGGAAGCACGCGTGCGACGTCGACGTGGAGCGTGCGTGGAACGAGACGACACCTCCCTTCCGTCCCGCTTCAGGGTCATCAAACTTCAAGGTTTCCTGCGCACCGGCCGCCAGTTTTTTCGTTCAGTCACTCTTTCTCTCTCTCTTTTTCTCTTACTTCGCGGCGTTTCGCCCGTTTTGACTGGTACTGTCGGGTACGCAAATAAACGACCGACACCGGTCGAGGCGCGGGAAATAGAAAGATCAAATCGGGAGGAGGAGGAAGAAGGACAGACGAAGCGTCTCTGCGCGGGTGATAACACAGTGTCACCGCAAGAGTGCACACGGAAGTGCGAAGTGCAGGAAGCGCCCCCTCTCCTTCTCCTTCTTCTTCAGCTTCGTCGCCGGATGTCCAGATGTCCGTCGCCAAGGGCAGCTGGCTCGGTGCCAGTCTCCGAGCGCTTTCCGCGTCATTACCAATTCGCCGGCGCGCGCGCGCTGTCCCCTTCGAAAGTGCAAACACATTGAAATTGCACCCTGTTTTTACGGAGAAGAAGTGCGGGGACAAAGGCCTATAAATCAGGCGGCTAGGCGCCAATTTGAATTCGCGGGTGGCCGTGCGCGCGCAAGTCGTGCCCACTCGGTCACTCGGTCATCACAAAAAACGACTACGGTAGGATGGGATGGAAGGGGAACGACTGACCTGGGAGTTGACCCATGTGTACACGTTGACCCACGAGTCGGGACTCGAGGAGGCCCACGTGGACGCGGAGAAGTCGGTGGAGACAGGGAACGTCGCCTTGTTGGTCACATCCATAGTCCGCGCCATGTCTGAAAGGATACGAAGGTCAAGGGAGGCGGCACGGTCAAAGGGAAACGTAAAGCAGGAGAGGGAGCAAAAGAGCACGGAGGGTGAATCATCACACACACATTTCTGAATGAATGGGAAAGAGCAGGGGGAGATCGTAGAGGTTACGGTAGACCTTTTATGGGAGAAGGAAGGATTCTTGATCGCTCCCGGGGGGTCGCAGAGACCTCCAGTGCGCGACAAGAAAGGGCAAAAAGCGCGCGGGCGAGATAAGGGGAGCGAGAGAGGGCGCGAGACGAAGAGACGCAGACACAGAGGACGTCCGACGTTCCAATTCTCAGTGTTTCAGAGCGCAATTCAATTTCAGAGCACAGAAGAAAAATTGAAGAAGGAAACGAGAGCGAGCAAGATGGGAAGGAAGGAAGTGATAAGAGAGAGAAAGGAATGAAACAGATTGAAACCGGGATGATAAGGGAACGGAAGGAGGCACAGAAGAAGAAGAAGATGTGGAACTGAATGCGTGCAGGTGCACGAGAAGAGGAACGTCTTCGGAAGCGTCGGGAGCGGTTCGGAGATCCGAGGCCACGCAGCATAAACTCAGCACTTACTCGTCTCGGTCTGCGGGGCTGATGCCTCCTCCCATCTTGCCCCCTTCCTTCTCCGCTTTCCGTCGCGTCGTCTGCGTCGCCACCCTCGCTTCTCTGCCGTCTCTCCGCCGTGTTTGGGGCGCGCCCCCCTCCTCCTCTGGCCCGAGGGTCGTGGCCGTCGGCGCCCTGTGGGTAGGCGCCGCCGACTTGCACCCGCCAGCGGCCGACACACACACACGGGACGGAGGGGGGCGGGGCGTACCACCCAGCGACTGGCAGAGCGGCGGCGTCTCCTAGCGTCTCGCGTCTCTTCAGGAGCCACTCAGTGTCTGGCGACGGACGAGAGAGCGCGCGAGACGAAGAGACGCAGAGCCAGGCGCCCTTGGGCCCCGGGGAAACTATGGAGATAATGTGTGGAAGAAGAGAAGGAGGAGGCGATGAAAATGGAATCCGTGATAAGGATGCAGAGGTGGATAATGAGGCAAAAGAAGAGCGAAACTGACAAAGATCCGTTGATAGCAAGCCGACACCCTGATTAAGAGAGAGAAAGGGGGAGAGCAAGGAGGGAGAAGAATGGAGGAATGGAAGAGAGTTGATAACAAGGGCGACTGATAAGTGACAGAAACGATCCGGGGAAGGAGTCCTCGGATTCTCGACATGACATGAATCGAGTTGTCATCTTCTCCTTCTCCTTCCTCTCGTCGAGACGCAGAGAATGGCCGGCGGTCGAATAAACTCTCTCTCTCTCTCGAGAAAGAGAGACACTGCGCGAGAGGCGGAGACGCCCTCCCCGAAAAGTGGGAGGGAGGAGTGTGTGGAAGCGTCCTGCAAGCGGCAAAAAACAAAGCAGCACGCGAGAAAATGTTGCAAACGGGGAGCCGCCGCCCCGTGAAACGGATGAGCCCCCGCGAACAACGACTGAATCCGCTCGATCCATTCGTGGAGGGCGGGACTGCCATGAGAAAGGGGGCGGGGCTTCGCGAGAAAGGAGCCACCTGGCGGCGGTCCGAAGATGGACGACAGCTGCGAAAGAAGGAGAAGGAGAAGAAGAAGAAACGAATGAAATGGCCATCAAAGCGAATGGTCTAGATGACCTAGAAGAAGACGAAAAAGAAGAAGAAAGGGCACGGACCGGCACTCCGTGGCAGGTGTCGTCCGATTCAGGCCGTCTGGCGCCCACATGGAAAGGAACGAAGAACAGCTGGCGAGAGCAAGAAGAAGAAGAAGGATGGGTGGAAAGTGCACGAGATCGATGAGCCTCTCGAGGGGGTACTGTAGAAGACGTCTCCGTCCGCCTGAAGACGTCCATCGGAACCTGCAATTAATCATCGACTCGTTTCCTTGTCAGAAGTCGTTCATCATTCAAAAGCCGTGCCTGGGAACGTCTTCTAAAAGTCCTTCCCACTACACTTTTTCTCTCCTCCTCCCCCACCCTTTCAATTTTTTCTGCCAAGGTCGGATGGGCCGTCTCCTCAACCAGTTTCTTTCGAAAAACGACGAACGAATGAGAAAGAGGAGAAGAGACGAACAGTTCTCTATTTCGCCGAAAAGTGCAACCTAAGTTTGTCGCTCGAGAGCATGTGTTCGCAACAGTTTGGCAAGTTTTTTGGACGGCACCGCGCTCTGCGAGACGAAACGAGAGCAAACAGAAAAAGTGACTCGTTCTCTCGGAAAAAGAGAGAAGGTTGGGTGTGTGATGATCGCGCGCTTATTCGAATTATTGTGAAACTGTGAATCAGTCGGCTGCAAACGCGCTCCACTGCGAACGCGCTGAAAGTGACCGAAAAGAAGCCGTGGGAGCACAGCGGCGGAAATCGACGGCTTGAATTGCTCGTCCAATGGAGCGCACTTGCTGACCGCCACTTCGAGTCGCGCGCTCGTTCAAAATTTTCGATAGAACTTTCATTATGTCTCAAAGGAAGCGCTAAAATACCGGTTTTTTCACGAAAACTTCCCACAGTCGCATTTTTGCATTCTGTTCGGCGGTCAGCAAGTGCGCTCCATTGGACGAGCAATTCAAGCCGTCGATTTCCGCCGCTGTCCGTGGGAGCGAATTCGACGCCACCGCGTAAAAGATTCATTTGTTTTGGGGAGGCCAACTTTGGGATGGTCAGCTGATCAGTGCCAGCTCGAATTCTGAATTCCGCTCTTCTGAATTTCCAGTCCATTGTTTGTCAATAACTGCCGCCCGGGCCGCGAGAACGTGTAAACAAGTGACCGAAAGCGCGCGCGCGCTCATTTCCGAAATGACCAGTACTCGTCGGACCAGCGTCCGTCTGTCTCGTCGCATTCGCTCCTCCGCGCTCGGTATTTTCTTCCCTCATGAATTGTTCACCTAATTATCGTTGTTTACCGTCAACAAAACCAGCACGCATTCATATTATTGTTTATCCGCTCTCCCCCTTTCCGTCTCCGCTCCCAAAAAAACGAACGAGCGGACGAATTTGAACTGAGAGTAGTTGAGGTCACTTCTTTGCGCGTCTTCCAGACAGAGGAGAGCAAAAAGCATCAGCCCAATGCGGGGCTCGAACCCGCGACAACCAGATTAAGAGTCTGGTGCTCTACCGACTGAGCTAACCGGGCCCGAAAGAATTGAGAAGGAAGGGCGAATTTAAAGTGGGTTGGACGGCGGGTTAGACGCAGGCAGAAACACGCGAAGATGACGAGGATGGCAGCGGGAAAGCGATGAAACGTTTCGAAATTTCGAAGGCCACATGGCATTGAGTCACTAATTTCGTAACACTTTTTCTTGTTTGCTCTTTCAACATGAAAACATGTTTATCGTTCCGAAAAAGAGCACAATGAAAAGAGCATCTTCAGAAAGAGGGAAACATCTGAAATGCTATAGAGTTGAAGCTGAAAAAAGAAATTCCAGAAATATGCAAATGCCACGTCATAATAAATCGAGTGAATGGAAACGCGCTCCACAGCAAAAACGGTTCCGAATTCCCGTTTTATGCGTTTCTCGTCTCTGGTATAAAAGGACGGGAGAAACGGTTCGCCACCATTCATTCTCACTACGAAAATGAAGATTCTCGTGGTGTTTCTCCTGATGGTTCAACTCCATTCGGCACTCGAAAACAAGGTAGAAACCCCCTTCCGTCCACCCCCACAACGTCTTCTTTCCCCAGATGTACGTGCCTCCCAGCTGCTACGTGACGGCGTGCGTCTACTCGATCCGGCCGTACGCCTGCAAACCGGAGGAGTTCCACTTCAAGTCGGTCTTGTGTGACAGGACGTCACGCAAGGACATCTGCTGTCCCCACAAGAGTTATCAGCCCCACATTCCTGTCCCTCGTTTCCCGCATCGCTGAGCTTCTCAAATAAAGTGTTCCATTCTTTGTCTAAAAACGAAAAAGTGCAATTAGAAACGAGTCTCTACTCTCAAAATTCGAGTTTGGAGGCGAACATTGGTAATCCGAGACCGACGAAAGGGCTAATTTGTGTTTTGGAAGCAAACCGAATCGGCCAGAAATAGATCCAGAATGGACATTTGAAAACGGAACTGAGTCTTCGGATTCTGATGTTCGAAACGGTTCCGACGGTGGAACCGAGCACTTCGAGAGCCCGATGGCTTTTCCGAACGTCTTCTCGAACAATGGACCTTTTGTCGGTTCCAATCTGGGAAAGTGCATTCGGAATGTAGTCGTATAGGCTGTGATCAATGATTCATATCGGACGCGCGTTACGTCTTCCCTTTCGTATAGTGCACTTTGAGCTGTCAATCAGATAAGTGGAGGCAGCCCTACATAACAGTGCAACGCTGGCCCGCCCCCTTTCTCTCATTTCCGGCCCGTTTCACTTCGGTGCCTGGCACGGACCGCCCCCATCGGAGAGACGCAGACGGGCGGGCAGAGCCAATAACTATAAATCTGGAAACGTGTGAGCACGCGCTTGCACTTTCTTAGCGAAAAGACCGAAAAATCGAGAGAGCGGGAGAGGGAGAGAGTGGAAGGGGGAGAGCGTGAGCCGAAGAGCCAGGAGGACCTCCCGGCACGGGGAGCCCCTCGGAGCTCCTCGGTTTTTTATGGGACGACGAGAGAGTGCGTGAGGAGAGGAGACGGAGAGGAAAGACACTCGCCGGGCGAGGGGAACCATTACATTAAATGAGATTGAGCACTGCGAAGAGACGCCCCCGGGAGGCCTTGAGACATTGAAAGGGCAAAAAGAACCGACGGGGGGACCGGGCGCCCCGTAATGACTATACGATTGGACGAAAAGACCCTCGGAAATTGAATTTCTCTCTCGCTCACGGGCCATTCGGATGCACTTTTTGTCATTAAAACGTTTGTACGGGACCAGCACTGCTCAGAAACTTTGATATGCAGAAATCGAGATCACATTTGAATTAACAACCAAAATAATGGAATTATCGATGAAACCGATCAGATCCGTCACATTCCGAGACCTCCGGTCACTTCGAGAGTAGTTCCAGTGATGTAGGACGAACGATCCGAGGCTAGAAACAGAACGGCGTCGGCGATTTCTTCCGGCTCGCCGAGTCTCTTCTGCGGAACCATCGAAACCATTCCGTCGAGCACCGTCTGCGGCATCGCTTCGGTCATTTTGGTACGAATGAATCCGGGAAGAACTGCATTGACACGAATGTTCTGGAAGGAGAGGTTACGAGAGGAAATTCAAATTCAACGTTACCTTGGAGGCCAGTTCTCTGGCGGCCGACTTCGTGAATCCGACGACGCCTGCCTTCGTGGCCGCGTAGTTCGTCTGTCCGAAGTTTCCGACCTTTCCGACGATCGAGGACACGTTCACGATGGAAAGCGGTGATTTGTGTCGAACGGCTTCCTGGGCGACCATTCGAGACATCTGAAGTTCGAGTTGAAGTCATCGTTGTCGATTCAATAAATATTTTGGTCGTTACCAGAAACACTCCTTTCAAATTCACGTCGTTCACTTGGTTCCACTGATCCAGACTCATTTTCAGAAGAGTCGAGTCTCTCGTGATTCCGGCACAGTTGACAAGAACTTCCGGTGCCTGGTTGGGAAACTCGGATCGCAGGAACGATCGGAGCTCTTCGACATCTTTCTCCTGAAAATAAACGTTTGTATTCAGAAGGTTGCCAGGAAATTCACATTGGAGACGTCCATGTCCGCTGACTTATTGAATAGACCATTCGCAGTGACAATGCCTTTGTTATCCGCTCTTTTCACTTTATCAATCACCACGATGCGATGAGCACTTGCCGAGAGTCTTTCGCAAATCACTTCTCCAATTCCACCCATAGCACCTGAAACTGGTTTCTCTTCCAACTCTTTTTGTTCTCTTACCGGTGACGATGGCTAGTTTGGTACCGGACATTCTCTTTTTTTGCTGTAATCGGCGACGTTGGAAAGCTCCAAATGAATGCTGAAGAGATGAAGCAGTGTGTGAGAAGAAGAGACGCAGAGAAAAGAGTCGAGTACGGTACGCGAAACTGTGCAAACACCGCGAGACACGCCTGCGACCGCCGCCAGTTTTGAATGATTTCGCGCAAAGTGTTGCAACACTGGTTCCGTCTTGTCGCCTTTTGTGCTATTTTTAATCGATTTTCAACCATTTTTTATTGCAGAATGACAAGAAGAAGTGAGAAATTGGCAGCACGGACGTCTGAAGTGTCTCGAATTTTGACGCAGACGCCCGAGAAGCGACGACGGTCCACGAGAATCCAAGAATCGGCAAAGAAGGCGGCGACGCCGAGACAGAGTGACAGGCTTCGAGGAGCTCCGATCTTCAAAGACGACTTCTCCTCTTCTTCATCTTCTGATGAAGACGAGGATGACGCAGTGAAAGGAAGTGATTTGGAATCGTCAGAAGACGAACTTATGGACCTGGACGACTCCTCGGATGACAATGAATGCTGGAAAAGGTCTTCAGACAAAGAGAATGTTGGACGCACAACGAGAAGCCGCTCCAAAAGTCAATCTAGAATCCAGTCGAGAAACGATTCGAGAAGTCGTGTCGTTCTAGACGAGTCCCCGTCTAAGAAAGTGGCGAAGCAGCTGAGTGGTATGGCTGTCCGAACTCCCCAAAAAACCATATCAAAAAGCCCACGAGAGAAAGTGAATTCGACTGCTCGGAAGGCTCTGCACAAAAAAAAAGTGTTCGCTGACTCAGACGACGATGATTTCAGTGATGAAATTGATGAAAATGGATGGATTCCTGCTCCGTGAGACAACTTTTTCTATGAAATAAATGAGTCATGTTATTCCAGAAAGCCAAGTAACATTCGAACTCCAATACCGAAGCTTCGAATTCCGACATCCCTTCTTGAGAAGAAAGTTACACCACTGGTGATCCACAAGACACCTGGAGGAACCTTGAGAACTCGGGTAAGCCTCTGAAACTTAGAATGCGTGTTAAAAAGTTTTCGAACATTCAGCGACGCCTCCGCCGAAACAGCGACGACGAGCTGTTTGAACTAAAAGATCCGTTGATTTCGGAGTCGGCGAAGACGCTCCGTGAGCTCGCTAGTCAATTGCATTTATCGAAAGTTCCCGAAAAACTTCCATGTCGAGACGTCGAAGCCCGAGAAATTGAGAAGTTCATTCGGGAAGTGATCGATCCGAAACGGGGAGAAAGCTCGGCGATGTACATCAGTGGAGTACCTGGAACCGGAAAAACAGCGACAGTCCGAGCGGTGGTAAATGCGCTGCAAAAGAAGAAACGGATTCCGAAGTTTGTCTATGTGGAAGTCAATGCAATGATTTTCAAGGAGACCTTCTTCGTCGAGGTATACAATGGGTGAGTTTTGGCTGAAAAATGATAATGAAAACTTTATTCGTTGCTCAGAATCGAACAAGAATTCTCAATCTCGAAGAAAACGAGGACGTCGAAGATCACTGCGACGGCTGCCCGTCAAGAACTGAACAACATATTCCGAAGAGAGGATCCGAACCGACCGCCCATCGTGATCCTCATTGACGAGCTCGATAATTTGTGCAATCGGAAGCAGGACGTCCTCTACGACATCTTCGAGTGGACCGCCCTTCCACAGTCCAAAGTCACCATCATCGGCATCGCGAACACGCTGGACTTCCCTGAACGGATGCTCTGTCAGCGGATTGCGAGTCGACTAGACAAAAGACGGCTCGTCTTCCAGCCATATCAGCATGAACAGATCGAGGAGATCGTCAGGGCGAGACTGCAAGGTTCGCAGCTCGTGGAGCCGAAGGCTGTCGAGTTGGTGGCCAAGAAGGTGGCGATGAACACCGGAGACCTGCGGCAGGCACTTGACTTCCTGTGCCGGTCGATCCAGGTGGCAGTGGAGCAGAAAGCGGAAAAACTGGAAATAAAACACGTGTGTGCCGCCCAGAGTGCTGTGCTGGAACCGTTCAAGTACCGGCTCGTCAAAGGACTCTGTCTCCATTCGTTCATTCTTTTTAGATCCATCGAAGCAATGGTACTGCTCACTTTCTCCTGTTTCCCTCTCAAATTCCCGCTGTTTCCAGACTCGTGAACAAGAAGAAGTCCGGTTCGGAAACGTCTACAAGACGTACTGCCGAATGTGCACGGACATTTCCGGTCAGAAGCCTTGCGACGACGACTTCGCGTACGATATGCTCCTTGATTTATCGTCGACTGGCCTAGTACAGGTCGGCAAAGGAGATCAAGGTACTATAAATCGGAAGATCAAACTCGGAATGACGACGATGGAGGCCGAGAAGGCGGTGAAGGGCTACATCGACGCTAACAAAGCATTCTACTTCATTTAGAGACCTATTTATCGCCTATATTGATCATATGTTTGACATTTTGCTTGTATATTTTATTATACCCTTCAAAAAGGACATTCATTTATCCAAATAAAATATTGAACCTACAACAGATACATTTCTCTTTTAATCAGTTTGAAATCTGTCTCAATATCTCGCGGCCAGTGGTTTTCTGGAATCGAAAGATGCAATTTCAGTGATGACAACAGAAAATGATCGAAAGCGCATTGCTGAAAACGCGCAGGAGGCCCTCAAAATGCTCGATTCGGTCGTCGTTGGCTTGAGCGAGCAGGAGAGGTATGCAAGTGCGCTCCACTGAGAACTCGGTCGGAAATCTCGCATTTCTCGTTGTTTTTCCTAATTTTTCAATTTTCAGACAAATCGAGAATATTGTATTAGACTTTTTGTCTACGAAGGAAGGAAAATGTTGTTTACTAGAAGGTATTATTGATTTTTCTGCTGAACTGTCTCAATATGGTCTGTTTTCAGGAAAAAAGCGATGTGGACGAGAAAGCACATTACGGAAAGTGCTGCTGAAGTACGAGAAAGAGCTGCGAGTGGTAGACGCCGGACACGTGGCGGCTGACCCCACCTACCAGCTCGATCTCGCGAAAGAAAACGAAAGCGGCTGTTCGGTGTTCCTGGTGCGTGATGCCGACAAGCTGCTGACGCCGCTGCATCAGAAGTCGTTGTACACGATGGTCGACAAAGCAACGCACTTCTCGTGGCTCGTCTTCTTCTCCGTCTCGCGACAGGAATTCATGCAGAGGCTCCAGAAGCAAGCGACGTCCCGAATACCCAAACTGCAGGTCTCATTCTACGCCACGCACGACTTCGACGCGTTTTGTCAGGCCATGAACCAGTTTCTCATTCCGAGTCAATCCAGAGCGGGTAAGTTGCCGACTTCTGAGAAAACCAAAAACAATGACTCGTTTTGAGCTGAAGACGTCGAGTACCAAGAACTGATGTCGTCTTTATCGCTCGACCACTTTCTGAAACCCATCTTCTACGTAAGTTTGGATATTTCCATTCGCGGAATTGTTTTATTTTTTCAGACGAGTCGCAACCGGTACGTCGTCTTGAAACAGATAGCTGCACAGATCCTCATGTATTTCGGCTACATGTGCACGGAAGAGAGCGCGTGGGAACGCGATGAGATAGCGATGCTGATCAAGAAAATAATGGAATCTTACCTGACAAAGGACCATAAACTACTGCTTCTTCTGAAAGGTTCGGTTCGCAGCTCAAACAGGAGCATCCAACATACCTATGTTTGCAGATCAGACGATCCAGGCCCAGAGCGTGTTCCTCTGCGTCTGGAAGCTTCTGCAGAAGAAGGAGGCGCTGGGATCAGAAGTAGCTTCGATGAGTTCGTACCGATCAGTGTTCACCGAGTACAAGAGACTCGTCAACAACTACTTTCCTTCTTTGGACGTTCGCAGCGACGTCTACATCTTCCGAGTGCTCGATCACCTCGTCGAGCTGGGGCTCCTGAAGGTCGACGAAAGCAGCAGCGCAACGAATGCCTCGTTTCGGAAGGTGTGGTTGAATGTGAACGAGAAAAAAGTCGAGGATTTCCTGCCGCAGCTCCGCCTCCCTTCTCAGATCAGCGACTTTATGAAGGAAGTCGCAAAGTGATTGTACAATGAATATTATTTTTCAACGTTGTTTTTTTTTGCATTCTCCGAAGGTTCCATCGCCTTTTCATATCTGTCTTTTTGCGATTTTCTCTTAGAACTTCCGATATTTTCAGAATATGTCGGCCGAATATGATTCCGTGGCGCCTCCGAACGCCAAGAGAATGAAAACAGATACGCAGCTCGAGGAGAAAAAGATTCTGTACGTGGTGCTCGAGGGCTGCTCTCTGGAAACGGCAAAAGTGGGCGGAGAGTACGTCATCCTCTCGAGCGACAAGCATGCGAACTTCCTGCGCAAGCAGAAGAAGGATCCTGCCGACTACCGACCCGACATTTTGCACCAGTGTCTTCTGAATCTTCTCGACAGTCCTCTCAACCGAGCCGGTAAACTGCGCGTCTTTTTCCGGACCAGCAAGAATGTGCTCGTCGACGTGTCACCGCAGTGCAGAATCCCCAGAACTTTCGATCGATTCTGTGGACTGATGGGTAAAATTCGCGCTGGAAAAATGATTTAAATCGTTCAATTCCAGTTCAACTCCTTCACAAACTGTCGATTCGTGCTGCTGAGACGACTCAGAAGCTGATGTCAGTCGTCAAGAATCCGGTGTCCAACCATCTGCCAGTTGGCTCCCGCAAGATGCTCATGTCGTTCAACGTACCCGAATTGACGATGGCGAACAAACTGGTCTCGCCGGAAACCGACGAACCACTCGTTCTCGTCATTGGAGGAATCGCCAGGGGGAAGGTATCCACTCTGATTCCCCCATTCCCGATCTCATGTTCCTTTTTCAGATCGTCGTCGACTACACCGATTCGGAGACAAAGATCAGTAACTATCCGTTGAGCGCAGCTCTCACTTGTGCGAAAGTGACGAGCGGTCTCGAAGAGATCTGGGGAATCATCTGACGATTCTCCTTCACTTTTTTCTCATTGCTCCTTGTTCCCTTTCGATATTGTTGTCTGTTATTGTTACCAATTCTTTTCCACATAAAGTGCAAAGCGATCAATTCTACTTAGTCGAGCCTCATAAATCCAGACCACCCACGAGGGGACCACCTGCATCTCATTCCGGAGAATGGGCTCCCAGCGAGTGATGGATGAGGTAATCATCCGGAGAGACGGAGGATTAGGCTCATTCAAATATGCGCAGAGCAAACAGAGCACGGTCCGTGATGCAAGCAGGACCATTATCTCGTCTCTCCGTATTCCGCTGCCTCTCTCTGCGTCTCCGGTGCATCGATCGCCGTCCTCCGCTGTCTGCGTCTCTCGCGTCCGCCACACTCTCTCCGTCGAAAGGCTTTTCTCCGCGCGTGCTTCGTCTTCTGGGAGGCCTTCCCGTTTCGATTTCAAAACTGTTTCCTCGAATCGAACAACTGCTCCTCAATTTTTACTAATTGCGAAATTTAGTGTGTAAGTTTTTTTTGTGGTTAATTTTTTAATTTTTATTTTGCATAATATTCTTAGTTTTAATATTTAATTTTGAAATAACAATACTGGTTCGCATTGTTCCGTTTTGAAAGCTTCTTCTAGCACCGATTCTGTTATTAAAATTTGAAAATGCGCGCGCGCACACAACGGTGCAATTTATTTAGTATTCGTTTTTTTCCCACATGTACACAAATATCGTATAAAATTTCGTTAGTACGAAACTTTTCTAAATTGAATGAGAATGCACTTAAAAGTTGGAAACGCGCATGAAAAATTGGAAAATCGCAGAAATTAAATCGAAAACGAGTGTACGATGGAGCGCGTTTGCACAAAAAGACGATGTTTGCTTTTGAAAAAAGTTTGAATTTCCCTTTTTCTTCTTTTCTTTTTCGGAAAAACTCTGTAAAAAGTGTGTCCGCGTGCTGGATTTCCCGTTCTCAGATCTTCGTTTTTGTCGGCGAACCCGTTTGAGACGGCCATTCCGACGCGCTCATTACACCTCCTCGCCTCTAATTTAAATGTGTTTCCGACACATATTTCTGCCGCGCCGACTGCCTTTTCGCCGTCTGTGTTTCGAAAACTCTGAATTCCCGAAAGAGTTACTGTTTGCGCAGGCAGCCGAACCAAACACAAAAGAAGCCGAGACTCGAAAACCGTCTGTTTATTTTCCGCCGATCGCAATCTTCGTCTTCTCTGTCTTCTTCTTCTTCTCCTTCTGAATTCGTGTCCTTTTTAACGACATTATCTCGCTCTCTTTCCACTTTCGAAATTGCCGAGGAAGAAGAAGAAAGAAAAGCGGGGAGTGTCCCAAATATGATATTCTGACGGGAAGAAAGTGAAATGCGAGGCGAACTGAATGCAATCACCCACAAAAATCCATAAAACTCTCGATTTTCAATTTTCCCGCCGTTTTCAGCAGGTTAATCCGTCCGCATTCCCAAAGTTTTCGCTCGTTTCAAATTCGAAAAATGTGTGCCTTTTTCTCTTTTTTCCTCCCTTCACCATGTGTCTTTTCCCGCCACAAAGAACCATTTTTCATCGTTTTATCGGGCCTCGCCTCCGCGATTTCGTCTGCACGAGATCTCGTTTTCCAGAGTTTTCCATCGATTTCACTCGAAAAGAGATTTCTTTCTCCCGGAGCAAGACAAAAAAGAGCGGCACGTGATGGAAAAGAGGATCACGAGGCGGTAGAGAAACGGTACGACTGGAACAGTTTCAGCCCTCGAACGCACTGGTTTTCAGAGAGAAATGTCTTCGCGGCACCTGCTGTCAGGTGGCAACAACACCCTCCATTCGGAGCAGATCCGCTCCGAAATACAGCGATTCGAGAGTGTCCATCCCTGCATTTACCAGGTCCGTTTTCCCCTTTTTCTCTCCACTTTCCTTTCAATATCTTGTGTTATTGAACGCGAATTTAATTAAACGTCCTCCCCGCCACTTCCCAAAAAACTGGCAGACTCTCTGTGTCTGGCGTGTCTGCGTCTCTCGCCTCGCCGCACTCTCCCCCCTCTTTTTTGAAGGTCTCCTTTCGAACGGTCACCCCCTTTTCACGCTACATAATGTCTAGTATTCCGTCCTCTTTCTTTCGAGACTTAGATTTCAGCCAAGTGCGTTCCCCTCCTCTTTTCAGACTGTGACCTGTTTCTCTTTCAGATCTACGATCTCCTCAACCTGCTTCCCGACAATTGCCACGGGATCAGCGAGCAGATTCGAGAACAGATTGTCGCCGTCGAAGGTTAGTCCCGGTTTCTACTTGAGTGACAAAAAACGACTTGCGAACACTTTCTCTCGACTTTTATGCTCGGGAATCTTTCCTGGAAATCGTAAAAATTGACTAAAAATCAACTGATAAGATATCAGAAACACCTATTAAAAAGAAGTCCAGTCTTCCGAATTACTCAAAATGCCATTTTCTAGTCACTTTCCAGTCTTTCCAATTTCGAGCTATTTACTCGATTCTCTCCCCCGAATTCCCCTCATTTCCCTCTCTCGTTTTGTCAAATTCCTCAGTGCGCTCAATTAAAATTCGTTTCTCCGGAAAGCTCCGCCCCTTTTTTTCCGAAATTGAAGCCAATTACGTTGCGCCTTGGCGTCTTGTCTTCTGTTTAATAAGCACGTAGTTACCCAGAAGACGTCTCATAATTGTACGTCTCCATGTGAGGAAAAGGAGGCAAAAAGGAAACTTTGCCTCCTCTCCTTCTGCCCCAAAAACTGTCCCCTGCGCAGTATAATCGTCGTCGACGTCTTCTGCAAAGAAATAGATTCTTCTTTCTTCCTCGACGTCTTCTTCTTCTCCTTTTCCGTCGTCGTCGTCGTTTCCCATTCCAAGTGCAAAAACGAAGAGATTCGGGCAAGACGTTCCCTCGAGACTGCCCCGTCCGACTTGTGCTCTCAGAGCAAGTGTGCTCCGTGAGCCCTCTGCATATAATTAAGTCAATCGTTGAACGAAGGCTCTTTTGGGGCCACTATTTTTTTCAATTTTTCAAGCACGCAGAACCTGCGTTCCGACCTCTCGCTCGCTTGTTGATTCGTAATTGTGCTCACGTTTATATTCACGTTTTTCGCAACTTTTTGAAAAATTAGGCTAGGAGAGAGGATGCCGTAAAACCTGGACTAGACCGGCACCAAAAATGGTCCCCCGCCGTTCAAAAACGGGCCCCCACCGTTCAAAAATGGTCCCCCACCGTTCAAAAATGGGCCCCCACCGTTCAAAAATGGGCCCCCACCGTTCAAAAATGGGCCCCCAAATTGAAAAAAATAGTGGCCCCCCCCCCCCCCCCCCCCCCCCAACTAGGATTGCCCCGCTCTTTTTCGGCTCCCACAAAAAGAAGACTTCAACTTGTGTGCAAATGTTGTCGAAATTTCGCTGACTCAGAAGGCGCTTTCCTCAATCGTGACTCGAAAATAGGTTAGTGTATCATCATTCGGGACCCCTTTTCCTTCTCTTCTTCTCTCGTTTTCTGCTTTTTCGTTCGCATTCGACTCACACAAAACATGCATTTGCTTCTCTCCTCCTCCTCCTCCATTCCTCTTTTTATTTGAATAAAAAATTGGATGGCCTGGCATTTGGGCTCTCTGGAGAGCTCCTCTTTCTTTCCAGCCAGCAGAGCCTCCTCCCTCATCAATTCAACCGACCGAGCAGAGACTCCGCCCTCCCGACGGGGGCCCCTCTTTGCAATTGAACACTCGATTACTTCTCCTTCTCGCGACGAGTTCTTTTTTCTCTCTCCTCATCAAGAGCCTTCTCCCTCCCCCATCGAGTGGTCCTCTCCCGAATGCTTTCCTTCGTCGTTTCCCCTGAAAGTGGTAATACCCGACAAGAGAGTACCAGTTCGCCTAATCGAGTGTCCTCTAATTAGTTCCTCCGAGTGTATGTCGTCAATCATTTTGATATTAGAAGCCTCAAAAAGAGGATCCACGGACCATCTGGACCCGACAACGCTTTGAATTTTAAAGCGAATCACTCGCGTCTTTCCAGTTTTCTCTTCAAATAACCCGTCAAAATAACTGTCAAGAGCCAAAAAACACAGTTAGTGGAAGAGAAAAAAACAAATAAAGTGTGCCAGTTTATCATGGCCGAATTTTCTCTCGTGTGATTTTAGTCCCTCCTTTTGGATTCGGAAGTTCTTTCATCTTTTCTCGAATACTTGTATATACTTACTTGCCTAGCTCACAAACCGCTCGTTTCGGAACTTTTCTCATCGTCGCCGTAGCAGGCGTAGTCAAAGTTCGCCAACATAGACTGTTTGACCGTCGCTAGTAATCCGTTCTCCGTTTGAATGCATCTGCTTCTTTCGCTTCCTTCCCGCCTTAATCCGCGTGCACCCGATCGTCGAAGACGGGCGGTATAACGATTTCAAACCGTGTGCCGCCCTTTCCGATTCGGCTCGTTACGCAATGAAAGTCACCGGTGAAACAGCTGTTTTTATCTTCATTCCGCCCTCGCGTCTATCGAGATCATTCGCCGTCTCGTTCGGAATGCGCTTTCTCACCCAGTGGGGTACTTGTCTCTTCTCTTTTGTGTCTCCCACAAACATTATATGACGCATGAATATTACCCTATACTGTTTGTTTTTGGCACCATTCTCTCTTTTTCTTCCTCTCTCTCTCTGTCCCTTTTGGTATCAATTTCACGCGCTCACCTGCTGCTGCTGACCTTCTACCGACGAACACATTTGAAACGAGCCGCCCAGTGTTTGAAGATACTTGGAAACGGAAGAATATCATCGAAGAAGGAGAAGGGGGAGCGGAAGTCGGACAATACGGGGGTCGGCCGCGGGGGTGAAGTGTGGATTAACACACTTGAGCGAGACTCGAGACCGGAGAAGCCATATGCCCTCCTTTTTTTGGTATCTCTCTTGTTTCTGAGCGAGCCTCGGAACCGTTTCGTAGTTTAGTCCTCTCCGATCCGAGAGATATTCGATCTCCTGTTGCACAACTTTTTGCCGCCTCTTCTCCGCCTCGGGTGTCGGATTTCCGAAGACGGACCTTGTTCCCGATGTCCGAAATCTCGATTGAGACGACAAACATTCCGTCGGACGGTGGCGGCTTCTCCTTCGGATTCCCCATGACGTTGCTCTCATTTCGTCTCTGACCGAACAGTAAAGCTGTTTGTCCGCGGGAAGTCAGCGAGGTCTGAGCCCCCCGTCGGCGGTGCTCGTCCCGTCCGCGCACCGGCTCTTTCCTCCCTTTCCTTATTTGCTGTATCGTTCCTTCTCGTCCTAGAGGAGTTCGTTCACGATTCCCTCCCGCCCCCTTTTCCCCTCTTCTCTACCAGTTTCCTACAGCAAAAAATGATAATATTCGCTTCCGCTGCTGCTGCTGCTGCCGTCGTCGTTTTTTTGGCGGCCGCGCTGGCATTTTGATATGACAGTATCTGTGTCAAGAGAAAAGAGATTGCAGCGGAAGGCAGTGTGTGTTCTTCTCGCAACAAGTTCTCGCCCCTTCTCTTTGTCGGTTGAAAGCCTGCCTTTTCTTGAAGACGTAGTGCCACTTCAGAAGGTCATCGTCTTTGCTCTTCTCTTCTCTCTGATCCCCACTCCCGTCAGTTGCCGCTTCTCGCGGAACAAACCGCAAGAAACCTGTCACACAAACTTGTCATATTCGCTTCTTCTTCTTGATCCTCTCGTCGTTTCTCTTTTGAACGACGAGCAAAAAGGTGTGTAGAATGAGCGAGTGGCGGGGCGCCGAACTAATGAAAACGGCAAACAGAAGACAAAGAAGAAGCCATTCTGGCAGCACGAAGATTAGACAATCTTGCTCTTCTCGACTGTTTTCAAGCATCCACGAGGTTGCGAATGTTCCTGGGAGAGACGCGGAAACAGTAAACAATTGAAAGAGAAACTAATCCGATTATTTTAATTTCGCTCTCTCTCTCTCTCACCTGATGGGTCAACTTCCCTCTCTCGCGGCTCTTTGTTGCACCCTTTCGACACTTAGAAGTCTGTGAAAGAGAACAGAAGAAAGATAAGGACGTATCGATGGGTCCTTCGTGTTTGCCTTCCTTCCCCGGTGGTCCTCTCCATCTGTCCCCGTTCTTCCCATCATTTATGCGCTCACACGCGAGTTATGAACTCGACTGGCTCCGGTATCATATGATTGATTGCTCACGAATCGCGAGTGTTTCGCAGTAACAACATCACTCATTTCGTCCACAAACAAGGTCAATGCAGTGTGCCACCTGGCTTTCCTAAGGTAGCCATTTGCAAAATTTGCTCAACGGTTGCGTGAACCGTGTGCAAAGATTGCTCAAAGTTTGTGGAAACCGAGTCAGCGATCTTTGCGTGTCAATCCTCGAGTGTTCCATGTTTCGACGGCCTCGTGGCTTTTTATTCAATTAATTTTGCATTCGCCCCTCCTTCTCAGACCGTACCAACCCACTTGTTATTCTTTCTTTTTCGGGGCGCAAGACGACGATCAACAAGGTCGAATTTGCTTTTTTCCTCGTTCTCAGCCGCCATCTTCGTGTTCTTCACATCTTCTCATTTTTCCTCGTCTCGAGAAGCGTCCTGGCCTTGGCTCTCGTCCCGAGATGATGGATGTTGTTTCGGGGGTGCTAGCTGCTGTTGGCTGCATCACTCGATTTGCCAATCAGATGGATTGCGTGTCTCGAGAAAAGAAGAAGAAGAGAACGATTTGTCATAAATCAGACGGCCGCCTCCGTCCTAACGATGCCTTGTTCTTCGTCTCCTTCTTCCTCTTCATTCTGATCTTTCTGATGATCAGGTCTTTCTTTTTGCGGCGAGCCGCCTCGCGTGAAACCCAAGCGTTACTTCGTTCGTTTACACCCAATTTCCCCTCTCTTCTCTTCCTCGTTCAATATGCAAATAGGACGTTTCCAATGTTTCCGACGCACGCTTTCCAAACTTTTCGCTTCTCTTCTCTTCTGTTCCCCAGGAACCTGAGAACTGTGTTCATGAGACTTCAAACTCGTGTCTTTGGAAACGGAAGCCATTTACGGAACCATTCTCGGATCTTTCCGATGCTTCTCCCTTCTCCTCCAATCTCGTTTTCTCTCAAAAGTTGACCTCCCGGCGCTCTTTGCAAGTGTATCGAGTATCGAGCGAATCGAATCCATTACTTGCCTTTAATGAGCCTCGGAATCACCCTCTTCTCGCTCCTCGCGCATTTCACTCGATTGCCCTTCCTCCTCCTCCTCCCGTCGCTACTTTCAAGTCGATTCCGTTGTTTGTTGTAAGCGGCGGGGAGAAGTCGTTCTTTTCGTCCCGTTTTCTTGTTCGCAAGGGTCACTCGGCCATACCTGTCGCCTTCTTTCTCCTCTTCTTTCCGCTCCTTCGGCACCTTTCCGAATCGAAATGAGTGTCGGAGCGGCATGACATTTCCGCGCAGAAAACCGTTCTTTTCCGTCCTTTCGATCAATTCGATCACCTTTCTTTTTGTTTGTGTAATCAGGCGGCTGCTGTTTGATCCGAGTGCCGACTGATTTCGATAATTAGACCCCCGTTTGGTTACTTTCTTCTCCAGCCTGTAAGAATTTCCTAGTCCCTCCGTGCTCTTGTTTTCTTTTCCACTCACTCTTCCGTGTTTTTTTCCACAACATCGCAGTTCTCAATCTTCCAGAATCGCCCTCGTTTCCATCTCGATGCGGCAGCAGATATCCTCTCCGTGACCGTATCTCGCAGCTATTCCCCCCCCCCTTTTTTTCCCGCTTCCATCCACTTTCCCTTCCATTCGAAATGCCTCTAATTCGCAACTACGACTACTACGACTACATCGACATGGTGCCGCCCGGCCCTGCGCACCATCATCCGCAAGTGATGCTCCCCGTGAATTCCCAATTCGAGAACCCTCGTCGCGGCGGCTTCTACGCGGCGCCGCCTCCACAGCCTCATATGACGAAGAACCATCGGATGTACTACGGGAAAGACGATTGGAGAGGCGCCGGTGCCAACACGACGATCCACGATCCGACGGATTTCGAGGACGTCTTGAACGCGAACGAAACGATGAACGGCGAGGAGAAACGGAAGAAGAAGAGGTGGAAGGATCTTTTGTTCCCGAAGGGGAAGCACTCCTCCCGGAAAGACAAGGAGAACTCGAACGTCAGTGTGGCCACTCGCAGTCTGTCGTCTGTCTCTTTCCGATCCGAGAAGCCCGAAAGATCCCGGAGAAGGGAGTCCGGCTCGCTCTCCCGTCACCGCTACATCCCACCGCCGCCTCTTCCGATGCCACCTCGAAGAATCATGACGAGCACTTCGATGGGCTACTCGGATGATGCGATGACGTCGTCTTCCTCTCACACTACCACCGATTACGAAGATTTCACGCCGGTGCCCACTCCCTCATATGTCATATATCCGGCTGCTTCTCTCGCTCAAGCGACACGTTACTCTGGAAAAGGGACGAGAGGCGGAGAAGCGATGCTTCCCGCCGTGCTGCCAGCCGTCTATTTGGGAGCCAATCGGAAACTCGTCATGCACAATGGGGCGGCAGCAAAACACAAGATTTACAGAAGTCCAACTTATCATCACGGTTTGTTTTCGGGTACAACAGTAGAATCCTAACTTGAGAATTTGAATAAATTTCAATGAAGTATAGTCGCAAGTCAAGAGAAAGTGTTTGTAAATCAATTATTGACACCGAAAACCATTTAATATTTTATTGAAGCTGCAATTCTTTCAGATGCCTTCGTGAACTCGCACGAATGGACGCTGAGCAGGTCGATCAGCGAAATGAGACTGGTGAGTCCCTGGTTGCGGAGAAGGACCGTTCAAACGTCCCCCCATCCTCCCTGTCCGGCCCCATCGCTACGCTCTAGGATGCGCGTGTTTTTGTAACAACGTCTTCTTAGGGAGGATTAGTGTCACCTTCTCCCAGGTGAGACAGCGCTGTTTATGTATCTAGTTTGGACACGTCGAGACGCGTTGGAGGCTCTCCGCGCAACATTTTCCGTTGGGCCGTCCTCATCATCGCCTAGTCGTCTCCTCCGTTTTTTTCCGTCGTCGTCGGAGGAGGTCAGCAGATGGCTCTTTGCGCAACCGGCCACAGAACAAGGCATAATGATGATCTGGGTCGGAGAGAGAGAGAGCGAGATATATATCCAAGCAGGCAACAGCGGCAGGAAGGTGTTCGATTACAGTTCCCCGAAAACAGATGACATCATTCAGTCAAGGTCATTTCGGAACGTCTTCAGAGCAGAGGGTGGCAAATTGAGATAGAACGATCCGATAGAGGTGTCGTCTCGCATCCAAAACTGAACCCGAACAGGCCGAGACATGCTCGTCGACACTCTCACTAATCTCATTCTGCGTCCGATTCGGATTGCATCGTCGTCGCGTACCGCCAGCTGCGTTTTCGTTCTTTGTCTCCATTTTGAAGTGGACGACCCCCTGGTGGCTCTGAACAACTACTCATTATTAACACCTGCGGCCGGCCGGAGCTTCGATTCAACTTGTGACGTCATCTTGATTTGATTGTTATCGATGGATCCGGCTAGTGCGAACGTTGACGTCGTCTCGAGAGAACGTTAATTAAGTGGTGCGGGTGGATGGGTTCGTTCTAAGTGAGCACCGCCAAAAGAAGAAAGAGTTGCGTTCTTTTTCCGCCCGCCAGACACCTCTCTCCGTCCCGCACCAAATGGGCGGTCTCTTTGATTGAACGGGGCGGCCGAGGAGAGACCCATATTATGGTAATGTCCCGCTGGGATCCATTTTCTTTCGAATATCGGCGTCTGCCGGTTAACCGAATACATCCGAATGGCGAAGAGGACCAGAAGAAGAAGGAAGAGGAAAAGAGCAGGTTACTGTAGTTAACTTCTACGGTCCGGAAGTACATTAGCTAGGACTCGCAAGAGACCTGAAAGATCGGAAGTCATATAATGGACCCAGTACGTTTTCAAATACTTTGTGGACTGTCAGTTGTTTTGTCTCTCTCCTTCTCTCTTTCTCGCTTTACACACAGTCCCAAATGGCACTTCCGCGCCTCTTTGTTTCTCTTTGAAAACGACGGCGGAACACCTGCGCACAGGGGTAACCGAGAGCAATTCGAATGGTCCGCGCTGCCAATTAGGCCTCTCCGACTGGTCTTTGATCGCTTAGCTGGGGGGAAAACGTTCTCAGTTCCAGTTGAAAAGTGGGTGAGCAAACACAAACAGTGTCGCACGTTGAAACAAACAGAAGACGTCGCGTTCTTCTGAAGGCACCCAGGTCATCCAGAGTTCGTGGTGTGATCTTCCGATCTCTCTTGCGAGACACCTCGTTCGCTCGAATGAATCTGGAAACACCAATTGAGGTTTCTTATTACGGAAGTGACCCCTCCTCGCAACAGCTGATTGTCATGCATTCTGTCTCATATTCCGACGACAACGAACGATAATCGGACAGCTGGCAGACGACGGCGAGAGAGTGCGGGGAGGCGAGAGACGCACAGTGATCGCCCGTTTCGGATTCACACTTCACTTTCTTTCCTTCTCTGATCAATTACCTCCGACGTCTTCATCTTCTTCCCCTTCCTATTCATACACACATCGTATCGATAGTCTCCTATCCTCCATTCATTCGTCCGGCAACACCTCCTTTACACTGTGGACAGGTGTCGAGTGGGCGGAGCCTCCCTCCTCAGAAGACGTTGCTCGCGCGCGCAGAGACCCTCACAAACACAGTTGTTTTCCCGTCTCGCCGGTCGGCTGCGGGACACAATATGAGTGCTTCTATCAGTTTTCTCAGTGATTTCCTCCATTTTTACGGGACTGTCAAATCAAAGTTCCCATTTGCCAGTCAATATGACAAGTGTCGAATCGTCAGTCTCTGCCCCTTCTCCCTTCTAAACGTTTGCTCCTTTTCAGGGAATCGTCGGAACTTCACACTCCGGAAAGACGGCTCTAGTGCACCGGTATCTGACAGGATCCTACACTCCGGACGATAGTCCTGAAGGTAAGCACGTCCTCTCTTCACCCGATATCACGATCATCTACAGGCGGTCGCTTCAAGAAAGAGGTGGTAATTGAGGGGCAGAGTCATCTTCTCCTCATCCGAGACGAAGGTCAGCAGCATCTGGACGTGCAGTTCTGTCAGTGGGTCGACGCCGTCGTTTTCGTGTTCAACGTCTGCTCCATCCAAAGTTACGAGAGCATCCAGCAGTTGGCTCACGAGATGAGCAAGTACCGTAACATAAGCGACCTTCCGTTGATACTCGTCGGTACGAAGGTGAGTAGTATTTAAGAGGAAAATGACAAAATGAGTAGGTAGAGGAGGATAAGGATCGAAGCAGACGGAATATGAGATCCCGTAATTGGCATCCTCTTCGAGGGATTAGCAGTTGTCAGGCGCGTGCACAGTCCATTAGCGGACTAGAGGCGGGTCTTCGCTGCTCTCAAATGATTCAGTAGGCACGGCTCGGACTCAAAAATCCTTTCTGTTCCTCGCTTTTGCTTTGTTTTCCGTCATTATTAGATGCGAATCTGCAGAAATCTCTCTGCTGGTATCGCCATAATTCCTCCAGATGTCCTCCCATTCAAAACCATTTTCCCTTTCATTTCGTTCCCATTTCCAGGATCACATCTCCGAGAAACGAGCTCGAGTCATCACAGAAGAAGAGGGCCGTCAGTTGGCGTCGCAAATGAAGCGCTGTTCGTACTTCGAGACGTCCAGTCCCTTCGGATCGAATGTGGAACGCGTGTTCAAAGAGGGTGAGTTCAACGACGGGAGGATAATCCCTTGTTATTATGACACCCGCCCCCACGTTAGCACTGTGTTTCCGCTCTGATTGCTCGCTCTTCCACGCCTTCTCCCCACTACTCACCCATTGATAGGTTTCCGTTCGATACCACTGATAAGATAAGATATTCTTCATGGCCGCTGTCTTCTGACTCAGCCAGTTGCCATTCTCCCCGTCGTTCTGTTGGCTCTCTGCCCTTTTCTCTTTGTTGCTCACCACTGTGCAGCTACTGCAGCCACTGGTACTTGTTACCACACTCGAGTGTCTCTGTCAGGCTGTGTGTTAGCCACCGATTGCGCCATTCTCGATTTACGACACGTGGGTCCTCGACGCAATAATAGGTTATGGCCGAGGCTGAGGAGGCTATTTATTATGACGCAATCTGTGGATTACAGTGGCAGAACGAGGCCAATCGGGGGAGGAAGGTGGGAAGTCACACCCAAGAGTGTGAGTAGGAATGACGGCAGGAGGGCTACTGTACCATTCGAATCTCCGGGGCTCTGAGAACTCTGGTCTCTTCTGCTCTGTGCCCTTTTTGACGTAAATCCCTTCCCTCTTCTCTTTTTCGAGATAAAAACGGCGGCGGTGAACTTGAGAGCCGCCCTCCCGCCACAGGAGAACGACGCAAAATTATTATATAAAGTGTTTTGTGTGGAGGAAAGGCGTGTGTTGTGTTGAAGTTTTCGAGTAGAACACGAGATGCAAACACGCATTGCGCAGGCAGGGCGCGCGCGCTCGAAAGGCAAACAGTGTCTGATGAAAAGTAGGAGGAGGGGGCGAATGGGTTCGCGTCCCTCTCCCTCTTTTCCTCCTGCTTCTCCTCTTCAACAAGAAGACGTCGTCGTTTTCGTCTGAAAGAATGAATAGAAGAAGTGGAGGGGACAACCGGAGACCCTCTTCTGCGTGAAATGATTATCTTCTCCCCGCATCCGCCGTCCCTCGTCAAGTGTTCCGGTTTTTCCTCAAGAAACGACGGATGTTGCTTCTAATTTCTGTGTCCTCCTCACCGTCGTGAGTGACACGTGTCACTCCTTCTCCCCCTTCTGATTCCCTTTCTGGTGGCTGCCAGCTGCTGCTGACCCATCCGATCCGCTTGTGCCGTGAAAACGAAACGAAAGTAAACAGGCGGCCGTGGGGGGACCGCTCGCTTGTTCAGTTCATTCAGAGACGCGTGTCAATCCGGACGCGTCCGCATAATTGTTCTCTTTTCGTGCGAATATCCTCTCCGCACCTTCCGCAGCCTCCCACTTCTTCTTCTCCCTCTGGCTGCCAAGTAGTCTCCCTTCTGTCAGAAGGCAGCGTATGCAGAAGTGGGAGGAGGAGAAGAGAAGCCTCGTGGGAATTGCCCTTTCCTCCCCGTTTCGCACTCTTCTTTTCAATTGCTCCTCAACAGTAGTCTTCTTTCAGCTTGCTGCAAGATCATTCAGTTCCGCATCCGATCCCAAGTCGGCCAAGCCAGCTCGTCGCAAGTCACCCGAACCCCGACTCCGACGCATTCGGAGGCGGGCGGTCGTTCCAAAGACTATCAGGATCCCCGATACATGTCCACGTCGAACACCTCGCACGTCTTCGCGATGCCGTCCAACATGCGTCCCGCCTACCCGGCTCCTTCCGGATCGGCACGTCGTTCCACTGTTCATCACCGAGAACAGCCGTCGACTTCGCGCACCGGCAGTGAGAGGTCCATGTCGGCGATGTTGGGAGCACCCTACGGAAACCACCGGATGACGGCGGGAGTGTCTCCTTCCGCCAGTCAGAAGTCGGTTCATTCCATCGTCAACGGCGGCTACTCGCGGTCCTCGGCGGCGCTTCTCGACTCGGACACGCCAGCAGTCAACTCGTACTCGATCGATTCGATGTCTTCGTCGGGCACTCCGATGTGCCAACAGCCGGGCGGCTCAAACCAACAAGTCTCCGCTTCCACCTCACACCTACCGACGCCCGCTTCGACGCCCAACACGCAGAGGAAGAACAGAAGGATCTCAAACATTTTTGTAAGTTTTCAACCTATTCACACATTTTCTTACGTTCTGTTGTTACAGAGGCAAAAAGACACGCAGGAGGAAAAGAGCAAGATGATCGAGTCGCTGAATCTGGGAATAGGAAGAGCGATTCCGATCAAGCAGGGGACTCTCTACAAGAAAAGCTCGAAGTCGGCGTTGAATCGGGAGTGGAAGAAGAAATACGTGTGTCTCTACAACGACGGCCGACTCACATATCACACGAACCTGAAAGAGTACATGGACAAAGGTGCGCAAGGAAAGGAGATGGATCTGAAGTTGGCGACGATCCGAATCACGGGGCGACTGCATCCGCTGCACTCACACCGTGTCTCGCAACAACAACAGCCTTCCGAGGGGACCGGCACGCCGACGCTGAAGAGCTACGAGCCCAGAAGGAGCGACGTCGGAATGGGCGGAAACTCGGGAGACGCCACATCCGGAGGCGGATCCGACGATGCGATTAAGGAGAATCAGAGACGAGAGCACTTCTCGCCGCCCGCCCAGCCGCAAACTGTCGCAGGAAAGAAGAAGCGAGACTCGCGGAAGGCAGGACTGAAGCACAACGAGGAAGAGGACGAGTGCTTCGAGGTCATTAACAACTGTCTCATGCGATGGGAGTTCTGTGCTGGATCCGTCGAAGAACGCGACGAGTGGATCCACGCGATCACCGGCGAAATCGAGAAGTCGCTCGGAAAAGAGATCGCGAGTGCCAAAACGAACAATCGGGCCGTCGCTGACCGTCCGGATATCGTCGCTCTGCGATCAGTTCCCGGCAACGAGAGATGCGCGGATTGTGGAAACATGGCAGCCGAATGGGCGTCGATCAATCTCGGAATCGTGATTTGCATCGAATGCTCGGGAATCCACCGCAACCTCGGATCTCACATTTCGAAGGTCCGTGGACTGGAATTGGATCAGTGGCCGGTCGAGTACCTGGCAGTGATGCAGGCCATCGGAAACGACAGAGCCAATGAGATGTGGGAGTTCAGTCTGATGAACGAGCGGAGGCCGTTGCCAGACAGTCCGCGCGAGGAAAAGGAACGGTTCATCGAGCGGAAGTACGTGCAGAAGTGCTTCCTGAAACCGATTCCGGCCGGCGAGCCCGTCACGTCGCAGATCATTTCGGCCGTGCTGGCACGAGATGTGATGGCTCTGAACGTGTTGATCTCCAACGGAATGAGTGTCGACGAGGTCAACACGACGACAAAGGACGGACGGACCGTGCTGCATCTGGCTGCGAGCATCGGAAGCGTCGAGTTGGCTCAGCTTCTTATTTGGGTGAGTAGTGCGAGAAGAAAGAACATCTTCTAGAACTTCTTCTTGTTTCAGAATAACGCGAACCCTCGTATTCTTGACAACAACGGCAGATCGTGCTTGTTCTACGCAAGGTCCAACGGCTTCCGGGAGGTGTTCGACATGCTCGTCACCGCCGGACTTTCTCCGGATTACGGTCTTCCCCAGGATAACGAGTTCTCCCAGCTTCCAGAGGTAACCGAATCCCTTCACCATATCCATCTCATCCACTATCATTCCAGTTCTCCGCCATGGGATCCACGTCGACACGTGACTACTCGATGTCTTCCAACGACGACATCTACTCGACTCGGAGGGTGTCGATGGCTCCGCCCCCTCCGCAAGTTCCACGTCGCTACCTCCCACAACAGCCGGAACTGGACGAAACGAGTGTCATCTGAAGGCTCCGATAGTTGCTAATATGTTCTAGTCGATTCGTATAGTTCACTTCTTCCTCCTGATCTCATCTTCGAGTGTGTTGCCCTATTCCTGCCTTCTCCATCCCTCTCTCTCTCCTCATCGCTTCTGATTCACTTCCCTTCCTTCTACTTCTTCTGTCCATTCTCCTTTCTGCTGCTTTTGCTACGGCTACTCCTGCATCCTATCTTCCATCTGCACCATTCTCTATCTTGTTTAATATGTGGGAAATATGCTCGCGCGCTCTTCTTTTGTGTACAATCGACTATCAATGGATCTTTCACTTTGTTTCTATCCACACAAAATTCATCAAATATAACATTTAAAGAAACAATCGCTCGTTCGTTGTGTCTCAATTCAGAGGAGCCGGCTCGAGTCTAGCCTCGACCATCAACTACATTCTCGTTCCTTCCGCTGCCTCACTAGAACGTGACCATATCAGAGAGTGTCTGCGTCTCTCGGTTCGCCGCACTCTCTCGCCCCTTTCTCTAGCCAATCTACCCAATTTGATGGCGGTGAAGGGGGGCCGTCTTCTGGGCGAGACCACCTATAAAAGAGATCTCAACGACCACATTCTCTCCATCGTCCAGTTCTTCTTCTTCTTCCGAACTTCTGGCTTTGTTCCCTGATGAGCGGACCCAAAAAACAGCTTCTCGTCGTCGGCGCCGGCGCTTCCGGCCTTCCTTCGATCAGGTTCGTTCGTTAACGGGGTGGAGAACGTCTTCTGAAAGGTCTTTGTGACGTGGCATTTCATCCGTAGAATGTCCATTTCTCAAGATTTTTCTGTCACAGGGGTCACGTTTTCATTTCCGTCTTGTCAAGTTTTTAGAAATTAAAATTTCGTCAGCTTTATGACGTGGAAAAGCCATTTCACGACGTGGCACTGCCATTTCATGACATGGCACTGCCATTTCATGACGTGGCACTGCCCTTTCATGACGTGGCACTGCCATTTCATGTCATGGCACTGCCATTTCATGGCGTGGCAAAGCCCTTTGCCAACGTGGCATTTCCTTGAATTCGTGCGATCTCAACGACTACAAGCGATCATCTGAATTCGCTGAAGGCGTTATCACTACGTTTTCTCTCTTTTTTGTTTATTTCGAATGGCCAATTGGCAAATCAGAAAGAAACAAAAAAAACCGGTATAGAAGGACAAATGGTCACAAAACTGTACAGTTCCAATCAGAGTGATCAGATTTCGAGTGTAGTTTGAACCTTCCCGAGGACGGTTTCAGTCACTTTCAGACATGCGCTTCTGTATCCGAACGTCGAGGTGACGTGCTTCGAGAAGTCGTCGGACATCGGCGGTCTCTGGAACTACAAGCCTTACGAGACGGACTGTAAGCGAGTCCCGCACGTCTTCCGATTCAGAATGCGTTGGTGTTGTTGTAGTGTCTTCTGTGATGAAGTCGACGGTTATCAACACTTCGAAGGAAATGACGGCGTTCTCGGACTTTCCGCCGGAGCCGTCAATGGCCAATTTCATGCACAACACGGAGATGTGCCGTTATCTGAAGGCGTACGCCGAGCACTTTGGCCTTCTCGAGCACATCAAACTGAACCACAGTGTGGTTTCGATCGAGAGGAACGAGGATTACGCGGAAACCGGAAAGTGGAGAGTGCGCTACTCGGACGAGTGAGTCATTCAGTAGGCGTCACTGGGAAGACGTGCCCTCTTCAGAAGCGGCGAGCAACACGTGCGCGTTTTCGACGGAGTGATGCTGTGTTCCGGACACCACGCGATCCCGCACATTCCGGAGCCGTGGCCCGGACAGAAGACGTTCAAAGGGCGCATCGTGCACTCGCACGACTACAAAGACTACAGAGGCTACGAGGACAAAGTGGTCGTCGTCGTGGGCATCGGGAATTCTGGAGGCGACTGTGCCGTCGAGCTGAGCAGAATTTCGAAGCAAGTGTACCTGGTGACGAGACGCGGAAGCTGGATAATCAACAGACTCTTCGACCGCGGAGAGCCCATCGACATGGTCTTCAACTCGTGAGTGGCGGCAGGGGGACTAGGAAACTCTTAGGCCGTCACGGTTCTTCAGAAAGTTCCAAATGGGCCTGGCGCAAACTCTTCCGCTGAGTCTCGTCGGCTGGAATCTCGAGAGACTTCTGAACCAGCGATTCGATCACGAGAAGTACGGACTGAAACCGAAGCATTCGGTGATGTCGTGAGTGACACAGTGATTCTGAAAACAGGCACGTCTTCTGAATTCAGAGCGCATTTGACGGTGAACGACGAGCTTCCGAACAGAATCGCGTGCGGAACGGTGCGAGTGAAACCGGCGATCCGCGAGTTTTCCGGCGATCATTCCGTCGTTTTCGAAGACGGAACCTTCGTGGAACACGTGGACGAAGTCATTCTCGCCACCGGATTCTCGTTCCATTTCGACGTCATCGAGAACGGAAACCTGGTGAAAGTGAGCGAAAATCAGGTGGACGCCTTCAAGTACATGTTCCCGCTGGCCACTTCCGACAAAAACTCGCTGGCTGTGATCGGACTCGTGCAGCCCGTCGGCTCGATAATGCCGATCAGCGAGATGCAGGCGAGACTCTATCTGGAGACGTTCGCCGCCGGAAAACCGCTTCCGGACCGCGAGCAGATGCTGGAAGACGTCGTCAAGAAGCGCGACGAGATGAGCGAGCGCTACGTGGCAAGTCGGCGACACACGATTCAGGTCGACTACGGAGCCTACATGCACGAGCTCGGCGAGCTCATCGGCTGCAATCCGGACATGAAGACGTTGTGGATGCAGAAGCCGTTGCTTGCGTGGAAAGTGTACTTCGGACCGTGCGTGCCGTACGTCTTCCGGCTCCACGGACCCAATCGATGGGAGGGCGCGGAGCAAGCGATCTGTGACGTCGGCTACCGATCCGAGAGGGCGACGAACGCGAAGATCGACAGGAATCGGAACAAGACAGAGCCCAGAAAGCACATTTAAAACTGTTTATTGAAATGAATCTAGTCTCTCTATCAGTTGGCGACGGTCTTCTCTTCCGATCCCTCGCTCTTGCTCATAAAAGGGAACCAAAGTCCCTTTCCGAACTTTTGTCGCTCCAAAACGACTGCATTCTGCTCGATTCGGTACTGTTCGAACTCGTTTTTCGACATTGTCATGTAGAGATAGCACTGGAAATCGGAAAGGATTAGGGTAATTCGGGAAAGAGACGGACCGAATGAAGGACGGGAGCAATCATTGCCGACGAGCAGAGACCGAAGACCAAGTACAGATGGGCGCTCGGGTAGCGGAGGAGGAAGCGTCTGGAAGCGTCTGACTCAGAAGACGTCGCTCTTCTGAAAGAGGTCTCACCGGATGAACGCAGGCGGAAACCGCCGCGACTGCTGGTAGTAGGTGGCTCGAAATCGGACGCTTCGCGAAATCGAGCTCGCCGTTTTCAGAAACATCTTCTGAAATTCGGTGGCTTCCAGCTACTATTATCGTCAGTTTTCAAAGGATTATTCATCGAATTATATCTCGATTTTCGGGTATTCATCAACAGGGAAACCTGATATGGTTCATTGCAAAGAAACAAGAATAACCAAAGGAAACAAAACAAAAAGCAACAATCTATAATCTAGTCGACTGATATTTCCTCAATTCCTCCTGTAAACCCAGACTGCGTCGATTCCCTCGCCGACTTGATTCTCCTGAAAAAGAACTCGGTTCTTCTGATTCCAGAACGGTCGAATACCAATTTCCACGCGTCGTTTTCGGGAAGCGGGAACCGGCAAGCGAGGAGATTCGTGTCTTTCCGCATCTCGCTCAGTTTTGGAACCAAGTCGCCCATCAGAGACTCCGCGCCGAAGATGACGGCCGTCTCGTACGGATCCAGATTCGTTTTGAAGATGTTCTTTCGCATGAATCTGAAAGTGGGAAGGTCGTCTTCAGAAGTTTCTCGCGATCCTCACCTCGATTCCTTCGAAAGTCCCTCTCGAATCGATCGGTATTTTGAATAGGCGACTAGAATCGAGTTGAGCTCAACGCCAGTGCTCTGGTAGCCTTCACGAGCACATTGGAGCACCTGGAAGCACGGGAAGTTCAGAGGAGAACCAGATCGGAATCCCAACTTTCAGATGGCGTTTATTAAATTTGAAGACTAGAAAGTGATGATGAAAAGGAGAAAAACGGGGAAAGCGAGCAATAAAGCTGGGCGGGGAGGGGGGAACAAGGGATTTGGTTGGAATCGGAATGAGTGGGAGATGACCCTGAAGAGACACTGATTTGTCATGTGAAAAGGAGAAAACAAGAGACACTAACGGAAAAGAGAGGAAACCATCGAGGTTGCGGTTTGAGCAATTCGAGCCAAATAAGTGAATGGTGCACAGATTCTGGTATTCTACAGTTAGTTGTTAGTATTGCTAGTTTCGATGAATGCGGTCGTGACGACGGGCGCTCCAGCCATAACTCGGTTGAAGCGGGTCTTGCGAAGTATCTGACGGGACGCCTTCGCCGACTTCTTCTGCTTTTTGACACGCTCCTGCAGATCGTGTCCTCGGTGCGTCACTCCGTCCATCTGGTCCATTTTCGAAAGCAGACTCTCCAGGTCGCCTTTCCGAATCGGTTTGACAGAGATGTCTCGAACGGCGCGGAACTGTCCACAGTTGTTGACATGCTCGTTCTCAAGTCGGAAGTAGTTCCAGATGAATCTCCTGAACACTTCGAACGGCGCCGTGACGGTCGTTATGAAATCGGAGTCAAGCGTCCAAGCCTCGGCGAGGGACACGTTGAGCACCCACGCGAGGCGGAGCACAAAGTCTTGGGCGATCGCCAGGTAATAGTACCACTTGCTGCCGTAGATCATCTCTTCTCTCAGGAACATCGCTTCTTTCGGCGCGCGCGGGTCTATGAGTCCCCAGTCCATGAAGATGTCCCAGAGGAATGTGTATGTGAACGAGATGATGTAGGCGAGGATCCAAATGTAGAAGAAGATCGATGTCGTGTTGGGCTCCGACGATTCGAACGCCTTGTTCAAGGCGCCACACACGACGACCAGAAAAGTCGTCGAATACTTTCCAGCGTTGACGAGATGTGGATGGACTCGTTTCGTGTCACGATATCTCCGAAGGCACTGCAGGAAACGGATCATTGCAGGGATTATTGACATGAGGGATCGGAGTCCAGGGGCCGAGGCGCACTTGTCCTTTCCCGAGTCGATGTCGACGACTCCCCATGGAACGGAGCCGGCCGTCGAGTTGATAGTCTTCACGTTGATCCAGCCGTTCGAATAGTCCACGTTGGCGATGTAAAAGCAGAGGAAGTACTGGAAGTCGAGGAAAGCTGTAGTTAGCGAGTTCATTTGATCGCCGAGCCAGAAATCGGTGAAGGTGACGAAGTGGAAAGGAGCGGTGAAACATTTGTAGCAGTGCTTGAGGAGCCAGAATCTCGAGTTTCGATGGAACAAGGAGTCGGGCTTCTTCATAGGATTGAGCAGAAGAGCCGCGCAGACGATCATGAGCACGAGGGGCGGGGCGAAAGGCGGAATGTGCAGCATGTGGGCGTATAGGTAGGCGAGCACAGCGAACGACCAGAGCATGATCATGAAGGAGGCAATCTGCATCAGCGTTTGGTAGGAGAGGTGATTTCGAGGGTCCACTTCGAAAATGAGCACGTGATTAACACCAGCTCCTGCCCAACCGGCCATATTGACTCCGCAGAGGAAGATTGAGAGGAACAACAGCAGTGGCCCTCGGAACAGACGGACTGCCACCCATTTCGGTTCCAGCGGGCGAGGAGTCGATGCCCACCAAGTGAGCAGAATGGCCAGGAGCAGGATGATGCTGGCGCCTATGAAGAGACCCAACGAGAAGGTGGTGAACGGTTTCTGCTTCTCAGAGAGCGGCGGAACCTGGAAAAGAAGGCGTCAAAGAATGGTTTTCACTGGTTTCTCACCTTCAATCTCTTCATTCCCGCTTGCCGATTTCCTCCTTCCAAATCGTTGATCACACTCGTTTCTACATTCGTGATCAAAGTTTCGATTTCTCGATTTAGAAAGAATGAAGACTTCTCGACTTTGTTGATTCTCCAATCGAGTCCTTTCTCGTTTCCCGTCAACTTGTCGTGCTTCTTCAATATCTTTCGGAATCCGGTCGAATTCAACAGTTGGAAGTTCTGCACGAGAACCAGAGAGAGATAGAACTCCGAAAAAGCGAGTTTCAGCTGCTGCTCGTTGCGAGTCGTCTCCTTGTGCAGCTTGTCCTTCGCTCCGAACCTCCTTCGGACCCCCATTGAAGACTCGCTTCTCGAACCGAGAACGTCTTTGAACACTTGCAGTTCGGTCTGCAGCTCGTGATGCTTTCCTTGCCCTTCAGCTATCTTTTGCGAGAAGAACAGGTTGATCTTAGTGAGCTCCTGGTCGCACTCATTGAAGAACTTCTCGTCGAGCCGCGAGATGTGCTCTTCGCGCCTGTCATCGTCCGCCGGAACCTCCATCATGTCATCGTACAGTAGACTTTTCAACCTCTCATAGTCTATATACTGTTTCCGCCACTCGGGAGTCAAGTGGCTGGCTAGCTGCTCGCCGAATTTCATCTGAAAAGAGAGATACTTACAACGCGACCGTCGCCGGAGCCTAGATCAATGAGAGTGCCTCGCTTCGCGTCGTTTGTGGCGATCGAAAGTGCGCGGGAGACGTTCGCGAGCTGTGCCGGAGTGGCCGGCACGTACGGGATGCAGACGCGACGCAGAGCGGGAGCCACGAACGGAACCGCTGCCGCCGAGATGACGAGCGCCGTCGCGCCAGCCACACCGGCGATCACGAGACCCGTGTTCGTGCCCATACTGCAAAGAGAAGGTGACACGTGGCGGAGCATCTCTCATTGATCTAGGGCTCAATTTGTGCTGCAGAGCAAATAGGCCTGCTGAGACTCTTATCTTTCACTCCCTTCATAGAACCGAACCGAAATTTGTAACCAGGATGTTTCTTATGATTCGAAACGCAGTAAAATTCAAATTCTCACCTTTGTTCAGTTTTTTTAAACCGCGAACAGAGATGAAAATGGCCGAAAGCAGTGATTTGGAATACCTGGAAAGGGAAAAGCTAAAACTTCGGAAAAGGGAAAAGCTAAAACTTGGCAAATGCCATCGGCAATATACGATGCGAAAGAGTGACACAGACTCAGAATAAAATGGAAAAGTGCACTTCTTCAATGCGAGAAAGAGATAGAAAAGCGAAATTCGATAAGGGCACGGCGACTAAAAATCGGGGCTCAAACACTGAAAACGCGCCAGCGACGGAAAAAGCGCACAGAGTTGATTGACGCGCTTCCTGTTTCATCGGCGCCGAAAAACTTCACATTTTTCAACGAAAAAGCTCAATTTTCCCTGGTTTTCACAAGGCTTCATTCAGATCCGTTTTTGAAAAATTTAATTGTAGTTAAAATACTGTTTTTCAGACAAAAATGCTGTCCAGAACGCTCCGACCGATCTCCAAAGTCCTCAGAAGCACTGCGAAGTACTCTCAGGCCGCCGGTGAGTGTTTTCTCCCGATTCTTTTTGATTTTTCTCAGTTTTTCAGGTCTTCCGTTGAACGAGGGAGCTCCAGCCTCGTTGCCATCAGAGGATAGAGCCATCTCTCCGAAAGTGTCGGCTCTCGTCGAGGAGATTGCCAATTTGAGCCTTCTCGACGTGTCTGACCTGAACTGGGCTCTCAAGAAACGGCTTAACATTCCCGATCAGCCTTTGATGGCTGCCGCCGCCTTTGCTCCAGCAGCCGCTGCTGCTCCGGCTGCCCAAGCGGAAGCCGCCGACGCCGCGTCCGACGTGCCTCAGAAGATGACGTTCACTGTGAAGCTCACCAAGTTCGACGACACGAAGAAGATCGCGATCATCAAGGAAATTCGCAACGCTGTTCCCGGACTCAATCTGGTTCAAGCCAAGAAATTCGTGGAGACTGCTCCAGTGAACGTGAAGGAAGATCTCGGAAAGGCTGAAGCCGAGGAGCTGAAGGCGCTTCTCGAGAAGGCCGGAGCTGTCATCGAAATCGTTTGAATCACTTCTAATCTCATTTTCAATCAATGTTCCGTGTTTTCTGTTCTCTTATATCTAGATAGAATAGTTCATTCTTTTTTTTTTGTTTTTTCAATTGTTAAGTTATCCGAATAATCTGGTTTCCAATCAATTTCCACTGACTTTGAATGCGTAAAGAAAACTTCAAGCTGGACAAGTTCTTGTGTTTCATGAAACGTTTATTATTGGGAAAAGGAAAGGCAGAAAGAAGTGAAAACCCGACAGTCAAAGAATACACGTTGAAAAGAATACTCTAGAATCTCCACTCATCCGGTTTCAGAAGGACGTCATCACGAGACGGTTGTTTTATTCGTCTCGAGACCTAAAATGAATTGGATGAGAAACGGAAGTGCAATTAGAGCGCAATTACCGCCGCGTCCGAACACCTTCAGCGTCATTCCGTACTGGAGGACGCGCATGTCTTTCTCCGAGAGCTGTCCGAAAGAGATCGCATGATCCGAGCACTTTCCGCTCTTCGCAGAGTCCGCGCGGAACAAAGAGCTCTCCGGAGCGATGATTTGTTTGGGAGTGAGGTCGTTGAACAGCCGAAGACCGTCCTCGTCGAACGGATCCACGAGACGCACGTCGTACTGCGAGCTGCATTCGTAGAGGGCGAAGTCCGAGGAGCGCGCGAAGAAGAATCCCCTGGAAGCAAGTGTGCTCCATCGAGAATCGGACGGTTCTTACCTGCACTGCGACAGCCGATCTATCGCCGGATTCGAGAAGACGACGCCGCCGCGCGTGGACACCTTCTGATAGTTGGAGAATGGGAAGATCCACGAGAAGGTGTTCCTGCAACCGAACGAGTTTTTGCCCCCTCCGAAGACGTTCCGATTTGTTGTTACCTCGTGTCCTTGATCTTCCCGAAGACGACCGCCTTCTCGGAATCAAAGCTCCGGAGGGCTCGCCTCAGATTCGGCACCACCAAATACGTCTGATCGTCGCCCAGAAACGTCCATTTCGCGGGCACTTTCGACGAGAATTCGAGCACGTACTGATAGAAAGACCAGTAGAAGTGGTTGTAGTACGAACGGACGAACTGCATCGTGTAGTTCTCTGCAAAACGGTCGCATTGGAGCGCGCTTTCTGTGCAGAGGGAGGCACTTTTGAAGCGCAAGAAGAGGTTCTCGTTGTTCGTGAAGTAGATCGTCTCGTTGCAAAGTTTCGTGTATCCGTCTTCCAGTGCCGACAGCACTTTCTCCGGTTTCTGAACGATTTTCGATTCAAAAATTTCCCAATTATGTTCTTTTTCTCGACTCACTGAAATCGCTTTATGGAGGACGATCACACATCTCAGATCGAAGTTCTGTGAGTTTTCTGCGGTTTTGTCTGAAAAAGCGGGTAGTTCATTAGAGCGCGTTTCCGTTTCGGAACCATGATCGATGAGGTGGATGTGCTCGGAGACGTCGGTGTCGCCGTCGAAAAAGAAGAGACTTCCGATGAGAAAGCCCACGGAGACGCCGAAAGCCACGTGGAGAAGGGCGTCTCTGAAAGGGAACGACGGGGTCTCGAAACGAAAACTCGGGCGGGACGGAACCTGGGAGTTCGGATTCTCGACGATCCGCAGATATTGATCGGCATCCCGAAGCGGCGACTTCTTCCTAATCGGGACAAGAAAGCGGGCGCGCCGTGAGACAGTCCTCCTTTTCTCTGCGTCCTCCCGTTCCGCACACTCTCTTCCACCGGTTTAGGGTGTTTGTTCTCGCTTCGTATCGATCCGAAACTACATTTATTGCGTAAAGGAGGACGAAATGAGGTGAGAAAACAGAGTGGAGTGAGGGTAAAATTAATTATAGAAAGGAAGAAAAATAAAAATAACAAAAGAATGGGAGTGGGACTTCCGAGTTCTCGATACATTCTGACCTCTTAAATAACAACAAATGACGACTTCTAGAATATGTTGACGACTACAGGAGTAGAAGTGGAGAAAAGGAAACAAAGAAACGACCCTTATGGAAATACTCCGAAAATACGTGGAGCCAATTAAAAACGTGGAGAGAATCTCTGGAGAGACGGAGAGAAAGTGTGGGAAAAGGAGCACTTTGAGGAGATGAGAAGGCACGTGGCATACAAAACAGAAACAAGAAAATGAGAGAGAAGCGAGAAAAGAGATCAAACCGATACTTTTCTTATTAGGGAGAGGAGAAAGGAGAAAATTGATAATAGATGAGGGGACACCGGTACAGAAGTTAAAAAGAAACAAACAAGAAGTGAACGGACTCTAAACTAGAGATACACCGTTTAGACGTGGCACTTCCAGGATCGGGGTCTAGAAAACGCCCTCTCCCGATCAGCCGCCGTCTTCCGGAGTGTGAATCTAAGCGATAAGAAGAAGAACGAGCGTGATATCGTCGGGTTTGCCGCCCGGCGCCAGGAATCCGTGCTCGCGCGCCTTCATCGCGAATGGACTGTTGTGCTTCGAGTCGAATGCTAACCGGCGGGCGGTGAGGGCCAGCGCATTACAAACCTGCAAATGAGCACGTCTTCCGAGTTCCCACGCCTTCTCACCCTACCTCTTGCACATTCCGCTTTCCTTCGTCCAACGACTTCAGCTGCTCGAGCACCTGCTGCTCGCTCAGATTGTCCCAGACGCCGTCGGTCGCCAGAATGATGATGTCGCCCTTCTTCACGTCCATCTCATCTTTGTCCGCCATGTCAGGCTTGTCTCCGATGAATCCCTGATAGCCGTCCGGTGGCAGCGTCAGTTGGAATGGAGCATTGAAGTAGTGCACTTGCTCGCGACTCTTCGAGATCACCTGGAAAAAGATCAGGTTCCACAAGGCCCTCTTCGTCTTCTCACCTTTCCGTTTCGCACAACCATGAAACCAGAGTCTCCGAGATTCGCCGAATACAACTTTTCTTGGTGTACAACAAGAACGCATGCTGTCGAGGATCCGACAGGTCGCGGCGATTCGGCGGAAGCTCGGAACGCGTAGTCGAGCAGTGATTCGGGTCGTTGCGGATCGAAGTCGCCTCCCTGGACGCGCTTCTCGCACTCCTTCATTAGTCGTCGCGAAAACGCCGACGGATCGATGCCGTACTTCCTCCAGCCACCGACGCCGTCGGCGACTCCCACGACGAACGTGTTCTTGAAGCGCGAGATGAACCACGCGTCGTCGCCGAAGACTCCCTTGTCGAGAACAGTGGAGGGCCCTTTCAGCATGTCCTTCGGGAATCCCGCACAACTCGCTATCACGTTCTCGACGTGCGAAGACGTGGCAGGTGCCGGAGCTGCTCCTTCTGTCGACGGCTTCCCGGCTGTTGAGGCTCCGCTGGAGAGGCCTCTCCGTCCGGATGCGATCGCTTCTGGCCCGACGGCAGTTCCTGAAACGAGGCAATCGATTGATCGGAAGAGCTCGGAAGAAACTAACCGAGTTCGAGGGCGGACGCCGAGAAGACGGCCCTGACTGCCAAACGACCGTATGCGAGTAACCTCACACCGGCGACCATTTTTCGATTGTTCACCGGAATTTTCACTTGAGTTGTGGTTCAAAAACGAGAAAGTGAGTGTTCCAGAGAAGAGCGTATCGATTAGAGATAATGCATGAGCGGCTGTTTTCCTCTCTCTTTCTCTGTGTCGATGATGGGTCAAGAATTGAGGGAGGACGACCTGTCTCCTCTGCAATACGAAAACAAGTTGAACCTCTCTTCGTCGAGTCGTAAAAATATTATGAAACGAAAAAGAAAGAAGAAAAGAGGAAAAGAAGAATAAGAATGAGTGTAAAGCTCGCTTTCTCGCCGGCAAGTCACCTGAGCAAGAGGGAAAAAAACAGAAGGAAGGAGGGGAAGGGCCCGTGTTTAATAGGATTGATCGTTGTTCGTTCGATTGGCAAGGGACGCGAATTGGTGAAAATCGGAAACAAAACAGGCCCGTCTGGAGGCGAATGAGGAAATGAGGACCAAAACACGACGAGGTTGGCCTAGAAGTTCGGGCGACCTGGCAGGAAGTGGCTTTCCAACCTGCTCGCCTTCCAAAGATTAAAGTCGCACACAGTGTCGTGGCATACTACATGTAAATGTGTTTGTGTGCTGAGTCTGCAGAAATCGTGGTGACCATGTGATAGGCGGCATCTTGTTTGCCACATTGGATCTCCGCCCCACAGAATCAGATCAACGAAAGGGTTCAAACCGTCCGTTTCGGATCGTTGGAAACGTGGGTGATCAATCAAGTGGAGGGGAGGCGAGAGAAAATAAAGAATGTCTTCGATTCACTCCGTTCCTCTCCAATCAATAGGGAAACCAGTGATAAGAACAGATAGAGGGAGAGACAGTACGGACCGGAGATCAAACACGCCGTAAAGGGCAACGGAATAAGAAGAAGAAGAAGAATGGCGGCGGGTCAAAGTCCGCGATGATCGGATCGAACAGCTGTGGCGCCGACGTCAGAATGTGAAACCTTTTGCTGGCGTTTCTCACGTAGCAGCAAACAAAAAAAAAACGACGATAAGAAGCAGAGAGGAGTCGGCCTTGATCTACACTTCCTTCCGATGCTTCCGAACTGACCCGTTCATTGATCGATCGATTCGGCAGACAGCGGATCGGAACGAGAGACCGAGGGGAGTGGGGCGAAAGATCACGAAAACAGAACACTTATTGCCGGGGGGAAGAGCGACCCAAAGGCAAACAAACAGGAAGAATCCGTGAACAAGAGAGTCCTTGCCTACACAATCCCATTCACATTATTCATATAAAACTGACTGATGGGACACAAAAAACCGGGCAAACGCGTCGTCTTCTCGGCCAATAACATCGAATCACGTCATCGTCTGTCTCCTTCTCTCTCTCTCTCCTTCCACTCTATTTGGGTGTGCTGTGAAGTGTGAACTGTCGACTGTAGTCGCCGCCCGAAGAAGTTTCTAGCTTTCTAATTTAAGAAGGGGGCGGCGCTTACTGAACAACTGCCACTTTCATTTCTCGAGGTCTCCGGGGATCTCTTGATTAGAAGACGAAAACAGATCGGGGCAAAGAGCAATGAAGAACAGTTGTTCGGTTCTGCCACGTGGCAAGAACCGACTACATTTGTATGATGTAGCTGCTGACACAGTTTCGACGGGAAGACCGGTCGGAATCAGTTTAGAGACGAAGACACACACACAGTGCGGAAGAAGAAGGAGCATCGGAGCCCATCAGCGACGAAAGCTTGCTCAAATACAGAAGCAGCAAACAGAGAACAGCGAGGAGATGGAAGAAACGGGCGAAGATCGGGAAAGAGGGTGGCAAACTGACATGTTGCCACCCGGGAGAGCGAGCGAGAGAGGGATTCGTCAGGCTGACGAAAGAAACCAGGCCGCAGTCTCAACGCTGTTTGAACAGACGTTGAACCGTTTTTTTTCAGTTTCAAGCTCTTGCATCTTGCTCTGACGTCACATCGCATTCCAACTTGCAGAATAACCACATTCCAACGATCAATCACGAACGTTTTATCTAGAAGTAGTTCGAAGTTTGCAAATACTGACGAAATGCGTGGAATGCGTACCGAAGTTCTGCAAGGTGATTCGCTTCGAAACGATTTCTCGGCGAATAGAAAATACTACAAAAGAGTGACGTGGCAGCAGAAGTACTCTCCGGAAAACCATTTCAAAAGCGATTGACAAGAAACAAGTTTCGAAGAGACTCGAGATGATCCTCTCAATCAGCGAAAGGGCGAAGTTCTCATGTTTCTCGCAGCAAGTTCACTTATCACAGAACCGGAAAAGTGCACACATCTCCACTCCGAAGTCACCGGAATCGAATTTCTTCGAATTTCAACGGCCATGATGCAATTCGGGCGGATTCCAATTTGCAATTCAAATACGGGCGGCTCCGAATGAAGAGTAACGGGGGGCAATTGCGTTTTCAGAGCGAGGAAACGAAACAGAAAACAACAAGAGAAAGAGCGAGTGATAAGGCTGCGGTGATCTTCAGAAGAAGCCTCGGCGGAGAGCCTCTGCGCCTCCGCCATCTCCAGTGTCCGGGCGGTCCGCTCAATCAATAGAGGGGCACCGCCGCGTGTCTGCCGCCCTCTCCTCTCGCCACACTCCCTCGCCCCCACACACCACTCAGCTGTTTCGTCGCCGCCGATTCTCGTCGCAGCGGCGACAGCCCTCCGACGCAAATACATTTTGGAGGGAGCGAGAGAGCGGGGAAGTGCGAGAGACGCAGTCTTTCTCTGCGTCTCTGTTTGAGGACCGACAGCTGTCTCTCTCTCTTCTTCTGGAGCATCTTTTCAGAGCGAGCAGCCCTTCCGAAGCCGGTGGGAACCTTCGCGAAACCTTCCGAATCTCGCGCGTTCTTTGTAGTCCAGTCAACTGTTTTCGGTTTGTTTACCGCGTGGTTTGTCCCCAATAACAAGGAAGGAGACTGTTTATCGGCCGACGAACTTGCTGGAATCTCTCTCTCTCGTTTCGTCCTTTGATCTTATTTCCGCCACAGTGCGCAGAACAATGACGTGCGCGGGCCAGAAGCAACACTTCGTCGAATTCGACACTGCCCGTCTCTCGTAAATCTACACTCGGCTCCAGAAGTCGCGGTTCGATAGAGCGCGTTTCCGATACAACTGACCCGCCAAGTTCATGCGGATCATCAGGACGAGTGTAACTTTACAAAAAGAAACCACATGAAACCACATATTCTCTTGCGAGCGAAGCTACACAAAAACACAAGAATCGAAAATAGAGAAAGCGCGGTTAAAAGTTCTTCAAACGATTTTATTAGCGAGTGTCTAGAAGATTGCTATCAAAACGAGTAAAAAAGGAAACGAATAGAAGAGAAAAGAGAATGTGAACCTCGTAGAATTGAATGGGAAAACGGTGAAACTGGGATGCTCTAGAAGAAGAACCCTTCTTTTTTTCCGGGACGAGGGGGGATTTATTGTACAAGAGAAGATGCAATAGGAGATAAAACGGTTTTTAAGGCGATAGAGTGAGCAATCAAGTACAAACAAAAGGTTCATCAAATGCGCCTAGATGGGTAAAAGAGAAGAAAGAAGCCCGTTGGAAAGAGAACGCAAACTCGTGGGGATGATGATGATGATGAGAAGGAGAGAAATGGTACAAAAGTGAGAGAGGGAGGGGATGAGTTAAAAGTGGGTAAAAAAGAGGAAATGTGGATATGGAAGAGGACGATCAGTGCAGTTCTTCGGCGGTCTGAACATATCAGCACTTTGAAAACAATCTCTCATCTCTCATTAACTTACGTTCGCACGTTTCGTCTCCTTTTTACAACAAGCCCGGAAGCACTTGAATGGCGCCGATAGGCATCCGACGGCACACGCGGTGAAGCGGGATTCCGACTTTTTGATGCCGTCCTCCGCGCCGAGACGTGTTCGCAGTGTCGTCGATGGGCTCACCGTGTTGATGATGGCGGTGAGGACGTAGCGGGGCGTCAGGCACAACACCACCGAAATGACGAGCGCCATCCAGAACTCGAGACTCGAGAAAGATCGGAGAGAGACCATCGAGGGCGGATCTTTGACGTTCGTCCACGTCCAGTTGGCGGTGACGAATCCGTTGTAGAGAAGAGCGCAGATGAAGAACAAGAGGACCGAGAGGAACATTGACCAGAACATGGGCCACGTCCAGTACTGCACAAACAGACCGAGGTGAACGGTGTTGACGATGATGAGTTGTGTGACGAGGAGATGTCCGAAGGTCCACATGTCGACGTTCGAGTCGCGGTACGTGAAGTAGCAGATGAAGTAGACGACGAGACTCTGCCAGATGGCGTCAAGCATGTTGATCCAGAACGAATACCAGCGGTATCGTTTTCCCAGTCTGCCTTGCTCGTAGAGTTTCGGACACTCAATGAGCAACTCGGCCGACGCGTCCTGATCGAGACATCCGAAGAGGAGAGCAGGCACGGAGGTGAAGATCAGATTGTAGACCATCAGATAGACGGGGTCGATCGGAACTTGTGCTGAGAAACCGTTGAAGATCTGATACCAGAAGATGACGAAGACGAGCATCTGAATGCAGAGGATGAGTTGGGAACGTAGCTGAGAAACAAACCGCGTTCTTGTAGAAGAAGTAGAGGATGGTCTGTGCGAGACGGTAATAGTTCCAGTGTCCGTGGACGAGCAGAAGGTTCGAGAGGAATCTGAATCGGGCCATCGCAAAGTCGGACGACATCACGGCCTGCATTCCCTCCTGCCCGGACAATCCGACACCGACGTCCGCTCCCTGAAACGAGAACTTTCCGGCATGGTCTCTTCGAATACTCTTCACACCTGAATCATGCTGACGTCGTTGGCTCCGTCACCGATCGCCAACACTTTTCCTTTCAGCTGAACTTTCGCAAGCGTCACAAGTTGAGCCTTTTGAAGTGGAGTCGCACGACAACAGAGGACAGATCGACAGCCGAGAAGCAGCTTCACAAACCGATCCAGATTGTGCGGATCAAGACAGAAGTTCATCGTGGCCGCGTTAAGAACTAGTCCGAACGAGTCGACCGCGTCGGCGGAGATCTCTTGTGCTCGACTGATCCGTTTCAGATGCTCATCAAGCAGATCGGAGACAGCCCGAACTCCGTTCGCTCCGATGTTCAGAAGATCCATAGCAGGGGAAAAGAGACGGGACGAGTAAGCAATGTTGACGGCAGTCTCGATCTTGTCTCCAGTGAGTACCCACACACGGATACCGGCCTCACGAAGGGAGTGGATGCACTCGGGCACTCCGTCCTGGAGACGATCTTCGATGGCTGTCACTCCGAGTAGCTCGAGCTCCTTCTCCGCTCGCATCGTGCTGTCCTGCAGCAGTCCCTCGCGATCCGTCATGTCGAGTTCCGCCTCCTCGTGCTTCTCTCGCCACTCCGTGTACTCCTCTTCCGTCCAGATTTTCATCGAAAGACACAGAGTACGAAGTCCTTCTTTCGCGTATTGAGACAGATGCTCCTGTGCCTTGAAGATGATGTCCTCTCCGCGAACAGAAGTGCAGAACTCGGTGCTAAGGACCGGAAGAACACTGGCATCGGCTCCTTTCGTCAGCACGATGATCCGCTTCTTTCCGGTCGTCTCTCGTATTATCACCGACATTCGTTTCCGATCCGCATCGAATGGAAGAGTGTGCAGAACCTGAATTATGACGTCTTCTGAAGGATTCAAAATCATTCGCCTACCTTGTACTTCACACTACGCGTTGAATGTCTCAGATAGACGACTACATCGTCGAATCGTCTTTTCAGAAGACGTACACCATACTCACGAGCTGCCTCCACGAGAGCCAGCTCGTCTGGAGATTCGGAATCGTAGAACGAGTGAAGAGGCGGTTGAGCGACGACGTCCGAAGAGCTGGAGCGACGTTTGTCGACAGAACGACGGAACGGACTCTTGATCCCCTTCAGTTTGGCGAACGGAACCGAGAGGATCGACGGTCGATGGAGGATTCCCTGAAAAAATGAGAACTATCCGTGAAGATCACATGGAAGGGTCACTCACGAATCCGCCCTTGCCCTCCTTCCTCTCGCCGTTGTAGTTGTTCGACCCCTCTTTCTCGTCCTCCTTGATCACCGGAACCTCTTTATCCGTCTTCTCCGACGCTTGCGTCTCTTCCGTCTTTATGACCTCTGGGAACTCGATGAGCTCGATCTCTTCAAAACCGTCTTCGGCGGTCTTCTCCTCCTGGATGACCGGCGTCGAAGAGGTCGACGAGAGGCTCTCCTCCTCTACTTCCGACAACAATCGGTTCCCAGTCATGCTGTCCGTGCTGCCCTCTCGTTTCGGCGACAGCGCGTCCTCTTCCGTCGCAAATCGACTGTTCACAATGTCTCCGTCGGGATCCATAAGATCCTCGTGCGGTTTTGCATTGACGACGACTGTGTTGCAGACGGCCATTGTGAGGAAAAACGCGAAGATCGGATCGTCGACGCTTGGCGCCTCCTTGAGAACGCTCGAAGCGAGTTGCGATTCGAGAGTCGGGTCTCGAGAGGGGCGGAGCCTGCCAGTGTTGGCGGCTGCCTGTGCGAGCGCCGCCATCTGCAGCTTTTTCTCGGTTGGCGCATCGTTCCGAAGGTTCGAGGCGACCAGTTCCAAAGACGATTCGATCGTATTCAGCATTGGACGGCCCCCGTAGTCTGTCCCGGCAACTGAACACCTCCGGAAGACCATCTGTAGAGACGATTATAGGATTCGGAAGAGGTTCATACACGACGTACCTGATTCTCAGTGAGAGTTCCCGTCTTGTCCGACATGACGTACTGGATTTGTCCGAGTTCTTCCGTGATGTTCAGTGCACGACACTGCAACCTCTTGTCGACCTTGTCGTAGTACATGTTCCGATCCTGTGACATGAACCACACTTGGAAAATCTTGATAAATTCGATGGACACGTACAGAGAGATCGGGATCATGACCTGAAATTACTTCGGATTCTGGGCACCTACATGGGTAACTCCTCACCTGAAGCACGATGATGTAACTCCAGAAACTAAACCAGGACTCGAATCCCGGGCTGTACTTGTACTGCTGATCGTTGTTGTTGTGGTAAGTGGAGTTTGGTTCGATGTAGACGAGGAACGGAACCGAGTACGGAGTCGAGAAACCGCGGAGCCAGACTCCGGAGAGCACGGCGCCGAGCACGCAGAGAGCCAGAAGGGTGCAAACGCTCCACAGAATGTCGATGTTCGTCATCTTCTCGAGCGAACTCCGCTTGTAACGCGGCCCGCTGTTGTTCAACATCGCCTTCGTATCTTTGCCGGCGTAGAGGACGATTCCCTCGACAAAGTCGGTGTTCTTGACGACGCATCCTCGCAGAAGAACGTTTTCTTTCGCGAGAATCGTGAACTCTCTCGCAAGCGGAGGTCCTCCTTCCATCGCCTCAAGGCGTCCTTCGAACTTGTAGACGTCGGTCGTCGGCTGCTCGCACGCGATTCGGAAATTGAACTCCGACGGCGAATACTCCAGTGGGACGTTCGTATTGTGGTATTTGCCCATCGCTCGGATCGCCTGACGCTGTTTGAGATTGCTCTCTCCGTCCAGATTCGATGTCTCCACGTAGCAGACTCCGTTCACATCGCTGCTCCTCAGCAACAGAATGTCGGCGGGAATGATTTCATCGTGGGACAAGTGGACGAAGTCGCCGACTAGAATGTTCTGCCACTCGAGTTTCCGGTACCTTTGCTGACTGGCGTCCCAGACGCGACATGTCGAATGGTTGATCTTCTGATCCGACTTGTACCGTCGATAGTCCTCGAAGGCGTCTTTGATTGCAGTGATTCCGAGCACGAAAGCGATCGGCATCACCGATATGTACTTTCCGAACGCGCCAATGATCATGTTCAGGACAACGATGAAGATGAAGTAGAGGTTGGCCGCGCGGTGTAGCTGCTCGAACAGATTCTTCGGAATGAACGTTAACACGCTGTATTTGGTCGTCGAGATCCGATTTCCGCAGTACTTTCTATTCGGTTGCTCGTATCGGGGCGGCGGCTCTTTCTGATTGTTCGGCACGACGATTCGCTGCTGCGGAAGGATCGGCTGCGCGGGGAACAGCCACCTCGTCACCGGATGCGTCTTCAAAATCCGGCCTCCATTCTCCGCCTTCTCTTTGAACACTTGAGTCGGCGACGAGAAGATCGGTCTGCAAGTGAGAACATCAGTAGAGCTGACAAGACGCATTCAGAAGGATACCGTGTCGGAGGAACCCATAGTGATGACGTGCGACGATGGTGTCCTTTAGAAGTGGTGTCGTACAAGGCGCTGCTCGAATTCGACGTCGACGCTTCCACGTCTGAGCCCGCCGATTTCTGAAATCTTGATTTCAGCATTTCAGACGTCTTCTGCTTCTGCCCCACTCCCACATTTCCTGATTCAAACGCATCGAAGATTAATTCGATCTAATGTGAATCGAGAAAATTCGGGATAAGCGCGACGAATTTCGCATTTTAAACGCCGACGAAAAACCGATTTCTATCTCTTCTCTTTCTTCGTTTTTCCCGTTTTTTCCGTCGGTTTTCGAACTGACCTTACTCATTCACGATTCTCTGGAAACCGAGAATTGTGCTGAAAATGTGTAAATCGAATCGTTTTTCAAGTGCCGCTGTGCACTTTGCTACATTGATTGAAATCGACGGACGGTGGCGTTCTGGAAGACCGGAAAATGAAACGAGGAAAACAAGCCGGGGCGAAATAAATCAGCGACCTCTCCGAACTTACAATTAATACAACAACGCGCGCGCGCAGCTGTCAAGCGAACGCAGATTCTATTCACGAAAAAAAAAATGAAATTCTTGTTTTTTGTTTTCATTTCAGTGTCTTTCAAAAAACATTGAAAAGTTCACGGAATTCTTTCGGAAAAAAGTTCAAATGGTACTGTAGGCATGTTGTTTCAAGGCGCAGCATCGAAAATTTGAGGTGGTTTCACACGGAAATAGGTTCAAAATGCGCGGGAAAACCAAAAATTGAAAGGAACTGGAATGAACGAAGGGTCAGAGAAGAAGAAAAAAAGAAGAAGAAGATGAAGGAGGAAGAAAATGAATTCGTCTGTTTTGAGAGAGAGATATCGGTGTCTCGCTCGTTTCATTGGGTCGTTCAAGAAGAGAAATGTCACTGCGTCGTGCCCGAATTCGGTCAAGAAACGCAAAAAATCTAGAAGAATATGGGGAGACTAGCAGAAGAGGAGATGAATTCAGGATATGAACAGCTGCGGAAGACACAAGGATCTCGTGCTTGCGCGCGCGCGCGGCGGCTGCGGCAAAAACGAGTACTTTTCGGTGTGTCTGCCGTCTGATTTCCGCAGATATCTGTTCTCTGCGTCTACCCATCTCTCGCTGTTTTCCGCGCGGATGCCGGACGGACACTGTTAGGGTTCTCGGGGTTTATTGGGACCACAAGAGAGTAGGCAGAGTGGCGAAAAAAGGAGCGAGGGTGGGGGCGGGATGAGATTACAACTGCGCGCGAAGATCATTGGCGGGTCAAACAGTGACTTATTTTTTGAAAATATTAATTATTTAATAAATTATTTATGTGGCACAGTTCCGAACAATTGCGTGCCGGTGTTTGCGGACTCTGATAAGGAGCTACAGTAACCACGAGCGCTTGAATGGAATGCAGAAAAGAGCGAAACATCCCAAAAACGAAGAGAAAACGTTCAAATGGCGAGGAAAAGATAAAAATGAGTCGGCGGCGGAACGTCGGAATCGTTTCGAAACGCGCCGCCGAAACCAGTAATTCGCAGGGAGTTTGGTGGGTGCGTCTGCCGAAAGAAACAGAGAATTCCTCGGGTTTTCGATGGTCTGAGTAAATAGAAAAAAACGGGGCATGGGGCAAAGTAAATCGGGGTGGGTAAGGGGGCGCGAAAATGAGAGAGAGGGGTTTCGGCAGAGCACACAACGGAGCCCCCACGGAGCAGTCGAAGTGCTCGCCGAGCACCAGAAGAGCCAGAAGCCGAAGCAGACGCCGACGAAGAAGAAGAGGAAGATGGGCGGAACGAAAAGAAAAACAAAAATAGAGAAAGTGATAAGAGCCGAAAAGTGAGTCAGAACGGAACGGAAGACACACAAAACTCATCCCTCCCGGTGAATCGGAAGGAAACGGCTGGAATCGGCTGAAAATCGCGTGGATTTCCAGCAGAGATCCCTCGAATTTCCGGCCGCCACCCTCATTTCCTCGGACACGCGAGCAAACAAATCGAACACTTTCGGAGCGAGTTAAAACTAAAATAAACTTGGAAAAACCGAGTCTATTTGCAGTTTTCTTCGCGGTTTTTTGGTCGGATGACTCTCCGAGCAGCGTAGTTTGTGACTTGTGTGACCCGGGGCTCCGCGAGCAAAGAAGCGACTACGGTAGGGACTAGAAAACCGACGAAACGACAAAAATCGTACAGAAATGGGTCAAAATGAGTCAGAAACCTTTGGTTTTTCGAAATTGCAAGTTGCAGTGTGTCGTTTGAAAATCAACAAAAACAGTGTCCAAAACTAGTTTTTACGGTGCTGAAACTGACTATTTTCGGGTGAGAATATTCAAAATTTCACAGATCAAAACAACAAAACTGACGACAAAATGCACACAATTAGGAAATGGACGTGTGCAGTGGAGCGTGTTTGCATCGAAATTAAGGGAATCGAGAGAGTTTTTCAGTGGGAAACGGGAAATTCGGAAAGAAGAGGAAGGGGCGCGGGAGACGTCTTCGTTTCGTCGATAATTGTGGTTTCGTGTTGCGAGAGGCCGAATTCCGAGACGTCTGCGTCTCTGCGATTCGAGTGCTCTCTCGTTTTCCGGCAATCAGGACGTCTTCTGAACAACAAGAATCAACGAATTCCAGCGAACTCGCCGCAAGTCGAAAGGGGGCGCAGTTTCAGAAGGCGGATGACGTTGGGATGTAGGACGTCATCTGAAGTCATCTGGAGACCAGTTCTTTACGAGTGCGCGCGTTCTGAATGAGTGTCCGCCCCGCTTTTCTCGATACATTTCATTGGACGAAGAGAAAAGAAAAAGAAAGGAAGCATTAGAATTCGAGTGAAAAGGGGGGACTGAAATAGAGGAGGAAGACGCTATTCGTGCAGGGAAGGAGGAGTGTTTGGTCGGTTCTTGTCTCGAGAAAATCCTAGTGGACACGGGAACGGATATGGGGGAGAAGAGAGGGAAAATGACTGGAATTCGCAGGAGAAATGGGTCACAACCAAGAGAAAATTGAAAAAAAAAACAAAGAATAAGTTACTACTCTTATCACAATTGACGAGTAAGTACCTAAAAAGGAGGGAAAATGGATCACAGGCGGTTAAATTATGCATTCCGGGGGCAGAGACGAGACGCGAGACGCTCTTAGAGGCCTAACAAATCGTCGAGACCGGATGATGAGTTAACGGTGACGGGTACTGGGGGCGGCACGGACGAGAACATGTCGAACAGGTCGTTGTTGGCGGTGGCAGCAGGGACGGACGTCGTGGAAGCGGCAAAAGAAGACGTCGGAAGGGGAGAGGTCCGGTTGACGGGCGGCGGCTGCGTATGCAGGGCGCTCTGTCCGTAGTTCGTCTTCATCACCTGAACGAGATAAGGATGCACCTTTTCAACTCTAACGGGGGGATCTGAATACCTTTCCGAGAGCCAAATCGGCGAATGCGTTCGACTTGTTGGGGATGTTGAATCCCTGCGATCCGGTTGGAGATGTCGGCGTCTGCTTCGCACTGAACGACGAGTTCTGCATCGACGGCATCTGGATCGGCATGGCTCCGAACGCGGTGCCAAAGTTCTGTGGCGGCGGCTGTGGGGTCGGGGGTCCGAAGTTCAATCCGGAGAGTCCGCCAAACATGTCATTCTGCGGAGCAGAAGCCATTGGAGCCATTTGGGGATGAGCTGGAGCTGCGAAGTTGGCGAAGGCGTTTTGCTGAGGAGCCTGGGCCGGTTGGGTGGCTTGAGGGGCTGCTTGCAGTCCGAATCCGGCGAATCCACCGGGAGCGACGACGTTCGGTGCGGGAAGACCTCCAGAGGTGCCGAAAAGCGAGAGAATGTCCGCGTTCGTCTTCTTCGCGCCTCCGGACCCGTTCTCCGGAGCTGACAAGGCTGTCAGATCATCAAGACCGGAAGAAGAAGAAGAAGCAGCTGGAGCCGCAGGAGCGGCAGGAGCAGCTGAGAAGTCGGCGAAGCCAACAAGAGAAGCGGACGGAGCAGCTGGCTTCGCGGAAGAAGAGGCCGAGACGAACGACCCGAAGTCGTCAAAGTCATCGGACGGATCGGAAGCTGCCGGAGCCGCAGGAGCGCTGTTCTGAAGGCTCAGCCCGTCGAAGTCATCGAAAAGGTTCGGAACGGCTTTTTTAGCCGGCGTCGAGCTGGCCGGCGCCTCCGAGAAGTCGAGGAGAGAAGGAGCGACTGCAGAAGCGGCAGAGTGTCCGTTGCTCGTGACGGCCGAATTTCCTCTCGTGGTGATGCTCACGACAGGCGCTCCGACCTTCTTCTGCGCTTGCGCTGCCGTCTTCGGAAGATCGGCCACGTCGACTCTCGGATAGACAAAGTCTCGCCGTATGTACCGCTTCTGCTCGTACTTTCCGCGAATGAACTGCTCCATCTGCTGGTCGTTCGTCGGCCGTCGGAACTGAGCAGGCAGATCGCATTCGTAGACCTGTCTGGCCTTCTCGTTTCCCATCACTCGCATCGTTTGCACTTGCTCGGCGGTCCACGAATCGAGGTTGACCGAACGGACCTTCGAAATGTGCACTCCGAGATTCCGGTGGATGCCGGCGCACCGGATGCAGATGAACACGCCGAGGTTCCAGGCCGCCCATCTGAAAACGAGAAACTGAGAAGCCTGCGGGAAAGCGATTCGGAATACCTGGGAGTCTTGGCCTGACAGTCGGCGCAGTACTTGTTCTCCTCCTCCTTGAGCATGTCGAGCAGGAATCCCTGCAATCTCTCCTGCTCCTCCTTCTTCGGGTCCACTTTTCCTCTCAGCATTTCGTCGTGTGACTGGCGTGCCCGAATGCACCCTGAAAAGGAAATAGTTGATTTCGCACTGATAACGAGGTGGCAAGATTGATAGCAAAGTGTCGATCGATTGAGCCGAAACGGAGAGAATGAGGACGACAAAGACACGTCGAAAAGTGACGAGAAACGAACGAATATCGATTCGCTTCGAAACGATTGGGAAAGCTGTCAAACAGCGCGTCAGAATTCCAAGAGGATTCGAGAAGACGTGCCGAATAATCAATGGGGAATAAGGTCGGGAGCTCCACGGAGCACTGGTTGTCAAGCTCTCGACGCGAAATGGGAGAGTATCGGGTGAAACGGGGAGGAGACGAGAGAAACGAGAGTGCGTGCCGTCGCGAGAGACGCAGAGACAAGCGGCGTTGGCTGTTTCTGAGTGAATACACACGAATTGACGCCACTTTCCACACAGAAAACGATGACGTAATGAGGGCGGGCTGAAAGGGAATTAGGAATGTGTTCGGAGAGAAACAGATCGACGTTTCTAGAGGGAAAGAGAAGATGCGGTCAGATGACATCGCCAGACGGATCCTGATGGCTGATCCCCGTCTGACGAAATGCGAACGGAACCGTTTGGTTTCTTGTTACTTGGAACGAGTAATTTGTAACTAGAAAACTGCAGGAGAGATAAGGAAAACCAATGACTGACTGAAATCATGACGTAATTGGAACATCTAATTAACACAGAGAAATAACTTTAAAAGTATTGTTTATTTGGGTTTTATGAACAGATATAGACAATTTGGATCGAGTAGCGTATGAGATGTTTCTTCTTCTCGTCCCGATCACTTGGTCCACGAGACCTTCGGAATGTCGTTGAACTCGGTCATCTCCTCCATTTGCTTGTTGAACTTCTCCACTTTTTCGCGATGGCTGACTGCAGCTCGTTTCAGCATTCTCTCTGCCTGAAACCAATTGTATTATTCACTTTTTTTTCCATATTTTTCATACCATGTTCGCCTGTCTTCTGGCCTCGAACCGAAGCTCAGCTTCGGTTTTGTGCGGTCCGGTGCCGGTAGTGTTCCTGGAATCTCTATGACAGTTAGCAATTGAACCTATCGATTCTGCATACCTCCTTATCGTCATGTCAACCTGTTTCGGATCCACGGCCGGCTTGCTCTTCTTCGCTTTCTTCGGCCCATTCGTCGTCACTTTTTTCACCTTCAGAGATCCTTTCACCACCACGGTATCCTTCATTTTCTGTAAAGAGGCGTTTATCCTGACATTTCTTTCGTCCATTCAGATATTCATAAAGTCGAGAACTTGTAGTTTCACAGAACAGTTTGCGAGATTCTTCGTTTATTCGATAATAAAAATAAGTCAAGGACAAATTTATTGTTATAGATCATGGGACAAGGAATTACAACAACTGGGCATAATAATTTAGGTGTCGCGGAAGACACTACTACTATTACTGCTCAGACTCGTAGGTCTCCCCTCCCTCCGTGTATCCATCGATTGGCTCGTCCTCAGCGGTGGCCTCCTGGTATTGTTGGTACTCCGAGATGAGGTCGTTCATGTTGCTCTCGGCCTCAGTGAACTCCATCTCGTCCATTCCTTCACCAGTGTACCAATGAAGGAAGGCCTTTCTGCGGAACATGGCGGTGAATTGCTCCGAGATACGCTTGAACAGCTCTTGGATGGCGGTCGAGTTTCCGACGAAGGTGGCGGCCATCTTGAGTCCGCGTGGTGGGATGTCGCACACGGCGGTCTTGACGTTGTTCGGGATCCACTCGACGAAGTAAGAGGAGTTCTTGTTCTGAACGTTGAGCATCTGCTCATCGACCTCCTACAAAACTCTGAATTATCTCCTGCATTGGAATACAAACTTACTCTCATGGACATGCGTCCACGGAACATGGCGGCGACGGTGAGATATCTTCCGTGGCGTGGGTCGCAAGCAGCCATCATGTTCTTGGCATCGAACATTTGTTGGGTGAGCTCGGCGACGGTCAGGGCACGGTAAGCCTGGGTTCCCTTGGCGGAGAGCGGAGCGAATCCTGGCATGAAGAAGTGGAGACGCGGGAACGGAACCATGTTGACGGCGAGCTTGCGGAGATCGGCGTTGAGTTGTCCTGGGAAGCGGAGGCAGGTGGTGACTCCGGACATGGTGAGAGAGACGAGGTGGTTCAAGTCTCCGTAAGTGGGGTTTGTGAGCTTCAGGGTTCTGTAGCAGATGTCGTAGAGAGCCTCGTTGTCGATGCAGTAGGTCTCGTCAGTGTTCTCGACAAGCTGATGCACGGAGAGAGTGGCATTGTACGGCTCGACAACGGTGTCAGACACCTTCGGAGATGGGACGACGGAGAAAGAGGACATGATACGGTCCGGGTACTCCTCGCGGATCTTGGAGATCAGAAGGGTTCCCATTCCAGATCCGGTACCTCCTCCGAGCGAGTGAGTCAGCTGGAATCCTTGGAGACAGTCACAGCCCTCAGCCTCCTTGCGGATAACGTCAAGCACGTTGTCCACGAGCTCGGCTCCCTCGGTGTAATGTCCCTTAGCCCAGTTGTTTCCGGCTCCGGACTGTCCGAACACGAAGTTGTCTGGTCTGAAGAGCTGACCGAAAGGTCCGGACCGCACAGAGTCCATGGTTCCGGGCTCGAGATCCACAAGAACGGCGCGAGGGACGTATTTGGCGTCTGGAAACAGTTAATGAAAACTAGAAGTTATTCGGCAACACTTACTGTTAGCTTCATTGTAGTACACATCTATTCTCTCGAGCTGGAGATCGGTCTCTCCCTTGAAGGTTCCGTCAGGCTGGATTCCGTGCTCGTCAGAGATGACCTCCCAGAACTTGGAACCAATTTGGTTTCCGCATTGTCCGGCTTGAACGTGAACGATCTCTCTCATCTTGACGGCAAAAACTGCAAAAATAGGCCTAAAATTGAAGAGAAAGTCGATTTCGCAATCGGCGAATTGCCAACGACAAGTGTTCAGTTGTCGACAAAAAAATGCGGTAAACACTATCAAAAATCGAGATGAGTCAGCAGAAATCGGAAAAACGCGTCGGAAACGAGGCGATAAGGGAGGGAAACGCGAGAGAGAATGACAAGTGTTCGGGGGCGAGGCCCAAACTGCCCCCGATTCGAATCGTTTTTGGCGCCACGCGTCGCGATACGCGCGCGCGTGCGACGGAGCGCGTTTGCATCGTCTCAAATGCGAACGAGTCTGAATTTTGGCCATTTATGCGCCTGAAACAAGACTGATTGGAGTGAAATTCTGCAGAAAGAGGAAACTGATGTTTAGGAATACACTGATAACAATTACAAACCGGTAGCATCAATGGCTATCACATTATTAGGTGAGTAGACGATAAAAATGGCGTTTTGAAGTCTGGAAATGGGTTTTTTCGCAGGTTCCCATAGGATTCATGCTCCCTCCGTCCGTTTTGTCGCTCTTCTAATTCTTCTGCTCTTTGTGATATCGTCCATCATCATTTTCAACTCTTCGTTTTCCGATCAGTCGCCGCCTTGGGTTCCCGAATCGGATAAGCTCATAAAGTCAGTCTTACGGTACCTTTTCAAAATCTGAAAATAGATAAAGCAAGAGAACGCTCACAGCTTTCGGTCCCCAAATTTTCAAATTGAACCGATCACCACAAAAAATAATCGTGATGAAAGAGTGATTTTCAGAAAACTGGAGCAAATCGATGATTACGATGCGGGGTGCAGTGGATATTCGATGGGAAGAGTGCTCCGCGAGCAGAAGAGGTAGCCTCTTTTCCCAATCTGATCAGAATCTTCGATTTCCAGAATTCTCGCTTCCGTTCGCGCGGAACTGTCGGAAAGTCAAGTGAAAATCGAGGAAATCCGACAAGTTCAGGAAGAATTGCAACGACTAATTCCTCAGAAACGTTGGTTTTTGACTTTTATGCGAAAATCCGGAGACGTCGATTTTCCAGAACTCGAACTGTCCGCTCTGGAAGGAGAAATAGAAGCTGCACAGAGAGAGCTCGAAGAGTTACGAGAGACGCAGAACGTCAGAGTCTTCCTTCCGTTTTCTCCCGTTCAGACATCTGAAACTCGTTGGAAAACGGACGATTCTGTCCAGAATACGGCACACTTTGACGACGTCATCGATTATACAAAGTGTTCCATTTCCTCTTTTATGCCCGTTTTCGTGGACGTCGCATCCGAGGGGAAAACGGAAAACGAGTGGAGGAAAGTGTTTGAAGACGTCGTTCAGAACAGAGTTTCGAATTCTGAAGATGCTTGTTTGACGTTGACAATCACAAACGGACTTCTGAATTCAGAAGAGAAGATACCTCCGAATACCGTTATTTTCAACATTGGAGATCCGATCAGTAAACCCGATGCGAGAGCAGTTATCGTACAATCTTCCAAGCTCAGGTGACGCCTTCTACCCTCTGAAACGCAACGTCTTCTGACTTTCAGGTCTTTCGATATCGCCCTGGACATGAGATCTGTTGGAGATCTTACAGAAGTCAGACCTCTTCTGCCACTCCACCGCAACAATCTGATCAGTGTGATACTTCCGAAAGAGATGCATCTGAATCTGACGTCTCTGGAGTCTTCTGAAGCCGTCGTCATCAGGAGATGTGCGAAAGAAGCGTGCGGATCTTCCGAATCGAAGCTTCTTCTCGAATCGTCGACGTTCTGCTTCCTCTTCCCGTCCGACGACTTCATCCACGATTTCTTCGTTTCTCTCCGTGTCGGTTGCATTCCGATCGTCTTCTCCAACTCGCAAATTCTGCCGCTGGAAGGGTTTCTCGATTGGCGTCGTGCCAGCTACCGTGTGCCACTCGAACGTCTTCCGGAAGCCCACTTCATCGTTCGATCTTTCGAATCAGCGGATATTCTGGAAATGCGGAGAGTCGGAAGGTCCTTCTACCAGCACTATTTCTCAGATCGGCGTTCCATCGCCGTCAGCCTCCTCTCCGCCCTCCGTCATCGTCTCCAGATGCCGACGAAGGAGACCCGCGGTGTGCGTGCGGAGCCACTCTTCAACTCTTCGTTCACGTCTCCGAAAGGCTCCGTCGTGAACGTCCAGCCCAATTTCGACGACGAATACCTGCTGGGACCTTTGGAGTCGCGCGTCGAATCCACGTCTTTTGCCCACAACTTCTCCGAGTTCCAGCTGTATTCGTACGACACGTGGAACATTCAGATGTCGCCGTTCCGCTCCAAACAGTTCCTGATCAACGCAGCCGAACCGCCGGCCGAGTCGGAATTCCACGAGGACACTCGTATCGGATTCCGGCCGATAGAACCGGGCAGCGGCGTTGAGTTCAGCAAGGCGCTGGGTGGAAACCGGCAGAGAGAGCAGTTCACCGTCGTGCTGCTCACCTACGAACGGGACGTCGTGCTCGCAGGAGCCCTCGAGCGACTTCACCAACTTCCGTATCTCAACAAAGTACTCGTCGTCTGGAACAACGTGCACCGAGAGCCGCCGGACACGTGGCCGTCACTGCATGTGCCCGTCGAGTTCGTGCGCGTCGCCGAGAACAGTCTCAACAATCGGTTCGTGCCGTGGGACCGCATCGAGACGGAGGCCGTCCTGTCGCTCGACGACGACATCGACCTCATGCAGCAGGAGATCGTGCTCGCGTTCCGTGTTTGGCGCGAGAATCGCGAAAGAATCGTCGGATTTCCGGCTAGATACCACGCGAGATACGGAGATTCCATGTTCTACAACAGCAATCACACGTGTCAAATGAGCATGATCCTGACGGGAGCCGCTTTCATTCACAAGGTGAGTGCCGCGAGAAATCACGGTGTGAAGGGAGTCGATTGCAGAACTACTTGTCGATCTACACTCATCAGATGCCCCGATCGATTCGGGAGCACGTCGATCGGGTGCGGAACTGCGAGGACATCGCTATGAACTACCTCGTGGCGCATCTGACGAGGAGACCGCCCATCAAAACGACTTCCCGATGGACGCTCAAGTCGGTTCCGATCCGTTCTGCCCCGACTAATTGGTGTTTTCTCAGGTGTCCCACTTGCACAGAGAGTCTCTTCAAAGAGGATTCCCACTTCGAGAAGCGGCACGAATGCATGCGTTTCTTCACGGAAGTCTTCGGATACAACCCGCTCAAGTCCCGTCCTTTCCCTTCCTTCGCCTTCTGATTCCCCGTTTTCAGATTCTCCCAGTTCCGAGCTGACTCGATTCTCTTCAAAACTCGATTGCCGGCAAATCATCAGAAGTGCTTTAAATACGTGTAAACTGTGCATTTGCTCACTCCCCTTTCCCAATTTGTACCGGTAGCAGACTCACTTGTAAATACTTGTCTTTCGTGGTGCTTATGTGTTCATTGCAACAAGTTGTTTTTTTTTTCAAAATTGTTTAGTTCAACATAAATAAAAAAAATCAGCATTGAATGTGAGCCAACCATTTCTTCAATTCATTTGCACAACGATCAAACAGCAGATGTACACAATCCTCTTTCAGCCCCAATCCAGTACTGTGAATCGAAAGCACCGGTCGGGGAATGCGAATTATTTTTTTAAGTTAAGAAATTAATTGGCATATGAAATGTATAAAATGGTAAATTCGGGGATTGTGGTAGACGGGGAGGGTTTGTGAGATTTAAAAACAAGGAGTTGAAATTGAAAGGTTAAAGTGTTTAAAGATCATCGTCGTCGTCCGGAAGATCGGCCTTGGCGGCGTTGTCCAAGTCCTTCTCGTACTCGGCAATCATGGCTGGGTCCATTTGCACCTGGAAAAAGATAGTTGCAGCAACAGAAGCTGGGGATTTCAATATATACCTCTGGTGGGGCCAAAGCTGGCATAGCGACGAACTCAAGGTTCGGGTCTCCGAGGAGCTTTCTTGCGAGCCAGAGGAAAGGCTTCTCGAAGTTGTAGTTCGATTTGGCGGAGATGTCGTAGTATTGGAGGTTCTTCTTGCGATGGAAAGTGATGGTCTTGGCCTTCACCTTGCGGTCCTTGACGTCGACCTGCAGATTTCGTTGAAATCAAAAGCCTTATTACCACATCACCTACCTTGTTTCCGCAGAGAACGATCGGGATGTTCTCGCAAACTCTGGCCAAATCACGATGCCAATTTGGCACGTTCTTGTAGGTGACACGAGCAGTCACATCGAACATGATGATGGCGCACTGGCCTGAAATTTTAAAATAGAACTGATATCTGAAAGTTTTCGGCACCTTGGATGTAATATCCATCGCGAAGTCCACCGAACTTCTCCTGTCCAGCGGTGTCCCAGACGTTGAACCGGATTTGTCCACGGTTGGTGTGGAAGACGAGCGGGTGAACCTCGACTCCGAGAGTAGCTGAAACAAAGAAATTGGACTCAGAACCAGTTCTACCTCACTGCAACTTACCAACGTACTTCTTCTCGAACTCTCCCGTCAAGTGACGCTTCACGAAGGTGGTCTTTCCTGTCCCTCCGTCTCCAACGAGGACAAGCTTGAAAGTAGGGATACCGTCTCCGCCAGACATGACTGTAAATGAGAAAAATTAGAAAAATATTCTCTGCAAAGAAAGGGAAAAAGAGAGATTGCGAAATACTTCGATGTTTTTCGAAAAGAGAAACAAGTAAACACGACTTTGGCACGCGCACATTCGTCATGATGAAACAAGTCAGAGAAAATATTTTTTCCAGAAAGCGAAACAAAAATCAAACTTCGAATTTTCTTTTCTTTTAATGATAACATGTCTTTCTGGAAAACCTAGATTAGGCGAGCTTTGCATTCTCTAACAATGCGAAAACAGTCTGAAAAGCCGGCTCTGAAGACCTGAAGAGTGTCGAAATGCTCTGAAAATGGGAGAAAAAGGGGAAGGATGACAAAACGGAAGGTGAAATGGGCGCCTTTTTTCGAAAGTGGCGCAGCGCTGAGGATTTGCGCGCCAAAAATGTGAGATTCGAAAATGTCGCTGCGTAGGTGCCCCTCGCGTGCTGTAGCATAGGGGCACCTACGCAGAGAAAATAAAATGGCTTGGCAGCGTGCCAACACCGGTTTGTACCCCTTGTTTTGAGGCGAATCGATCGATTTTCCAAGAGTTTTCTTGGTTTTTTGAACTCAACGGGAAGATTGAAAGACCAAAATAACGCATATCAGCAACAAACATTTTTTCTCTTCGTTTCAATATTGTTTTCTTGCTCTTTTTACCAGAAAATTAATCAACTGACCTATTTTAAAGCATATTTCAGGTAAAGATCTCATCATGGGCAAGAAGGATAAGCGTTCCAAGCTTGAGGGAGACGAGCTGGCTGTCAGTGATCATTTTCCCGCAATTCAACCCCCTTCTTTTTTTTCAGGAAGTCCAGCACAAGGGCTCGTTCCAGCTCCCCTCTTCCAATGAGACCGCGAAGCTCGACGCCTCTCAGTGGCCTCTTTTGCTCAAGAACTACGACAAGCTCAATGTGCGCACCAACCACTATACCCCGCACGTCGAGGGAGTTTCACCACTGAAACGCGACATCAAGAACTACATCTCGTCCGGATTCTTTAATCTCGACAAGCCGTCGAACCCATCGTCTCACGAGGTCGTCTCCTGGATCAAGAGAATTCTTCGCGCCGACAAGACCGGTCATAGTGGAACCCTCGATCCCAAAGTTTCGGGTTGTCTTATTGTCTGCATCGACCGCACCACCCGCTTGGCCAAGTCGCAACAGGGAGCCGGAAAAGAGTACATCTGCATCTTCAAGCTCCATGAGGAAGTCGAGGACGAGCGCAAGGTCCGTCAGGCTTTGGAGAAGCTCACAGGAGCTCTCTTCCAACGTCCGCCTCTCATCTCGGCCGTCAAGCGCCAGCTTCGTATTCGTACCGTTTACGAGAACAAGTTCATTGAGTACGACCCAGCTCAGCATATGGGAATCTTCAAGTAAGTGTAAAGAAGAGAACGAACCAAACCGTATTACTTGTTTCTAGCTGCATCTGCGAATCGGGAACCTACGTTCGTACCATCTGTGTCCACCTCGGACTCATCCTCGGATGCGGTGGTCAAATGCAAGAGCTGCGCAGAAACAGATCTGGAATCTGCGACGAAAACGAAGACATGGTGACGATGCACGACGTTCTGGACGCTCAGTACCTCCTGGACACCCAAAAGGACGAAAGCTACATGCGCAAGATCGTCCGTCCACTCGAGGCTCTTCTTACCCAACACAAGAGAGTCGTCGTTAAAGACAGTTGTGTCAACGCCATCTGCTACGGAGCCAAGATTCTGATTCCGGGAATTCTCCGTTATGACGACGATATCGAGGTCGGCAAGGAGATCGTCATCATGACGACTAAGGGAGAGGCCATCTGCATCGCTATCGCACAGATGAGCACCTCGACGATTGCCTCGGTTGATCACGGAATCGTCGCTAAGTCGAAGCGTGTCATCATGGAGCGTGACGTGTACGGACGAAAGTGGGGACTCGGACCAGTGGCGTCGAAGAAGAAGCAAATGGTGAAGGACGGACTTCTCGATAAGTTCGGAAAGCCGAATGAGACTACTCCCAAGTCGTGGGCCAAGGAGTATGTGCAGACCGAGAAAGTGAAGAAGGAGGTCGCCCAAGAGCCGGAAGAGGAGGAAGAAGAGGCGCCGAAGCAGAAGAAGTCGAAGAAGGTGGTCAAGGAGGAGTCGAGCAGCGACAGCGATTGAATATCTCGTTTAGGAAATCGTTCCCTCCGCTACTTTCACTTCTACCTCCACCATTTGACTATTTACTATCATTGTTGTTCTCTACTAGACTCCATCTGCTAGTAGTTTTTGTAACACGTTGTTTCCGATTTTCCAATTTCAATCGTTTTTTATCTGTTTCTTTTTTGTTGTTCTCTTTCAAACCTAATTTTGATTTTCAAAACCTTCGTTTTCGCTATTCATTGTTGTACCAATTTGTTGAACATCATAAAGTTAAATTTTTGGGAACAGAGAGAGTTCCTCGTCTTCGCCGTTCGTGATGGTATCGACGACTATGGGGCACGCCATCGGGCTCTCCTGGGGATCGTTGAAGACGTCGAGAAGTGGCTCCGACGGCTCCCCGAACGACTCGTGCTCGTTCAGGAAGTCGGAGGAGAGACTTCCGCTGGCTGCCATCTGCATGTCGTGCAGGATCTCGGACGGTGTCGGCTGGAAATTGAAATGGATCACGTTACGGCCGATGAGCCAACTATCAGCAGACTTGCGGATTTTCGGCCCGGCCCGATTCAAATTTCAAATTTGACAGTGGGCGGCATTTGATCAATTTTCGATGAATTTACCTTTTCAGGTCACAAAATGGCCGTAAACTACTTTTTTAAATTAATATACTGGTAGTTCATCACGGGCCAAGGACATTTTTCAGCCCGGCCCGGCCCGTCGGAAGTCTGATTATCTCAACACGATTTCTCTAATTTTTCTAAAGTTTTTTCCATGTTTTTCTTAGATTTTCCCGATCCGGGCCTATTTTCGGCGAGTCGACAGAGGAGACGTCGTGAAGCGACTGACCTGAACGCCGTCGAAGACGTCGTCGTGCGACTCCGACTCGTGCTTCTTCCGCACGTCTCCTCCCTCCTTCTTCTCGTTCCGGTCGGCCTGAAAACGGGAATTCCGTCCGAGATTCCTCTGAGAACGGGCTCACTAGTAGTGCGGCCGGCATTTCCGGCCACTCGGGCCCTTCTTCCTTCTCCTCGGCCTTTTCCGATTTATTCGTCTTTTTCTTGCCGCCCTCTGCCAATTTTCTCTGTCGAATCTCCATTCTCGTCTTCAGGAATTTGCCGTACTCGTCGACGAACGGCCGGTATCTAAAACGAGAAACATGTGGACTTGGAGGCACAAACTGATTTATTCTCAATGCAATTTCAGGGTTAATCGTATTTAAAAATTCGCCGAGTTCAAGTTAGCTTGCTGTTACATTCTAAATTTTTGAAAACATGGTACGAAATTAATTGCAGAATGGGAAAAATGGAACATGATTGTGGAATTAATGGAAATAGTCGGAGGAACGGACGATTCAATTTTTCGGATCTTCGAGAGTAAGCTTGGATTCGTAGTATCTGATAACCTGGGTCGCATAGCTGAAATTTCGGTGTCTCTAAGTTAAACGGGAGATTACTTTGGGAGCCGCTGCTCAACAGGAAGAGCTCATTTTCACAAAACTCACCGACTGTTGCATTCTTTCGCCGGCACCAACATGCATGTGTCATCGCTGAACTTGCACAAAAAGTGCAGCTCTCCTGGAGCTTTGGTCAGTCCGACGAAGCACTCGAGTTGCTTGTTGTTCAGGTTGTACACGTCGTTAGGGTCTTCCTCCTCCTGATGGTCTTCCTCAGCTTCCTCTTCCATCTGCTCGTCGGCCGGATCTTCTGGAGCCGCTGGGCCTCCCGAAGATGAAGATGTCCCATCGGACGGGTCTGCCGCAATAGCAGAAGAAGAGGAGGCGCCCGCTTGAGGACGACGTCCACGGGGCCGCTTCTCTTTCTTGGCGGTGAATTCCTTCTCGAAATCCGTTATCATCTGCGAACATTGTATGTTCTCTCTCGGCTCCCAGCTGCTTTCCGCTTTCGAAAACCCCTGAAGATTCTCATTATTTCAAAACTTGTTATCTGCCCTCACCTGCCACTGAATCAAATATTCTTCGCGCCCAGCCTTTCCGATACGCTTATCAAGAACTTTGTCCACGATGAAGACATTGTTCTTCTGTAATTTCTAGAAAATAATTTTAATTAAAATGTGAAACGCACCGGGTCTGCTCCTTTCGACAGAGCTTCTTGAAGCGTCTTTGCTTTTTTAACCGGTTTCCCAGACATCTTGCGAACGAAAAACGGCAGAAAACCAACGGAGAGACGAAGAAGAGCGCTCAGAGCTGGAAAGTCGATTCAAATCATTTCGAGGCACAACTATATGCAACGCTGCGGCATGGAAAAATGGGCGGGGTCTGGCGGAGAGTAAGACGAGAGACGCAGACAGCTGTTGTGAACCTTGCTAAAGGCAGGCGTGCCGTCTGAATGACGCATACTTGCACAGGCCCGAGCGAGCCGTCCCGTTGCAAGTCTGCGTTATATTGGTCTTAAAAGGGGATTCCAGACACCGAGGATCAGCGCTCAATTTTTATGGAATAGCGGGATTTTCTTTGCAAACCAACAGATACCGTAAAACCTGTATTAGAACCGCAGGTCTAATTTTCAACCCCCCCCCCCCCCCGAATTTTTAAATAAAATTTCGAAAATCCTCAGGGGGGCTTACTATTTCGCGGTTTTGGGTGCCGTTCTAATACAGGTTTTACGGTATTTCAGCGCTTTGATGCACCTAATTGATGGTCACGGAGGAGATTTAATGAAAGATCGCACTAACAACCCCGACTCTGTTGTACAAACTCGCTAATATTTCAGAAAACCAAATTCCGTTCATTCGTCAGATGAAAATACAGAAGTTTAAGCAACAATTTTCATTGAAATGATCATTAGAACAAGAACAATAACAATGAATACAAGCCACTTAAGCCTTGACAGCGAACTTGCGAGTAGGGAAGTTGCGGGCCTTGGCTTGTTGCTTGGCAGAGCGGAGAGAGAGCTCGTGGGCGGTCAATCTTCTGCGGATAGCGCGGGTCTTCTTAGCGCGCAAGTCGATCGGAATGTACTGAAAAGATATGAAAAGTATTATTTCCCGAGTAGAATAATTTACCTTCTGGTTGGAGTAGAACTTGCGAAGCTCCTGCTTTTGGGTCTGGTTGATGACAGTCAAGATTCTGGCGATGTTCTTGCGAACAACGCGGATCTTGCTGAGCTTGGAAGCAGCTCCTCCAGTGACCTTCGAGACACGAAGAGATGCGAGCTCGGTCTTCTGCTCGTCGAGGGTCTTCTGGAGAGACTCTCTCTTCTGTCCGCGGAGCGACTTCGTCTTCAGCTTAGTCATGACTATAGCGGGGAACCCTGGAACTGACCGATTAAACAAAAAGGTAAAGAAAGAAAAATAAAAAGGAAGATATATAAGAGATCTAATGGAGCGAACCATCGACAGATAACAGTAAAGAAGAGCAGATGAATAATGAGTAAGGAAATATTTATTTACACACTAAACAGCTCACTCAACCATCGGACTCCTCCTCATCGTCGCTTCCAGACTCATTCTCACCACCTTCAATTCCTTCAACGTCTTCCATCACGATCTCTTGTTCATCATCGCTCTGGCCATTTTCTTCCTGGACGTCATTGACTTCCGCTTCGTGAGTTTCCTCTCCATGCACGTGGTCTTCGCAGTGATCTTTTTTAGCATGTTCATCCTCATCACTTTCCTTGTCGATTAGCTGTTGTTCGGCCATCTGCTTTTTACGTTTGAGGAAGTTGGTAAGGTCTTTCGCCGCATTCATAATCTTCTCCGTGTTCTGGTGACACATGGGGCATTTGGAGGATTTTTGAAATGCCTTTAACGCACAGCCACCACAAAAGTAGTGCTTGCACTTGGTAACAATAGGGTCGACGAATGGGTTGCCGCAAATGAAACAATCCTCCGGGAAGTCATTATCTTCATCGCGGATTTCATAATTGGTATTGTCCTCTTCACCATATTTTCCAGCTTCAAACTCCTCGTCGATTTCCCATCCATGCTTATAGTCGGACCGATCATGAACGAACTTGCAGGAGTCTCCAAAAGTACAGAATCCAGTCTCTTTGAAGTCCTTGCAAATATCAGGGGCGAAGTCCCAACGAACTGTTTGGCGGAGGAACTGAGGAGCGCGAACAGGACCTACGCGATTGTATCCGCTTGATGCGTTTCCTTTCGCAGTGTCCTTCGCCTCTCGTGCTCCGTAAAGAGCGGCTCCTTTGTAAAGAACCTTTCCATCTTTCTCAACACCTTCCTTCAGTTGCTTTTGAACACGCTCGAATTGAGCTTGTGCATCTTGGGAGTAATCAGTGTCGACTTCAAGCACTGCTGTTGCTCCTTGGTCCCGAGGACCTGAAGGACCGGCGTCACCAGTCGCAGCGAACGAGTGAGTTGCCACAGCGACATCAGGATCATCCGAATCTTCAGACTCGTCCGATGAGTTTTTCCGCATCACTTCACCTTTTTTGGTCTGAAAATACGAAAGTTCACTACCCAAACTAACTTTCTCCGAAAGATGGAGTATAAAGTACCAAGATCTCACCGACTGAACCATCGGGTTTTGCCGTCGTCGCTTTTTCACGATGTCCTTCACTTCAGTCTCATCGTCACTAGAGCTATCCCTTTTGCGAATCGACTGTGCATTCAGGTTTCGCTTTTTTGGTTTGCGGAACAGGTCCATGGTCTGCAAATCATTCATTTAATAAAGATCTAAGTCTGCGATACGAGAAATGCGATTGAAAGGGTCAATATCAGTTGAAGAGGATTTGGGATCATACAACAGAGCTCTACTGCCAAAATTTTTGGCACCTAGGAAGTCATTTTTTAAATTATCACCTATGTGAAGAATTTCGAGAGGATCACTGAGAGTGAAATGATTTACAATCAATTGAAAAATTCGACTATCTGGCTTTTCGTACCCTATTTCACCGGAAAGAACAATCATTGTGAAACAATCGTACAAATTGAAATGCGATAGAAGATTCTTCAAGCGACTGTCAAAGTTCGACACCACCGCGAGATGAATGCCTTTTAGGCGCATTTTCTGAAGAGCGAATTTGACCTAAATATGGAAGGTTTCATAAAGAATTCTCACGATTATTTACATTTTCTTCCACCAATTCCCATGGTTCCGCAGTGGCATAAAAGTCAAAGAGGTCATCGGCTACACGATCAACAGCGCTTTTCGGTGAATCAGGGGCGCACTGAAAATTGCAATGAAAACTTTCAGTGCCTAACCTTCTTACATCAAGAAGCGTCGTTGAAACAACCTCTCTCCACCACCATCTTTCACCTCCATGTTTATATCCAAAACATGGTGACTCGGAGCTCATGCGCTTGTAATTTTTCAAAAAGTTGGGCAAAATATTTTCTGTTGCAACATTCAAGCCGCCATCGTTCGCAAAGCGAGAATATATTACGGATGGGTTCTCTCTCAGCTTAATAAGCGTGTCACGAGCATCCAAGGACAAAACTTTAATAACTGGGGGTGTCGAAAAGTAACGGAAAGAGTTTCGGTGCCATTGGAGAAACATGAACCTTAAATTCAAAAGTTGGCCTAAAATTAAATCGTCCAAAAAAGTCAAAAACCGGCGATAAATTCAGATGAATCAGAGAAATCTTCTCAAGGATAATTTAGACAGTACCAAAAGTTTAAAAAACAGAAAAATTTAAAGCCTGTTGCCTGAAAAAGAAGAAAAATGCTGAAAAAACGGGGTATTTCGAAGAGAAATGCATGCGGCACGGAAAAAAGGGCGTGGCCTGGGCAGCAAAAACGCAACTGCCGCACTCAGCTGGATACACCCCGACAAAACACGCTCCTAGGTGTATACAATAGGCGCGAATTTGAAATTGGCCGTGGCGAGTCTCGTGCTCAGGTCACGCGCGGCCTAGTTTTGCCATGTGATTTTGACGCCACATTCAAATGATCACATTTTCTCGTGCTTTGCAGCGCTCTCTCGCCTCCGCATCGCCAAAACTCGTCGAACTCGTGCTTTTTTCCACAAAAAACTGCTCGTTGTGCGTACATTTCGACCGTCAACTTCGTCACTACCTCAAAAAGCACCCGAATATTCGGGTTGTCGAGAGAAATCTCGCCGACGAGCCGTCAGAAATTATTGAAGTGAGATTTAGCAGTTGTTTTTTCGTTAACCCGCTTATTGTCATAATACTTTATTGCTTTCTGAATGTGTAAATTGTTTTCTGTTTTGCTGGAGCTCGTGATTATCGATTTCCTTGCAGAAGTTTAAATACGACATTCCTGTTTTGGTCGAATTAACCGAGGAGCGTAGCATTGGAAAAATCGTGCTGAAACATCGTTTTAGCGGTGCGATTCTCGAAGAAAATCTCGCCAAAAGCTAGAAAAAAGCGACATAAATGACGAATAGGTCGAAGAATCGAGACGACATTGTCGACTTGATTGCAGTGCACGGAGGTAAGCGATTTCTCTTCTTCTTTCCCGCCTTCCGATTCTATTTAATCCTATTTACTTGTTTTCAGGTGCTTGTGCCAAATACGATGCCAGTTTGGCCGAAGATTGCCGTTTTGCTGTTCAAACCGGAACAGTCGAGAGCGCTCTTACGGTGATTTTCGAAAAATAAACTGGGGGTTGTGACCGATTTCATCATATTTTTAGGACTTTGAAAGAATTGAAAAATTCAATTGTGGATTCGGCTCTCATTTGACTATCGATCAAGAAGTTGAATGCGAGGCCTCCTATATGACATCCAAAAATAAAAGGTTTTGACTGTCTCCAGAGTCCTGAAAACCACACAGTTCATTCAGTTTTGGGGCGGTCGGCGCCATTTCGAACGTCTTCCATCCTTCGCGAGTGGCCAGACACCTCGCGGAAAACGACTGGTGGAAGCGACGACGTCTTTTGCATCCGCTTATTCTTGTTGGCAAAGGCGCCGAAAAATACGCGGTGAAGAACGATTTTCCGACGTGCAATTCAGATGAACTGATCTCGCCGGCAGCTAAAGATGCGTATGAAAAGTACCTGCATCGGATGCTCCATCCCTATGACACTCATGACACCGTCGGCGCGATCTCGATCGATACAAATGTGAGGATTTCAGTAGTTCCAACTGCTCTCACCTTTGATTTTCAGACAATGGAAGCCGAATCTGGAACTTCCTCGGGTGGAATCGTGCTCAAACATTCGGGACGACTTGGCCACAGCTGTGTCTACGGAAGCGGCACGTGGTCCGAGAGAAGAGAATACGACGAGCCTCCGTACGACGAGATTAGCGAGAGGACAATCTCGATCTGCTCGACCGGCCACGGTGAAGCGCTCGTGAAGGCCGACTTCTGCAGGGGCATTGCTGGGAGAGTGCTGTGAGTAGGGAGAGATTACAGAGATGGCCGAGAATGCTGGTTACTATAGTAATTAGCGGTAATCTGCCGGAGCGCAGGTCACCAGCTGCCGATTCCCTCATTATTGATTTACTCCTTGCAGAGACGACGAGGAAGGAATCCTGTACAGCGAGATCATTCGTGGATACATTCGCGACCGAATGGAGCCGTGAGTCTCCCTTCTCGCGCTCTTTTCCAATTGCTATTTTTAGTAATGCTCGATTCGGAGGCATCGCTCTGATTGCCGACAAATTCCGCAACCGAATGTCTCTCGAGTTCCTTCTCTTCCACAATTGTCGTTACCTCCCGGCGGCGGTCCGTGGACGCGACGGAGCGATTCGCGTCTTCGAGTCGCAATTCGACCCGGACAACGCGGCCGGCGACAAGTTCGTCATCGAATCCTACAATATGAGACGATGAACATCACATGATAATAAGGAAGAATAATACAATGAAACGTCGATTGTATATATAAACGACACACAGAATAAAGAGTGTTTCTTTGCGAAAGCCGCCCTCCCCCCGCCAGACTTCGGTGTTTCTTGTTCTCGCGTTCTTATCGTCCACTCCTCGTGTGTTATCTCCCTTCCTCTCTTACCCGTCTCTTCTCGTCTAACCCCCTCTCCGTTTCTTCAGAACCTTCGCCATGCCGCGACCTCGTCAAGTCCAACACGCTTCGTCTTCGGCGGAATCCGATGACATGGATGATGAGCAGGACGAGGAGCGTCCTTCTTTTTCCAGATCTCCCGCTGCTCCTGCTGCTCCGGTCGTAACGGCTGAACGACGACAAGGAGGGTAAGAAGGAGTTATCGGGAGAACGAGAGTATCGCCTCTCTTTCAGTGCCTTCAAAATGATCTCCGAATTGATTGCTGAAACGGATCGAAACATTCCGGACGATCGGATCGAGAGAGAAATAAAAGAGTTCTCAAAATACACGGATGTCGCCTCCTGGCAGGGAATTCCGGTGCACTTCGAAGCGCTCAGCTCGCTTTCTCGACGCGCCTCCACGTACGAAAACTGGGAGAATCGCTTCAAAATCGTCGACTACCTCGTCGTGTGCTTCGGAGGACTGAAGGAGGCTTGCTGCGAGTACATCGCTAACTACTTCGAGTTACTAGAGAACGGCGAGGATCACGTGGTGGACGCTACGTTGGTGAATGCAGTCAGCATGTTTGTCATCCTGGTGCAGAGACTGACTGTGCAGCTCCAACTGCATCACTCGAAGATCATGTCGTCGCAGAACCTGAAGGGGAGAGCGAAAGTGAAGGCTTCGATCAGCGACGATCTCGACAAGTGGAAGAATGTGCAGAGAAAGAGGGTGAGCAGTCGGGACGGGATCCAGATGGCAACGTCTTCTGATTCAGATGATCAACTGTCTCGTTGAACTGCTCGAACTGGAAGTCGAAACGGTGGGCGGAACGAAAAAGAAGGCCATTCAGTACATGTTCGTTCCGGACTCCATGGAATCCGACTTCGTCATGTGAGTGTACATTTCTCGCTTCTTATATTCAATGTTCGCATTCCTTCCAGGAGATTCATGGACACTGTCACACAGCTCCTCGAAGACCCCGACAATGTCACCCGCTCGAATCAGGCCTGGATCACGCAGTATTTCCGAATCTGGAAGATCCTCGCCGCCGACTACGGAATGGCAACGCAGATTGCCAACAGTCTGTTCACGGACACCCTCGAGTTGACCTACCTGGACACAGCGAGCACTTTCCCTTTCATTGAACCGCTTGTGAATCTGATGAAGGACTCCAATGGACTAAGACTGCATCGTATGTGAACTCTTTCTTCCTTCATACCCAACTATTCCTTTCCAGAACCACTAAGAAACGTTCTCGAAATGGTGGTCCGTCGTGCGTGTGCCATCTACTCGGGCGCCCGTTCGGATCGTCCTCCTCCGAAAGCTTTCTGCATGATGATCCAGTCTTTGGCCGTCCATGTCAGCGACATTATGCTCCAGGATCTCGTCAAAGTTCTCCAACTTCTCAACAATCCGCATCCGAACGTTCGTATTTCGTGTCTCCAAGCTCTCGCCGACATCTTCTCCGCACCGCACCTCAATCCGGCGATGTGCGAACGATTCGAGAGCCGCCGAAACAAACGCTACTTGATTTTCAAACGAATCGCCGCACATACGAACGATGACGCGACAAATGTCCGTGCGAAAGCTGTTTCGCTGCTCAGAAATCTGATGGAAAACCGGAGAATCCCGGAATCGTTCGAGAGCAACGGCTTCATAACGGTGGTCGGAAGACGAATGAGCGATAAATCCGTACAAGTCCGGAAAAGTGCCATACAGTTTCTGACCACTTTTCTGGATCAGAACAGACACGGTCACGATGTAAGCGGGAACCGCCGGAAAAGGGAGCAAAGTATTTGTTTCAGTTCAACCGGAAAGTGCATCTCGCTCAGCTGAGTCTGAAAACGTCAGAACTGAAGCATTTGACCGTCCCGGGTTCCCAAGGTGTTCAGGAAGCCGAACAATACTTCAGAAAGAACAACGCTCTCTTCAAGAAGTGCATGCGAAAGGACATCATCGCGGTTTTAAAGGGATCCACCCCTGTGAATATGGACCAAAGAGCGTAAGTCGACGATGTGATGATATTGCTGACCGCCCTGAAGTTCTAGATCCATCAGTTCCATCATGGGAATGATTTACAAAGAGGGATTCACAACCCAGCTTCTCAAATACTATATTGCTAATGGTACGATTGACGTGTAAGTAGAAAGTAGAAAGGGTACAGTTTTGCATCGATAGCTTACAGAGAGCTCAACGAAAATGAGTTCGGAAGGGATCCACCCGAAGACAAGGTGCAGAGGATTCTCGATGACTGCATCGCCTATGGCGAAGACGACTACATCAATTACAAGATTCAAGAGCAACAGACGGATGAGGATAAAGTCATGGAGAACCAACAACTGGACGAGGACCAACAGCAGAAGATCCTACAAATGCGCGCCCAGATTCAGCAGCTTATCGACAAGATGTGCATCGAGGTGGAGATCTCGGGTTGCATCGAACAAGCGCTTCGATGCGTTCTGATGGGTGACACCGCCGAGATCAAAGAGGGAATCAAGTTTCTGACTCGCTGCAAACTGTTCGAGATTACCGGAGCAGAGAGTGCGATCCGGTCGATGTGCTCACTGGTCTGGCGACCTGGATCGGATGTCATTAACGAGTTGATCGATGCGGCGGAGGATATGTTCATCAGCAGACTGGACGGAAGCGAAAAAGTGTCCGAGAGAGACAAGTCGACTGTCGAGAATCTGATGAAGGCGATGGAAGGAGTGAGTGAAAGAGATCGTCCGTCCGTCGAAGAAGTCATCTTCCTGCTCGCGTCTGTGGATCCGGACGATGCGACGTCTTCTAGAAACGCCAGAAGGAGAAGACCGATCGAGACGTCCGTCATCTGCCGTCTCTGGAACATCGCTCTTGACAATTCGACAGGAGGAACTTCCAAGAAGATCGACGCTCTTCGCATTCTGTATCCGATTTCTCGTACCGAAAAGGGAATTCCTGAGGCGCGCAACCGTCTCCGTTCTCTCCAGAAGAAATTGACCGACGAGCCGGCCGTCGCTGTGGAAGCTCTCAGAATCATTTCGATTCTGAGCACTCCCACGAAAAGAGAGAAGGAGTACAAGGCTTTCGAGCGCCCGCTGTTCCGCATCCAATCCGACGATTCGCTTTTCAAGTCGCTCGAAAAACTCTTCTTCCACGAAGTCATCAAGGCCAACGACGATCCGACTCGCGACTGGTTCGGAATCATTCGTCTCACGATCGCAACGATTCTGAATGTGTCAATGGATGTGAATCAGATGCTTCCTCGGCTCGCCGCCGCATTCCTCTACCGCGCCAAGAAGATCTCTGAATTCTACATCTTCTACAGCAAACAAGCCGAAGAGTCGAGCGACGAGCTGAGAGCTCTGAATGCCGAACGCCGTCGCGACTACTGGGCTCTTACCTGGTGCCGCGTGATGGAGAAGCTGATGGCGTTCTGCGGAGAGGTTGCTGTTCAGTTGCACGCATACATCCAGGTCGCCGTGCCGAAGCTGCACAATCGCTACGTTACGAAAATGATCGAGGCGGAGAAGAACGACTCCAACGTTCGAGAGGAACCAGTCCGTCTTCTGACCGATCTCGAGAAGTCAGTGGCTCAGAGAAAAACTATCTTCGCAGTCCCAGAGGACACGACCCCGGGAACTGCCTCCAACGAGCTGAACCATCTTATGTCCGTTATGTCCGACAAACGACTCTTCATTCCCAACAAGCTTCTCGGACGCCTGCTCCCAGTCGTCGTTTACGGAATGCGTGCCAATACGATGCCGAAACGAATCCGTCAGGCGGCCGTCGTTGCCTTCGGAAAGTTCATGCCGCTGAGTGCAGAAGTTTCTGCCTTTGCCGCGCCGACTTTCTTCTCTGCACTGACCAAATCTCCGTCCGCTCTCGTCCGATGCAATCTGATCGCCGCCTGCTGCGATTTTGCATTCGCACAGCCGACTCTTTTCGAGCTCTACGCTCCGTCGCTCTTCAGAATATCGCAAGACTTGAAACCGGCGGTTCGCGAGTCGGCAATCCTCGTTTTGGCTCATCTCTTGTCCAACGACATGATCCAAACTCGTGGTGTGCTCTCGGAGCCAGCTCGTTGCATCTGTGATCCAGCTCGACCAGTCAGAGAGGTGGCACAGTCGTTCTTCAAAGAACTGAATTCAAGAACCGATTCTGTTTGCCATCTGCTGCCCGAGTTCCTTTTCCGTCTTTCGTGCTCACCAGAAGAACGCATGCCATTCAAGTCCTACAAAACCGTCTTCGAGTGAGTTTCCCAGCTCTCACGATCCACCAACTTGTGCTCTCTTCCAGATTCCTCATCTCACTGCTCAAGGAAAAACCAAAGGCTAACACTGAACCATTGCTCGATCGCGTCTGTGTGAAATTCGCGAGCCTCGAGTGAGTTCACTTCGACCCCATACCATACCAAACCACTCGCTTTTCAGTATGAACGATACGGAAGCTCCGAGATATTTGCTCGTCGCGCTCGCCAAGTTCGCCCAGAACGACGGCGGTCTGCACCGACTTCAGGACAATTGGCGGCACTGGAGCAAGTTCCTGTGCCATCCCGCAGTGGCCAGAGAGTACCGTGCGATGATCGAACATCTCGAGTCCACCTCGAAGAATGATGACTTCAAGAATCAGTGTCAAGAGTTGATCAAGAGCATTGAGAAAATTGCCGAGGAAGGACTTTCCAACGAAGACATCGCCGCCCGAGCTCCAAAGGTTCGTTTTCTGATCTCTTGTGGAGGAAAGGGTGGAAACGCAATAGCTTTTGCAATCATTTTATGGTTCTCTCCCGTGCGCGCTTCTCAGTTTCTGATCATTCTCTGCGAAATGCTGCATCGCTACGTCCTTTCTCTCCTGTTCCTCCTGCTGACTTTCTATTCCGCGACGGGTGTCATCATCGAGAACAAGGATGGAAAAATGAAGATCGGCTACTCGGGAGGACCTTACTTTGGATAAACATCCCTCCCAAAATAAACGTTTGAACATTCCCTGTCAGATTTCTCGTCGCGCGTTTTAGAGAAGACACACAGTCTAATCGGACGAACTATTGCAGAGAGCAGGTCGCAGAGGAAGACCGCCTGCAGGCATCGCGAGCGGAACGTCGTCGGCTAATCGTACTCCTCGGAAGCGACGTCGTGTCGCGGCAACACCTTCCGACGAAGAAGAAGAGGAGGAAGAGTCGGAGGTGGAGGCGACGCCAGTTTCCTCTAGCGAGGAAGAGGAGGCCGATTAATGAACATCCTCCGTTTTATCCAATAATCCAGTTTTTTCGCTTGTTTCTAATATCTGATATCTCACAACCTTTTCGGAGCGGCACGACTGCCGCTTCGACCAGTTCATCTGTTTATTCTACAAATCTTTGTCCTCATATCGTTCTCTGGCACTCTCTAATTCATTACCAGCTCGTTTTTATCGTTTTCATCTTCCCCCTGAGAAACCCGAGAACTCTCTTGTTTTCCCTCCGAATCTGACCACAATTCCACACACTGATTTCCGCTTCACCCCCCTCCCCCCATGCGAGAGAACACATCGAAACTCGTTTTTTCTCTCCAGTCCACCTTCAGTTCCCTTCGATCCATTAATTTATTTCCTCTTCCATACTCAGTTCTAAACTCTCCCCTTTCTCCCCTCCTCTGTGCAATTGTGTGTATTTTTTCGAAATAAAGTGACCCATCATCATGATCGGCCTCCCAAAAGTCGTCTCGGGAGACCCAAAACGAGCGGAGACGACGCGACAATGATGTTTTGGTGTGTGTCAAATCGAAGTGCAAACACGAGAGCACATTGACAACCCGCCGGAGCCCGCCAGTCCAGATGCACAAAACCGTGTCCGAGTGACCTTCGCCGCGGCTCCGAGGGTCCGTGTGCTCGGGCTCGCCGAGCCGCCCGTCCGTCCGTCCCCTATTTATTTATATTTCCGAGTGACCGGCGCCTCCTTCTCTCTCTTCAATTTTTTGTATTTCCTTCTCTCGAGTGCCCGGTTCACGCTCACTTTTCGGTGGAAAAACCTCTTCAAATTCATTCGCCCCGAGCATATTTTCCGATTGCTCGCGGAGCCCCTCGCGGCTCCCAGCGAGAGCATCTTTCAGAGCTCCGAGCGAGCATTTTGAAAGCGATATCCTTCCATTCATCGCGGTTCGAACACGCGCAAGTTGCTGTTTTTTTTCTGTTGTGTCTGGAGAAGCCGGAGAGAGGTCGAATTGGAACTTTTTGAGACTTTCGACGGCGCTTCTCGGGTTACCCGCCGGCTCTTTATTCGGAAAAGAAACTGTTCGGGGGGCAGGTCGAAGAGCAACTTGAACCGGCCGCAGAGCACGGTTCACCGGCTCCAACTTTTTGCTCCAACCCCGTTCCGAAGAGAAGGAGGGACTAGAAACCCCCTCTTCCACCGTTTTCCTCGTCCCTCCCTGCTTCTCGGTGCGAAGCGAATGGAAGGAAAGCGACACACACACACAGTTGGATGACTCCAATCCATCGTTCTTTTTAATTGCTTCTCTCCCTCTCAATTATGTAACCTGCCCGCTCTTTTTCCCGTTTCCCGTCCAGTGGTCATCCATGCCGTCCCCCCATTCGTCTAAATATAAACGCCTTCTTCTTCTCGCTCCAAAGAAGGCGTGTCCGTCCGCTTCTTCCCGCGAGCGAGCGCGCGCGCGCAGGAGTCCCCTCCCGCGCGGCTCTTTGAGCTGCCAAACAACTCTTTTGTATCGGTGTGCTCCTGCTGCTCCTGCTGCTCCGCGAGCCCTTGTTTCCAAACATTTTTCGCGCGCCCGCAAGAGCCTCATGCTCATTGCTCCCGCCGCGAACAAGAACTCTCTCGCCGCCTGCTCATTTTTTAATCTATGTGTGTTGTTTTGCCTCCTCCTTCTAATCTCCCGCTTCTTCTTTCTCTTGCTTCTTCTTGCTTGTTTCTGCAACATTTCCCATTTTCGTGTCGAGACCCATCTCGTTGCAGAGTCCCAATGCTCGAAACGAGAAGGAGCTGAAAACGAAAAGAAAAAAAATGAGATTCGACTGCATCGAGAGGCGCTTCGCGCACGCATTCGGCCTCTACTCGGGCCTCGTCGTCCGTCATCCGTTCCCGTTTTTCGTCGTTCCGATCCTCATCACCGCCGCCCTCTCGACGGGTCTCGTGCGTCACGAGCAGGCGTTCATGAAGGACGAGCTCGAGCTGTACACGCCTACAGACGCGCAGGCGCGCCGCGAACTCGACCACCTCGACCGTCTGTTCCACATCAACGACTCGGACCCGTTCTACGCGACTCGCCGCTACGACATCCGTCGCGCCGGCTACATCATCGTCACGAATCGCGAGGAGGAGGGCGACATTCTGAATCCGTTGGTGATGCACGCCGCGATGCAGCTGTGGAGCATCGTGCAGTCGTTGACGGTCGAGGACGAGGAGGAACGTCGCATCAACTATCCGTCGATTTGCGTCAAGTTCCCGATCCCGCCCGAGTTCAGCAAGGCGCTGCACTCGTTGTTCGCACCCAACATGACCACGTAAGTGTGTTCTTCCTCCTCCGTTTCCCTTGTACCGCAACAAAATAATGCGCGCCGCAAACAGAATAAGCCTTTTGGGGGGGCGAGGTTGGAAGAGAGAATAGAATAACGGGCCGCCGTAACGGATTACGGTAGGTCGCGGGTGGTGGTGCGAGAAGGTTGCAGCGTTGCGTATCGTATCGTAAGGGGGGTCGGCATATCCACTATTGACACGCACTTATCACCTCGAGGGACCCAAAATATTTGGAGATGCGCGCACTTTGTTAAGTTGGTCTCTCTCTCTCTCGGGGCGAGTAGGTCAGAAGATTAAACATCGGGGTCTGGGGGCTCACATGTTGGCACAACAAGAAGAGCCGCGAGCTACAAGTGCTCCTTGAGAACACGCGTTCAGAGTTCGAATTCTCCCGTGCTTTGTGACCTAAACAGTCACACTGGACGGCCTAACTTTCCCCTAGGCCATCCTGCTGCTGATGGTGGTGGTCACTTTAAGAGTGAGCAAACAAAGATCCTTCCCTCTTTTTGTTGCTCAAAAGTGCAAAAGTGTCATCTCTCGGAAGTATCAATGCTCCCCCACCAACTTGTCAACAATCCGTGCTCACCAGACAATACAAGTTCGTGTCGACTTCGGCCCGTTTTCGGATGAATATTACGTCACACGAGAGGAGCACAAACAATGCGCGTCTTGAGAAGAGTGACCCATCAAAAGTGTCAAAAAATATAAAAGATTTCTTTCTCTTATTCGCACTTTTGTGTTTGCTCGCCGCGAGATATTATCAGAAAGCGCGAGAAGAGTGAAAAAGGCATGCGAGGGTCGGGAAGGGAACGAGAAACACATCTGCCAGCAGCCGGCTTCGAACCCTGGTCCCCAGATCGAAGTCTCAAAACACTTGATGTTTCTCTGAAAGAAACACTGAGGAAGGAAGTGTTATGGGCGGAGATAGCAAAGAAATTTGTTTCAGACCGGAGGAGATCTGCGTGTCGAACCCGCTCGTCGAGATGTTCAAACTGCTGCTCGTCTCCGACCGCTCGTTCCTGAACCGATCGATCGACGAAATGACGCTCTCGCAGATCTCGGACGCCATCCAGTTCGACAGCGGCGGAATGACTCATCTGCTGGGAGGCGTCACTCTGGACGAGGACAAACGAATTGCAGGTGCCGTCGAGTGTCCCGGCCTTTCTCCGTCACTCACTTCTTCACATGATTCCAGGCGCCAAAGCGATGCTTCTCCCTTACGCACTCCGTCATTCGTCGGACGACGAGGACTGGGTGGCCGAGAAGTGGGAAGTTCGTTTGGCGGACTTCCTCCTCCAGTACGACTCGCCGATCATCCGAGCCAGTTGGTGGACCTACGAGACACTGGCCGCCGAGTCCGCGAGAGACCGTCTCCAACTCATCAAGTACTGCGCACGTCTTCCGACCGCTCCGGCACGTCTTCTGTTTTCAGCATGCTTCTGCCGTGCTTCGTCTGCGTCTCCATCTACACCATCGCGTGCTGCTGCGTGCTCTCGTGGCGACGATCCCGTCCGTGGCTCGCCATCGGCGGCGTCTTCTCGGCGGCGATGGCGATCGCGTCGGCCGTCGGAGTGCTTCTGCTCGCCGGCTACGGTATGACGAGCGTCGCCTACTCGATGCCGTTCATTGTGTTCTGTAAGTGTTCTGCATTCAAAACGTGTATTTGAATATGTGTCACAGTCAATCCCGTTCGCAAATATTTTGGGTGCCTCCAGAGAGGGGGGCGAGAGAATGAGATGCATACACTGTTTGCACATGTGTTTGCACATTTTGAACTCGGTCCGAAATTCCTGGAACGGTCAAAACACGAGAAAAGACATTGAAGAGTTACGGATTCTTTGCAGCCGTCGGCGTCGACAACGTCTTCATTCTGCTGTCGGCGTGGCGATCGACGCCTTCGACCGAGTCGCTCGAGCGTCGGATGGAGGAGACGTTCGCCGACGCGGCAGTCAGCATCACCGTCACCTCGCTCACCGACCTCATCTCGTTCGGCGTCGGATGCGCGACGCCGTTCCCCTCGGTGCAGATGTTCTGTGCGTACGCCGTCGCCGCCGTCGTCTTCACCTACATCTACCAGCTGACGTTCTTCGCCGCCGTCATGGTGTACACGAACCGACGGGAGATCGACAACCGACACTGTGTCACGTTCCACAAGCTGAAACGGGAGGAGAAGCTGCCCGAGAAGGTGCAGGGCGACCGCAGTTTCGAGAAGAACAGCATGCTGGCCAAGTTCTTCCGCACGACCTACTCGGACTTTCTGCTCAATCCGCTCGTGCGCATCTTCATCCTCACCACCTTCATCGCCTACCTCGGCATCGCCTCTTACGGATGCACAAAGGTCAAGCTGGGACTCGAGCCGAACGACTTGCTGCCCGAGAACTCGTACGGGAAGCGGACTCTGATGATGGCCGAGAAGTACTTCTCCGACTACGGCAGCTCGCTGCACGTCTGGATGTACAACCTGTCCGACGTGAACGTCGCTCCTCGCAAGATCTGGAACGTGCTCGAGAAGGAGATCGAGCTCTACGAGCACACCGAATTCACCGCCGGCAGCGATTCGTGGCTGCGCACTTTCCTCGCGTTCGTCAAGCAGGCGGGTCTTCTGATCACGCCCGAGAACTTTGTCTACATCCTCAAGAACGTCTTCTTGTCGCAGCCTCAGTTCGCCAAGTACGCGAGGGACGTCGTGCTGTCGGGCGACGGTGAGCATCTGGAGGCGTCGCGGATTCCGGTGCAACTGCGGCACGTCGGCTCGGCGAACCAGTCAAGAGCAATGAGATTGTTCCGGAGACTGGCGGAGACGAGCGAGTTGCAGACGGGCGTCTACGCGGACTTCTTCCAGGTACTGCTCACTTCCAGACGGCCCATCCACTCGTCGGTTTTCAGTTTGCCGAGCAGTACAACGCCGTCCTCCCGGGCACTCTCTCCTCCATCGCCTACGCCGGTGTCGCCGTCGTCATCGTTTCTCTGATTCTGATTCCGGAGCCAGTGGCCAGTCTCTGGGTGAGTTCTTTTCCCTCCACGTCTTCTGAATGACGTCTTCAGGTCTCGTTCTCGATCGTCTCCATCAACATCGGAATTCTGGGCTTCATGACGTTCTGGTCGGTTCGTCTCGACTTCATCTCCATGGTCACCATCGTGATGTCCATCGGATTCTGCGTCGACTTCGCCGCCCATCTCGCCTACAATTTCGCGAAAGGGGAGAACATCGAGGCGGCCGATCGAATGAGAAACGCCCTTTATGCAGTCGGCGCGCCCATCCTCATGTCCGCTTCTTCCACGATCCTCGGCGTCTCGTTCATGGCGTCGGCCGAGTCGTACGTCTTCCGAAGCTTCCTCAAGACCATCATCCTCGTCATTCTGCTCGGAGCCCTGCACGGACTCGTCATCCTTCCCGTTCTCCTCAGCATGTTCTACTGCGGCGGCTCTTCGAAAGCCACAAAAGAGCATCTGAATGCGGTGGAGCAGAAACTCGCCGCCCAGTACAACAATCCGGCGGCCCGAACCGCCTCGATCCAATTTCTCAGCAATCCGGACCTCTACACGATGCCGCCTCCGAGTGTCGAGTACTCTCTCTCGACGCTCGAATTCAACCGAACCCAGTCGACAATCTCATCTCGCCCTCTCGGAGCGCCGCCCATTCTAGGCGCCAGTCCGAAACGGGAGCTCTCGGGCAGCTCCGGACCGCCCGAGTACGAGGAGCACGATCCGGCGGGCGCGCTGAGCACGTTCGGCGTCTCGCCGGCAGTGGCCGCCAACACGACAGGCATCATTCCGATGCGCGCGAAACTCAAATACCCGACGAGCATGACGACGAGGAGGGAAAGCAGTGAGCAGTTGCCGGTGAGGACGACTCCGGAGCTCTACTACCCCTCCTGATTCTCCCCTCTCTTTCTCTCCTTCTCTCTTCATTTCCGGGTCTCTCTCTCTCTCTCTCTCTTTCTCTCTCGAACTGTATCTTTGCTCTTTCTTTCTTTCGAACGGTGACTTCCTTCCGCGTACTTTCTAGTATTTTCTCTCCCCACTTGCTTTCGTATTTATTGTCTTTCTTCGACGTTTCCTTTGTCTTTTCGAACAAAAACTGGTACCACTTGAAATAAACACATTAATTTATGAAATTCAGAAAAAGAGAAAGAAAATAAGCATCGTGGTTGTTAGAAGACGTCTCCGGTGAGCTCAGTGCACGCACTGCCACTTCTCGACACCGCACACCGAAAGTTTGAAGTTTTCGATTCTGAAAAGAGCGATTCTCAATAGAGCACACTTGCACCAACAACTGACAGTTCGAGACAGCTGTCGATGAGCTCCCAGTCGTGTCCGATCTCCTTCTTGATCTTCTCCGCCTTCAACTTCTTCTTTCCCTTCGCTTCGGCCATCTGCCACGTGTCGGCCGCCACGACGAGAGCCACGTTGTAGGCGACGAGCAGGGATCCGCGCGGAGCCGAATGCACACAGATCATCGCCTTCACGCACTCCGCCACCGTCTTCGTCCACTCGGAACGCTGAAATCAGAAGGTTCATTTCGATCGCTCTCCGATTGTGCTCACATCGAGCTCGCCGAGTTTCTTGACGAGCTCCGCCTCCCAGCTCTTGAAGAAGGCGGGAAGCTCGTCACGGAACAGAAGCGTCAGAATCTGTCCGATGCGGCTGACGGCGTCAAAGTTCGGAAGAAGATAGCGACGATGGTAGACGAAAGTGAGCAGGACGCGCATGTCTTCCGCCTTCATCGTCGGCAGAATGAATCGATTCTCATGCGACACCATCGCGAGCACGTTTCCGATGCTCATGTGACTAGCGATGGCCGCCTGGAATCACGTCTTCTGAATTGTAGCTGCTACCGTAACCCACCTTGAGAGCCACACTCGAGTCGGCAAGAACGGGTCCGTGCACGTGGAACTCGTGCGGCGATCCTTCGCCGACAGTGACCACCCAGTCGCTCTTCGGCACGTCTTCTCCCTTCAGAATCTTCTCCAGAATCACTTGCGAGTTGGCCGGCACGTGCGACTTTCTCAAGTTCAGATCCACGTGGCTCGCGAGCTCGAAGAATCCCGGCTCGACGGTCATCTCGACGCGCAGAGTGGCCACTCCGTTGGCAGTGCAGACGGCGAGCGATTCGAGACTGATTCCCGTCAGACACAGGTACGATCCGTCGTCCTGCTTCTGGAGGTCCAACGTCTGCGAGGCGAAGATGAGCCGCGCGTTCTCGAGTTCCGGAGCACTCGGTTTGTAGGTGCTCGGGAAGCCTCCGCGAGTGACCTCGGTCGGGTAGCAGTACGTGTAGCTGACCGGCATGAGCCGGAACTGGCACACGAGCCCTTCCGTCTCCTGGTTGTGCACGCTGATCGCGTAGGCGTAGGAGAACATGACGAAGTTGTGCTGCAGGATGCAACAGTTCGACTGGATCTGGTTTCCTGGCGCCGTCAACTTCTTGACGCCGTCCGGATGCAGTTTGAAGTCGAAGGCGAAGTGGATTCCGGCCGAAACGCCTGTCTCGACCTTTTTCTCTTCCAGATCATCGAACGACTTTCCGGTCGTCCAGTTGTTCGAGAAGGCTGTACAAAGAGGGGGTGGAATGTTCGATAACTTTATTCAGAAGAACGTCTTCTTTCTTGAGACGTCTTCAGAAGAATCAGTGCTTCTCCGGCTTGGCGGCTCCGATGACGACGACTTCACCGCTTCCGGATCCGTATCCGTGGCCGTGTTTGCACGGATTTCCCATTCCCGAAACGGAGGCGACGGCGACGGCGACGAACGAGACGATGGCGTAGAAATTCATTCTGAAGACGTCGGAATTCAGAAGCGGATTTGAAGAAGGAGGGAAGAAACTCACTTTCGAGAGGTGGAAGAAGCTGTGCTTGATGCGGAATTCAGAAGAGGCGACGCTCTTTTATACGCTTCCGAGACACTCAAACTTTACGATTCGCTGTCAGGAAACTTTGTGTTCCGATGTTTCTTGGATCGGAACTTTGTTCCGGTGATCGCAAAATCGGAAGCAAAGTTCAGAAAGTTGCAGAAATCGTAAACTTTTCGACCGGAAGCGTATAAAAGAGCGTCGCCTCTTCTGAATTCCGCATCAAGCACAGCTTCTTCCACCTCTCGAAAGTGAGTTTCTTCCCTCCTTCTTCATATCATCTTCTGAATTCCGACGTCTTCAGAATGAACTTCTACGCCATCGTCTCGTTCGTCGCCGTCGCCGTCGCCTCCGTTTCGGGAATGGGAAATCCGTGCAAACACGGTCACGGATACGGATCCGGAAGCGGTGAAGTCGTCGTCATCGGAGCCGCCAAGCCGGAGAAGCACTGATTCTTCTGAAGACGTCGCGAGAAAGAAGACGTTCTTCTGAATAAAGTCATCGAGCATTCCAAACGTACCGTTCTCTTCGTGACGAATGATCTCCGCCCCGTTCGGAAGCTTGTCATCGTTCTGAAGACGTGTGATTCTGAAGTCGTTGCGCTTCGGAACCCCTACCATTTCCTTCGGATTGATGACATCGAAGTAGCTCATTTCTTCTTCGTGCGGGCGACTTGAGAGACTTCTCTTCGACACTGAACCTCTTCGGTCGACGTTGCGACGTCATCTGGAGTTGGAAGACGTGGCTGTCGACCTCCGAAAGGTCACGTTCATTCAGTTTCGAGTTTATTTCTTTTTGAAAACGTGCAAAAAGGGGTGGATAGACAAGAAGAAAGAGGCGGCAATTTGTACATTGAAAGCACTAGTGAATATTCTCATCCGGACTTTTGAGTCTTTTCGTCGAGCATCGGAGTTCCCTCTCCTCCTTCTGACGACGACGAATCGATGTGCACGGCGTCCAGATTCACGTTCTTCGTCTCGACCTGGAAGAAGGCAGTTTCAGACCCATCGGGAGAAGCGAGAGACCAGGAAGAAGTACGAGATGACGAGATTGATCGTTCCGAGCAGCACGACCGTCAGGTACACCGATGGCGGCCACCAGAGATTCGCGTAGTTCAGCTGCAAACGAAACAAGTTTCACGGTGCGAGGGAGCGCGTTTCGCCCACCATCGGAGCGAGGATGGCGCCGATTCGGGCGACGAGAGAGCAGGTTCCGGTTGCGGACGCACGGCACGCCGTCTCCATGCTCTCGACGGCGCACAGATAGCACGCGTCCCACGTGTACTCGATGAAGACGGTGCCGATGAGGTTGACGATGAGGAAGGCGATGCCCTGAAAAGCGACACTTTCAGAAGACGGAGATTCTGGAGACTCACGGTGTAGCCGTAGAAAGTCATGAACGTCAGAATGAGGAAGCAGATGCAGACGACGAGCTGGGCGCCCTGATGGAGAGTTCGGCGACGGAACGAGGGAACGTGCGTGTCGAAGAGGACGAGCACCATCTTGGAGACGGCGATAAGGATCGAGAAGAGGATCTGGTTGGTGAACAGGTCGCCGGAGATGGTGTTCGAGTTGAGATCGGTGGCGTATCCGCAGATGGAGGCGACGAACCACATCGACCAGAGGACGAAGAGCCGTCGGACGAGCCCCTTCGTTTGGAGCATCTCGCAGACCGTCTGGAATCAGAGCACCGGCTCGCCGAGCATTTCGAGGAGCTCACCTTGGAGTGCTCGATCTTCTGATGCTCGACGGGCACGTAGGGAATGCCGGCCATCTTGGCGATGTGCTGCTCGCTCTTCTTCATCTGCTCGAGTCTCTGTTTGTTGTGGAGCCACGTGGGCGACTCGGGAAACACAAAGACGATGATCAGCAGGGCGGGAAGGGCGGCGATGGCGCACGCGATCGAAGAGATCCGCCACTCGGGCAGTGCCATCGCGATGAGAGTCATGATGAGACGAGCCACTCCCTTCAACGATCGGAAGATCAGAAGACTCTTCAAGAGGATCCTACCCAGTTGAAGAAGGCTCGCAGGGCCATTCTCTGCTTCGGCAGAAGCATTTCCATCACGAAAGTGCACACGACGACCAGGGTTCCTCCGACGGAAAGGCCGAGGAAGAAGCGGATTCCGAGCAGCACCTGGTAGTTCGGAGCCAGTCCTGCAATGGGCTCATTGAGCAAGAGAGGCGTCAGATGCTGCACCTGTCACAAAGTTCATAAGGATTCCGAGCGAGAGGGCGAACACGGCGACGGGCTTGCGGCCGACGACGTCAGAGACGGCTCCGAACGAGAACGTGCCGCAGAGGACGCCGGCGAACTGGATCTGCGAGAAGAGCGACTTGAGGTACGCCGACTTGCCGCAGATCCAGTCGTACTCCATGGCGGCTGACTGGAACGCCACGTCGACGAACGTGATGTTGCTCGGAGCGCATGATTCGTAGATGTCGCAGTCGGAGGTGGGCTCACCGTCGCCTGGAAGAGGAGCCGACTGGATGGTTCCTAGTCGCCCGCTTACCGCACTTCCACTTGGGAACGTAGTTGGAGAAGATGGGAAAGATCTGTTGAGAGGCGAAAAAGATGGAGAACTGCCAAGTGAGGAGGACGAGAAGGTGGAATCGATTGATATCGAACCACATCCTGAGAGATTTGCAGAAGATGACAAATGAATCGAGAAGAAGGATGGCAAAATGAAGGAATTACACACGGTGAGAAAGGAGAGAAAAACGAGAGAAACGTCGAGTTTTGGGCGCCGATCTTTCTTCGGGACAGAGAAAGAAGAGAGAAGGACGAATTCGAAGAATCGAGAGACACGTCGTCGGGGGCGCTTGTTCATTCTTTGGTTCGTTCGAGGGCCACTTTTTAAAAGTGATAACGAACACGATTGATCAAGTTTTCGTGAGGAAGCGGACTAGATTCCCGGCGGGCGAGAAGTTAGGCCACGAAAGGGGGTACGGTATGCACTTTCGAGATTCCTTTCCGCGATGACCTAGTTTTCTCAAGCGACGGGAGGTGGCGGGAAAGTTAGGCCCCATGAGAAACGAGTGATCTTTTTGTCTTTCTTCTTCTTCCTGCGGAAGTTTATCAAAACAGCTGACACTTTGAAATGAGAAATCCGCTAACTTTTGACCGATAAATAAACATTTCTTGTTCTCGGTGATAAGAAGAAAACGAGATGCTCTTCTTCTTTTTCTTCTTCTTCGAGTAGCAGAATCAGGAGAAGAAGAGGAAGAAGACTTGAGAAGGGAAGGAGCGATTCCGAGCAGAAAGAAGAAGGAGAAGGAGAAGATCGGGCCAACTCATCCATCAAAACCGAATGAAAATCAAAAGGAGAAAACGAAAAAGAGAGAAAATGACAGATAGAAGAGAGAGAAAGAGAGAAAAAGAGAGTGAGTTTATCAATAATTTGACGATCTTGTGTTCGAAACCGAGTGTGGCACGAAGAAGAAGAAGAAGAAGAGAAAACACAGGAGAGCAAAAACAAAAACCCCGCGGAGCCGGCCAAAACAACAGCTCCGAGGTGCCGCCCGCAGCAAGAGCTGCTGATCGGAGCCAATTCGTCGGCTGGAAGGGAGCACGTCTTCTTCTTCTTCTTCTCGAAGAATTGTTTGTAAACTCACTCCGCGACGACAAAATCGTCCAATTGTTTATTCTCCCTTGTAAAACACTTTTCCCTTTTTCGCGCCGATAATAACTTTCTTTTTTCGGTCGTCCTCAGTTTACAGAAGGAAAAGAAGAAGAAGGAGAGGAACGAAACAAAAAAATAAGCGGTGTTGGGGGGGGGGGCAATAAAAGAACGAGAGAGGGAGCCGATCGAGACGGCAGTTGGGGGGCCGACAAGTGATAACGGGGCAGAAAACGGGAAGGAGGGAAAGAGTTGTTGTGGGAGACGCAAAGGGCAGTTCGGAATACGCGAGTAGTCAAGCCGATTAGCCGAATTGTATTTACAACCCATCGAATCGACTTTCCTCCCACCGTTTCAGTCTCTCTCTCTCTCTCTTTCTCTCTCTCTCTCTCTCTCTCTCTCTCTCTCTCTCTCTCTCTCTCTCTCTTTCCGAACTGAAACTTTGGTCTGCTGCATCGTCGGGTTTTATTGCGAATAGACGGTTTGGGCAGGGCCCGATAAGAGATCCTCGTCACTCGTTTTTCTTTGAACTCGGCGGCGGCTCGTTTGTGTTTTTTGCACCGCCGGACGACCACCCGGCGGAAGAAGGCGAGTGATGTCACGACACGCGGACGTTCTTTGCTCACGTGACCTGTGACCTACTCCACGTGGCGTTTCGATTCACTTTGCTTGCTGGTAAACTCTCTTTTTTCCCACCGAACGACGCTTGAAATGAGCTTCTTTTGGGTGGCTATTCTGACGAAATTCATTCATGAAATTGTGAGTGGGGACTAGAAAAACCGCGGCCATCGTGTCGTTCAGAACTCTCAAAATTCAAGTATCCAATCGATAGCGATTCCGACGTCTTCTGCTTCTCCGCCTCTTCTCCAGAATCGTTCGTTCTCCACGTCACTCCAGAATGCCACGTTGCCGACGACGTCTCCTCCACCCAACTCGACGTCTTCTATGTGCATCGTGCCTCCGTCGACGCCTTCTCCCTCCCTCTGCTCGTTCTCCATTTCGATGAGCCCGAACACGCACCAGTACATCGGAGTCGGCGTGCTGTTCGCGTTCATCGTCGCCCAGACAGTGCACTACTTCTATTTGGAGGATCAGCAGGCGAAGGTCTACCAGAAGGAACAGAGCGAATCTCGAGTCTCCGTCGATCAGGAGCCGCCCGTTCCCGACGAGGAGAAGGATCGGAGGGCGAAGTTGGCCTACGGAATCTCCACGAACTCGGTCTCCGCCGTCTCAGTCCCTGTTCCGAACCCCTCATTCTTCTGTTTCAGTACGTTGTTTCGGAGAGCAAGACGCCGGGCGGAGTCGTCGAGATGCGCGTTTCCGAGCGACGGCCGCGCAGATCGTTCGCTGTGGCGCCGCCGATCACGCCGGCCTCTGCGGGGATGAAGTACACGAGTCGCGTGAAGACTGTGCAGAAGGAGGAGACGCAGGTGTGTCAGATCAGAGTGACCGCCGACAAATGGGGCCGCGGAAAAGAGCTCGTCGACCTGGTGAACGAGGCGCTCGAAGTGCCCGCCCTGTTGGCGCTGCCCGAGGAGAAGGGCAAATTCGTGATGGAGGCGGTGCAGAACCACGTGGAACGGATGACCGACCAGAAGGCGTTCCTGCACGGAGCACTCGAAGGCGGCCATCAGATCGTGTGCGGCAGCCAGCATCTGGAGGGCGAGACGTTCGGAGAGGCGCGTCTCGATCTGAAACTCGAGGTGACGTCCCCAATCCACTTGTCGATCAACGTCTTCTGGATCAAAGTGGAGCCCGTCGTGCCGATTCAGAAGACCGCTCCGCCAGCCAGAATCGCCGCTTCTGAATTGACGTCGATTCCAAACAAAGAGACGCCGATAATGGAGAAATTGCCGGCGGTGACTGTGGTCGAGAAACTGAAGTCGGCCGCTTCTGGAAGTCTTGAAGAGGTGAAGCACGCGAAAAAGGACAGTCCAGAGCCGAAAAAGAAGGAGAGAAGGGACTCTTCGAAACGGAAAGAGGCCAAGAAGCCGTCCGAAGGCTCCGGAATCGACGTCGTCTTGATGCCACAGCCGACTTCCCAGAAGCCAGGACCGCCGCGAGAGAAGAACGTCACTCCGGTGGGTGCATTCGTTTGAGTCCTTCCAAAATTTGATTTCAGAGGGTCTCTCCGGTTCCGACGACTCCCGAGAAGCCTTCGTCCGGACAGATGCCGCCGTCGTTAGTAAAGAAGAAGAAAGAGTCTTCCTCGGGACAGGGATCCAGTCCCAAATAAATGATAACTGCTGAAAAGGAGGCATTTATCCGAGAGACCTAATTGCATAATAAAAAGAAAGGCCGTCTCGAATTATAAAAAAATAGGCACCCGTAGGATATTCACAATGTAAAACGGACCTATTTTAGATAATGGAGAGGGTAAAACAATAATAAATACGCTTAGTCTACAATACGAGGAAAGTGCGAGGAGGAAGCGGGTGAGAAAAAGGGGAAGGAGGCAGAAAAGAAAAGGGAAGCGATATGAGAAGGAGTAGAGATGGTACATGAAGTGGCTATCAGAGGGGGGCGGAATGCGAATCAGACAATGTTCTCCACGGCCGCTCGCGTGTTCATCACGATCTGCGCCAGTTGATCTAGTCTCGCCAGACATTCGGCCTTTTGGTTCGCATTGGGTCCATTGGCCAGAAGTGGCAGTGTTTCGCGCGAGAACTGAAAGAATGAGGATTGCGGGTCTCTAGCTCTGTCGCGATTCTCACTTTCTCGGTCATCTCGTTGAGATTCCGCACGTGGTCCACCGCCAGTCGCCGATGCTGCTCGGTGGCCGCCTCGTCGTCGTACTCGTCATCCGACTTCTCAACCACTGGTGGCAAGAAGAGATCCTCGTCGCGAATTGGAGTCGCCTCGCCGCTTCCGTCGGTCCCCATCTCTTTGACTCTGTCCGCGTATCGAAGGGTATTCAGAGTGTGATCGCTGGAGGAGATTCCCGGAGATATCATCGAGATCATGACAGTCCGCGACTTCTCGCCGATGAAACTGTCACGCAAGACCATAGTCAGCTTTGACTGTCGGAAAGGAACGTGCGAACTGTTGCGGGCCATTCCTCGGATGCACTCCTTCAGAGCCAGAAGCGATTGGTTGATGTTGGCGCCTTCCTTCCGCGTGTCTCTATCGCATTCTCGCGTGTCTTGGCCTCGCTCGTTTCCAGCCAAATCGATCAGTGAGAACTTTCCCCAAACTTTCTTGCCTCTGTAAACCAGATGAATTGCATATGATTCTTGTGTTCCGATCACTCACTGTCGCAGAATGATTTGGAAGATGGCGTGCGAGCGAGACGAATTGGCGTTAGCAGATGTGGTTCCAGCGGTTCGGACGAGAGTTCCTTTGTTGATCAGCTCAAGCACGTCCTGCTCGTTCATCGCCCGCTCCTCCTTCAGTCCGACGATCTGCACCTTCTGCTTGTTGTCCTCGAGCACTCGCAGCTCCACTTTTTCGTTCAGCAAGTCGAACGTCTGCAAACACGTGTGACTAAAAGCTTTTCGATTGTTTTCCACTCTCACTTTCGTTCCATAAATCTCGAAGAATGCGCAATGTACAGTGAGCTCTTTTCTGCGGTACGCAGGCTGTTCGAGCATCCGGAAGACGTCGCGAGCCGTCAGCGCGTATATTCCCATCGAAGCGTTCTGTTTCTTGCCAGAGAAGTCTCCGCCCATCGTGTGCGTTTTTCCCGATCCTGTTTGTCCATATGCGAAGCACGTGGCGGTTCCCTGTTCGAACACGGTTTTGACGAGAGGTGCAGCAGTGAATCTGTAGACGAGCTCGTTGTTGGCTGACTCGTCGAACGCGTAGTCGAAGCGGAACTTCTGATTCTCGAGGAACTTGGTCAGATCAACGCGTGTTTGCGGTTGATGCACGACTGTGATGTCGCGGCTCGGAATAGTTATCACGTCCACTTCGCTTTTCGTCAGCTCCTTCTTGTTCAACGGACGCTTCCGGACGCACACCGAAATACGGCTCTCATTGACAGCATCGAACACACTCAATGGCCGGTAGTCGATGTTCGATCTGTAGTTGCGGATCATCTCGGCGAAGGCGAAGTTCGCATTCGAAGCAGCGACATCCTGTTGCGGATATCCTCTCGGAACATTCTTCGGCGACGGAGCACGCGCGGCTGGAGACGGACAACGCTGTGACATGTTCTCGGCAGGAGCCACCGGAACGGGAGCCGCAGGGGCTGCAATGATTGGGGTGTTCGACGGCGGAGCGACCACTGTGGTTGTTCGAGAAGTGATCGTAGTCTTGGTGATGTCGATAGTCGCTCTGGGAGGCGCCACGAAAGATCGAGTGGGAGCTGGCTTTGAGGCGGGTGGCTCGGTGTAGGATTGGTTGGAACGAGCTGTTGTAGTCACTGTCTTCTGCGGCGGAGCCACGAACCGCTCGGTAGCCTTCGGAGAAGGAGCGCGACGAGTCGTCTGCAGCGGCTTTTCCGTGGGGGGCGACGGAGCACGCAGAGGAGTCGTCTGGTTGAAAATCCCCGATTGACGTTTGTTGTTGGTCATATCTGAAACTGAAAGATGCGATACATGCGTAGCAGCAAGTGTTTCGCAATACCCTTGTGGTTTTTCATGACATGATCGAGAAGGAACATGTCCTCGTCTTCATCGTGCATCGACATGTTCTGAGCAGCCGACATGGACAGTCGGTTGGCGATCGATGAGCTCTGGAGCGTCTTCGGTTGCGGCGGAGGCGCCGGTTTCGACATTTGAAGCGTCGGATTCAATTTGAGCAGTTCGTCCAGCGATGACTCTTTTCCTTTGGTTTCACCCTGAAAAAGTGCGGAACGATAAATAAGCGGGAATATTTTTATTCTGAAGCGCCGCCACAAAATGAAATGCATGATTTTCGGTGCGTCGGACATCGAAAATGCATGGCTGTGTGATGAGCTTCTGGTTGAGAAGGGGGGAAGAGGAAGACGTCTCACCTTCTCGTACCATTCGACCATGAAACGCCCGTTCGCCTTCACTTCTGCAATCACGGCGCCGTGAATGCGACCGTCGCTTCGTTTAATCTCGACGTGCATCCCGACGGCGATCATCTTTTACCTGCAGAATATGCGGATTTGTTAATTAGAGCGGAATAAGGGAAGATAACGGAATAAACGGGTGAAGATGTTATGAAATGTGAGAGACAGGGGGGGGGCAGCTTTGAAAGAAGACTTGGCGCGAAAATTGCGTTCGAAGCGGGAGAGAAGAGGAAAACGGACTGGGAGGGAGTGAAGGGAGCGGAGAGGCGCAGACAGAACATGGTCAGAGAATGGACGGGAGGCTGGACACACAAAGACAAACGACGCTTTTGCACGGGCCGAATAGAGACGGAAAGTGGGAGAAAAGGATCAGCATTTCCGTTTCTGCGCTCTCCAACTCAGGTTTCCTTATCGATTTCACCCGACCCACAGACTTTTATGCATTTCGGAAGGGGAAAATCGATGAACAGAATGGGGGTGATTCACTGCGTTTCAAATTGAAATTAGGAAAGCGCGGCGCCAGTTCGATTCGAAGTTCTTGTTCCGTGCGAGACCCAACTTCCGGTCTGTGCGTTTCAATAAAAACGAGTTAGTTTTCCGGAGACTCTAGGTTTTTCGTTGAACTTGCGCATCTTTTATGACGTAGTCGTGAGTTCGTTGGACGGAGGAACATATAAAACGAGATGAGCAGCAGATTGGGAGATGTGGGCAATAAAACGAAAGGAAACGGATGGGAATGGGGGGAGCTCGTGTTTCGCAATCAAGAATAGCCCCGGAGAGTCCACGAGCTCGAGGAGCCCGGAGGCGGAAAGAAGGGGAAGAAGAGAGACGACGGAGTGGGAGACGAGACTTCAGAATAGGACAGCTCCAGTGAAAACGGGAAGAAAGAGCATAAGAAAGGAGCAGTTATGGGGCTCTTTTTGTGAGCGGAAAACGAAGAAAAAGGATTATGATGGGTCTCGCGCAATTTGGGGAGTGAAACAGAAAAAAAAGGCCTTGGTGGGAAAGCGGAAGGCGAGCGTTTTCGGTCGAAAACACGGAGAAATGTGTTCGAAAACCTTCTGCAAATCAATGAAAGAGAGCTTTTTCAGGCAAAAACAAGTAGTTTTGCTCGCTTAGAAGCAAAATAACGCCGAAGACACGTGCGGCTGTGTTCTTGCCGGTTTCCATTTTTGCACAATTAAAGGCCCTTTCAATTTTTGGCAATTAAGCGAGAAAATAGAGAAATCACCATCGTCGCGAGACCCACCACCGATTTTGGCGCATGTTCCTTTAAAACACCGTAATTTCCGCTTATTTTTTATTCAAAAAGCTCACTTTTAAGGTTGTTTCAAGGGTTAAACTATTTTTTTCTCGCACGAAAACGGTGAAAATCGTGAAAAAACGATTGCGAAAGAGGGTCCGTAAAAGTGAGCTTGACGTCCGTTGATCTCACTATCCGGATGGTTGCAGTGACAGATCAGTTGACGAGTGAAGTGACGTCAGTCGGAGGCACGTCTTCTGGAGGATCTTCTTCTTTTCTGAATTCACGGAACATTCCAAAGTACTTTCAGGTTCGAAAAGTGATGGCAGACAACGGACTCGCATTTCTCCTCGTCTTTCAGATGTTGTGTATTGCGTCGGAACGCACATATAACAGGGATTGCATTTATTGAAAGCATGTTTCATGGGATAAAGTGTTAATGGTATTGGAAAGTGCAGAAAGAGGATAGTTATTCGAGAGAAATCAGCTTGTCGTAGGCCGCTCTCATGCTCAAAGGACCGAGGTCTTTCGACGAATTGAGCTTTTTTTTAAAGTCTTCGCGCGTCTTCAACGACTTGAAACAATGGTTCTGGAGCTCCGCCAGCTTGAAATCCTCGGAGATCTTCAGTTTCTCCTTGATGGTCTTCTTCGACGAGCTCATCAGGAACTGCTCGCATTTGTTCATCACGAGAGCCGTGTCGAACCTTTCCGACATCTTCACCAGATCGATGACGTTGTCGTCGGTGAGTTCGGCCTGTGCATGGTACAGTATGTCCAGGTAGACTTTGACAACGTTCGCGCCCTGGTTTTGGATGACGAGCACGCCGCTTCCGTCGTTCAGTTTTCCGTACAGCACCTCCCGAAAGTACGGTGAGAACGTTCCGAGGATCTGAAAATCAATCAATTTCATGAAGCCGTTTCGCGGAATTCAAGTCACGGCTTTGGAGACGTAGAACCTCCTCTCGCCGACCATAAGAATCGTGTCAGTGAGCCCAACGTCTGGCGCGTCGAAGCATGTCATCTGCTTCTGCGCCACTCCGATGATCTTTTTGACTTTGACGCGGCACTCCACTTCGCAGACAGCTCCCATGTGTTCTTTGCTAAACGCCTCCCACCCAAGATTGTTGAATCCGTATCCACCGGACAATTTATCGAAGCAATTCGGCGTGCACTTCGATATGCTCCGCTCTCCGGATCCCGGCTCGATAATGGTGAACTCCATTTCGACTTCCGCCGACCAGAGATTCGAATCGAGCGGATTGTTGCAGCGCATGAAAGCGCCGAGAACGTTATTGCGGTATTGCAACCGGATGCACCTGTATAACACACAGAGATCATGGCAAGCGTTTCCGTGGACAGAACACAACTTACCATTCCAAACCAGAGTGCGTCGTCTTTGGTCCGAGGAGCCCGTCGATTTTATCGAGTGTAGAGGGGATCTCTACGGTGACGGTGAATTCCATTGTTTCTGTAGGCGGGAGGAGATGAGATGGAACTTATTTAGCTAAATTTAGTGAGGTGCAGGTCCAAATCAAAACCAAAATGAGCGGAGGTTACGGTGTTCTAAAGGAGCATGCGCCGAAATCGGAGGCGGGCTTCGCCACGATGTGAGTTATTGCGTGACGGTGTTTGCGGACTTTCCGGCCTTTTCGCTGTTTCCTTCAGTATTTATCTTTCATCTGAAGTCCACTGAATGAAATTTCAAGGAAAAAATTTTCGTTATTTTTATTTCCGTCGAAAAACACTGAGAGGACACAATTACAAATCGGATAGAAAGTCGAAAAATACACGAATTTTTAAAAGATTAGAAGCCTAAAAGAGAAGATTTCTAAACGAAATGTCAGGTAAAATTTGGGGGGAGGAGCGTGAAATCACCGTAAAGTGTTTACAAAAAGAAACGAATAAAACGAGGGAGAAGGGAAGAAATGAGAGAATTTGAGCAAAAACAGAAAAGAAGAAGAAGAATCGGGGGGACTCTCTAGAAGAGATCTTTCCGATTTCGAGTCTCGAAACGAAAACGATCGTACTAAAAAAGAAGGTGAAAGAAATGAAAGAAGGTTGAGATGATGAGCGACTTCCTGCAGCACACTCTTTAGTCGCGCTTGTCCTTGATCGGGGCCTCGACTGAAAATGGGAACGAATTAGAGACGGGCGGTACGAGAAGACCCGGTTCCCTGAGATCCTCGAGGTTATTTGAGCAGACGAGATCACACCATTCGGTAAAATAAATCTGAACATTGACGGTTAGACGAGACAGAAGGAAAAGATAATGACACTCGGAAAAAAGTTAGGACATTCAGGAGTCACTTTATTCGTGGATTCCTTGGTTTTACACACGCAATGGAGATATAATAAATGTAATAAATTATTATGAAAAGGAAAGGAAAGGGATACAAGAGGGAGCGAAGAGAAGAATAAACAGACAAACTGGGGGGAAACAGGACGAAAAGGGGAAAAGAGATTTCTCTGAATTGGCTAGACTCATGAAAAGTTTTGGTGACCGTAATCCGTTTGAAGTTTGGAGAAAAGGGAAAAGGGTTTTGGGATCGGACATACAATGGGACATTGGGACATGAAGACAATGAGCGAAGGGGGTGAAAATCCGGAAAGATGGGTAGAGACACGAAGGATTATGATTCACACACTGCAGAGGAGAGGCCCAAAAATGATTAGGGAAAGAAGAGAAAAGACAAATCATCACAAGTTCTTGAGAAGAGAAGGAGGGTTAGATCAACTCGAATCACAGTTCGTTATGCAACTTGTCAGCTGCGACCGCGTCGAACTTGGACGGATCAACTGACGGACCGACGAGCGCATGATTGATGAGCTCGGCGTACGGTCCGAGCATCCATGCAAAGTAGGCGAGCGTGATCGAGACCCACGCAAGAAGCGAGATCACCGACCGTGCCTTCGCCGCACCCGTTTCCGGCTTACCATCGATCCAGTTACGGGCGATGAACTTGAGGATCTCGTCGAGGAGCAGCACTGGCAATGAGATCTTCAACACGGCGATCCATTCGATCAGGTTGAGCGGCGTGATCTGAAATCGGATTGAGGAAGTGAACGGAGATTAGGAGGTGGTGTGATACCTGGAAGATGGTGGCCATGATGTCAACGTAGAGGATGACGAAGTGAAGGGACATCGACAGGGTAATGGCGGCCATCAACCAAATGTTCTTCCATGGTGGCATCACGAACAGCGACTGGTTCTCAGAGAGCGAGTTGATGGCGTTGAGCATTTCGATCGTCACCAAGACAGACAGAGCCATGGCGTTCGGGTGGTTGTCCTCGAAAACGGCACAGTCAAGATCGGCGAAGTTGTCCGGCTCGATCTCGCATCTCATCCAGTGGGTCAGTTGGTAGTAGGTGATCTGCGGTCCATCCTCATAGAGAAGGAACCACCACATGGAAGCTCCGACAGTAGCGACTCCGACGTAGGCTGAGAAAATAGGATTTATGAGATTGATATTGGGAGAAGAGAAACTTACTTCCGACGGCAAGGTATCTGAAGAACAGCCATCCGGAGATGAGTCCATCGTTGGCTGATCGCGGGTGTCTGTCCATGATGTCAAGATCCGGTGGGTTGAATCCAAGAGCGGTAGCCGGAAGACCGTCAGTGACCAAGTTGACCCAGAGAAGCTGGACTGGGATGAGAGCCTCCGGAATTCCAAGAGCGGCGACCATGAAGATAGAGACGACCTCTCCGACGTTGGACGAAATGAGGTATCTGATGAACTGCTTCATGTTGTTGTAGATGGCACGTCCCTCCTCAACCGCGGACACGATCGATGCGAAGTTGTCGTCGGCGAGAACCATTTCGGAGGCAGACTTGGCGACAGCGGTTCCGGATCCCATGGCAATTCCGATTTCGGCCTTCTTGAGAGCTGGGGCATCGTTGACTCCGTCTCCAGTCATGGCAGTGATCTCTCCGTGCGATTGAAGGATGTCGACAATCTTGGACTTGTGGGACGGCTCGACACGGGCGAACAGCTTAGCTCTGCGGCAAGCCTCGGATTGCTGCTCTGGTGGGAGATCGTCGAATTCGCGTCCAGTGTAGGCCTTTCCGGTGGTGTCCTCGTTTTCTCCGAAGAGTCCGATTCTTCTGCCGATAGCCTCGGCGGTGTTCTTGTTATCTCCAGTGATCATAATGACACGGATTCCAGCATGGTTGCAGGCCTTGATCGAGTCCATGACCTCGGTTCTTGGGGGGTCAAGCATTCCGACGACTCCGACGAAAGTGATGTCCTTCTCGTACTTGACAAACTGGGTGGCGTCCTCGAGGTTCATGTTGGATGGGCTGACTGGGGCGTCGATGGTTCCGAGGGCGAGGCAACGGAGGGTGTCTCTTCCGGTTCCGTACTGAACGCACTGGTCGACGATCTTCTGGGTCATGGCCGGAGTCAGTGGGACCTTCTGTCCGTTGACTCTGACGTGAGTGCAACGGCCGAGAACTCCTTCTGGGGCTCCCTTAACGAACATCTTGGCTCCAGATCCTCCGCTGGCCGGAATACAGTAGGCAGACATGGACTTGCGATCACGGGAGAACTCAAGGGTGAACTCTTTCTTCCACTTCTGTTGGATGACACGGTTGGCAACTCCTCCGAGCTCCTTTGGCGAGAGACCGGCCTTCGAGGTTCCGAACACGTTCAACTTCTCGGCGAGGACGACGAGAGCGGTCTCGGTGGCTTCTCCGACCTTCTCGTATTGCTTCTTCGACTCGTTGTAATCGACGGAAGAATCGTTGCACATAGCGCAAATCATGGATAGCTCGGTAAGGGCGTCGTATTCACCAGCGGCTGGGTTGATTTCGCGTCCGTTCTGTTGGACCTTTCCGACTGGCTCGTAGGTGGATCCGCTGATGGTGAACTCGGTGAAGCTGATGGAATCGGCAGAGGCATTCTCAGCGATGAACATCTTCGAGACGGACATCTGGTTGGTGGTGAGGGTTCCGGTCTTGTCAGAACAGATGACGGAGGTGCATCCGAGGGTTTCGACGGATGGCAGAGATCTGACAATAGCGTTCTTCTTGGCCATGCGGCGGGTTCCGAGGGCAAGGCAGGTGGTGATGACGGCTGGAAGTCCTTCTGGGATAGCGGCGACAGCAAGAGCGACGGCGATTTTGAAGTAGTAAATGGCTCCCTTCACCCACGATCCTCCGTGAGCTGGGTCGTTGAAATGTCCGATGTTGATGGCCCACACGGCAACGCAAATCACCGAGATGACCTTCGAGAGCTGCTCTCCGAACTCATCGAGCTTCTGCTGGAGCGGAGTCTTGTCACTCTCGGTCTCAGCCATTTCAGTACGGATCTTTCCGATCTCAGTGTTCAATCCAGTTCCGAAGACGATTCCACGGGCCTTTCCGGAGGCGACGTTGGTTCCGGAGAACAGACAGTTCTTCTTGTCTTGGTTGACGGCACGCGGGTCTGGCACAGAGTCGGTGTGCTTGATGACAGAGACAGACTCTCCGGTAAGGATGGACTGGTCGATACGGATGGTGGTCGAGTAGATCTTGACGAGACGAAGATCCGATGGGATCTTATCTCCGACCGACACTTCGACGAGATCTCCTGGGACGAGCTCCTTAGCGCGGATCATCTGAATTCCGTGGTGTCCGGCGCGAATGACCTTGGCCATCTCGGGCTCGTACTCCTTGAGGGCTTCAATCGCGGATTCAGCATTTCGTTCCTGCAAAGTACAAGTTGTAGATCCCCATCCATCACTATTTTTACGCCATTTGCCACTCTTCTCCTTCTTCTTCTTCTCAATTTCAACTCGCGTACGTAATGTCATGACGCACGTCTCTCTCCTTTCTTTTTCTTCTTCAAAACTCGGGCGCAAAGAGCATTCTCCCTTCTTCCCGTTGCTTCTTCTTCTTCTGTTACACTGTGCCGAGGCTTCCCTATCTCTCGCCATCGTCAACCCCAACCAACTCGCTCGCACACACACACACACGCTCAAACACAACAACAAGTCAAAAAGACATTACTCTTTGCAATTTTTCGCGTTTGATCTACTTCTTACAAAAACAAGTAGTGAAAAACAGATGGATCATGTCTTACCTGCCACACTCCGACGGTAGCATTGGCGATGAGAATGAGGAGGATGACGAACGGTTCAACGAAGGCTGTGACTGCCTCTGTTTGGTCTTCGTGTTCTTCAAAAAGGGCGAGGACGAAGGAGATAATAGCGGCGAGGAGGAGGATCTTGACGAGAAGGTCGTCGAACTGCTCAAGGATCAGCTCCCACAGTGACTTTCCTTCTTCGGCGGGCATTTCTGAAAACATCTCTCATTCCCATTATATCTCCCCATTCATCTTCTGTCCTCCATTAGTCCCCCTATCATCAAGTTCCACTCCATCTCTCTCGTACACACTTCGAAGTGAAAGGAAGAAGAAAAATGATACTCTCATCCTCTCCATCCGAACAAATGTGCATCGCTGACATCAAGGAGAGCGAGGCAAAAGCGAAAGAGAGATGAGGAAAAAGATATCAGGATGAGATACTGTACTTGAACCCCTAAGAGACCCATAACTATGCAATATTCTCTGTTTCACGATGCTTCTCGGCTAGGTTTAATGGCCTGCCACTCTCTGCGAAATAGCGTTTTCATATGCTCTTCCTCCGCGTTTCCAGATGTTTCACTCGCGCCTAGTCTTGAAAACGAATAAAATGTTTCGCTCACCATTCTCTCCATACTTCTTTCTCAATGCTTCCACTTGCTGCTCGGTAAGACCCTCCGGACCCGTGCCGAAGAATTTGCACACCTGAAACGAGCGAACAGTATTACTTGACATTTTTCGGACTAGTGACTTACCTCATCGGCGTCTTTGGAATGCGCGTCCTCCATGTTGACGGCTGTACCCAAGTAGCTGATTTTCTGAAAAAAGTTACATGATTTGATGGATTGTGAATGTGAGCAACAAGAAAGAGAAAAAAGAAGGGGGAAAATGAGAATGATAAGCGTCGAAGGAAAGAAGAGGCTCGGGAGGCAGGAGCCCGAGCACACAGCCCGTGCCTACTGAAGATGCGCTGGCAGTGGCGGCGGCGGGACCCTGGGCGTGTGTAAAGTGGAGAGAATGAAAATAAAAACATCTCTTTACAATGAGAAACAGCGCTCAAGTCGGAGAGATGCAGCCGTTGAAATCCGGAGATGAGGTGGCATCCGAGGAGAGGCAGACGGCTCGGCGCGGGAAGCGATGCGCCTCCTGCCTTCTGCCTCTCTCTCGCGCCATCACCCGACGACATCGGGAGCCGGGAGCCCGCTGCTGTGCATTCTCTGGAGTGCGCTCAAGCTCGGCTCAAAAGATGAAGAAAAGAGAAGGACGACGGGGACGTCTTTCTCTTTCTCTTGAACAAAATCAAGCGGATAACACATAAAATCGACTTTGTGCGGCTGCGAGAGCGGCGGCTGTGACCTTTAGACTGGAGTCAAAAGGTTGTAATACGACAGACAGTGGCACCCCGGAGATGGGCCAGAGGAGAACCTGCTCCGTGTGTTTTCGGATTACGACATCATTCGTGTCCCGGGAGCAGCTGCTCATAAGCAGACAACGAATATGACACGGAGAAGAACACGATGGGAACTCGCCCCGAGTATACTTCGGTTCGCAATCGAACAAAAATGCGAATTTCCGAGTTCAGAAAGTCCGAGACGGCCCAAGAGTCATCTCTGTTTCGGCGAAACTTATCCGCTCCGCTAAACCTACAAACTGAACATTGATATCTGAGAGATAAAATTTCATTATTTGGAGAGAGAAAAGAAGCGAGTTTGTTTGTGAATTCTCTCATCTTTTGCTCGACACTTGCAAAACGTTGCTCCCCGGGCTAGACATAGGGCAGATCATATTTTGAGAAAAGAAAGGGGGAGACGAGAATGAGAAAGAACGGAATGGCATGATCGGAATCGAATTCTTTTTCTTCTTCTACTTTAGCGACACGTCATTCTAGCAGAGAACCAGTTTTCATTATCAATTTCCGCTGATGAAAGACAAAGATAGGTCATTTTAGGCCCAGTTTTTGAGGACGAGAACGAGAGTTTCGGGGGTAACGTGTTGTCAGGAATGGTTACTTTCGAAAAATAGGAAAATCGATGTACGTCCTGAATAATGAGGTTGAGCGAAATAGCGAGCGAACGGAAGAGAGTGGCCACAAGATGGTGACGTGTAGTAATACCGAAATGGAGGTGAGACCGTAGTTGCGCGTCGAGTCGGGTGCACTCACGCGCAAATGCAGACACACACGAAACTTCGAGAACACGACGACTGCGTTATTAGAGTGATGCGGCGACGAACTGCATCATTCTGTGACCTACTTAGTAAGAGAGGAGACCCAGAAAAATGTAAATAGGGAGTTTAGGTGCTTGATAAGGTCGCCGTGCACAATGTCAGCCACCCAGACGTGTGCTCTGCTTTCGAGTGTTTCCTCGAGTGTGAAGAGCCAACAGCAAACAGACAATGATCACCAAATCACCACAACAACACGCATTTAGTTGAGTTTTGTAAGCTGAGCAAGAAGCCCAGAACGGCTTATTTCTGTGGATTTCGAAAAAAGAGGAGAAGAGGAAGCCGAAGACTTACGACTAGGCGGATGTTTTCTTCGGCACTCTCACTCACACTCACACTGCTTCTGCTCCGACCAAAAAATTATGGGGTGACTGGGAGGAGAAGTGAGCTGGACACGGCTCTTTATATGAATCGATTGGTGTGCGAGTGCAGCACACGCGCGGAGAAACAAAGAAGGAAAGCGGACGGGCGCTCCGAATGGACGGAGCGCGAGGGGGTCCGTCCGGTAGTAAGTGGTCCCTCCCTTCGCGGAGCACAACTATCGATCGGTCTCTCCTGTGCTCGCAACACTTCTTCTGTCATCGTTTCCTCCTTCTTTGTGACAAGAGGGCGGCGGTGCGGGACTGAAGAACTGTGCGTAATCAAATTATCAATAAAACCGTTGGCGCAAAGAAGAAAGCGAGTCTTTTTGCTCTCGATAAAAGCTGCAACAACTACAAAAGGGGCTTGCTCTCGAGAGATCGCCTCCATTCTTCTTTGTTATGCAAAAAACACGCTCGTTCTCCCTCTTCCGCCGTTGCTTAACTTTTGTGTGGGCCTCTTCGAAACGAAAAATGAATGCGGAAGAAGCGGGCGGCGAGAGAGCGGCACGAACGCGGAGACGCAGACACAATGAGCATCTGTCGGGGGGTCGTGATTGAGTGAGCTCTTGGCACAAAGGGGCGGGGTCGGAAGGTGCAAAACAAGCCGCGTTTCACGTGAATCCGCTCTGAAACGAAAAGTCGACGGAGCAAAGTACCGGGCGGGACGAAACGAGGAGAAGAAGAAGAGAAAACTGTCATTCGGCGCGGGGACGGGCAACTCGAAATCTTTTCGAAATCTGGCGGGGCGTGGGAGCTCCGGGGGCTCCGACAGGTCGACAAACAGTAATTGATAAAATAGAGGGGGGCGGCGCCGCGATGCGATTGATATCCGCGGGTCTCTCACGGGGCAAACAAGCCGCCGACGCGTCGGCGAGCTTACAACTCGCAAAAGACTGTGTTTGGGGGCCCGCCTAATGACGACAATCCTTTCTTTCCGCCGCTTTTCGCACCTTTTAACTTGCAAACAGTTGAGAGCGATTTCGAAGATTTAAAGCGGACAGGCTGGAGACAGAGGAAAGGTCGTCTCGGAAGGAGTGGTCTCGTGATATCGACTGTTTTGAAGAGACGTCTTCCATGTGATAGTGCATGTGCCACGTGGTTCGATGGATCGTAACTCGGAAGAGCGCGCGCGCGCGTGAGCAACTCAACTGGAAGTCACTTCGAAGGTTGGCCTAGAATTGTCGGCCTGCTGATATTCTCGTGGGAACCGCGTACTCTGGGCGTTCCAAGTGCCATTTCGCTTCATCGCACCACCAGTTGTTCTCGGTTTTTCTTGCCTTCTGGCGGGGCTGTTTATGAGCCGCCTTTATCTTCTCTTTTCGCCTCCGAAAACAAGATTTCCTCTCTTTCTCATCGAAAGAGAGAGAGAGAAAAAAGGGATATTCGGGAGAAAAGAGATTGGAGGAATCAATTTATCAGTCGAGCACACAGGTCATTCGACGAAAAGAAGAGAAGAAGAATTGGAAGAAGAAGAAGAAGAAGGATTGGAAGGGGGGACGAGAAGTAATAAGGCACACTGTCAAAGGATCGATTGATAAGAGGCAAAAAGTGCCTCTTCCGATAAGAAGACTGCGTCACAAACCATCGATCTGTCGGCCCAAACGACGCAAATCGTTGCACTTTCTTACGTAGGTTGTCTCACCGAAACGAACTTTTCGAGACGCCTCCATTCCGATCTTTCGAACCGAATAAAGTTCATTTGAAAGAAGGAGAGAGAGAGGAGGGACTGGAAGGGACGAGGAAGAAGGAAACCTAGTCCCTTCCGATTCAGATG